>OX411799.1:5310885-5820885 GCA_948252455.1 Acleris cristana
TCATATCATAAGTTCTCTATAATGCGTTCAGAATCCGTAGACAATGACCAGCATTACTTGATACAATTTTACTATGATATATTTTCTTATCTGTAGCTGTAATGAAAAGTTAAAATTACGATACAACTTTTGATAAAGTAATTTTGTTCAAATTTGGAACATCTTCCAAAACCAACAAAATTCAAACAGGGGGCCAATTCTAGTATCAATTGAACGTCGACTCGGTATATTTGAAGTAAAGTGTCGTACGCCATTTTGATTTCGAATGACATTAGAATAGGGACTTTGTTAGTTTGTCTATGATTTAAAAAAAAAAACATTCATATTCGTGACACAGGTTAGCTTTCCCGCCATGTTTGTTCTGCCGCCTACTGAACGCATCTTAGAGTACTTATAATATGTGTGTAGATAAAGTAATGTATGTAACTGTACATAATTAGGCCTTAAAACACTCGTGTGATCTTATTATGAAACTCGCCTTCAGCTCGTTTCATAAAACCACACTCTTATTTTAAGGACCCTCTTTATGTATCAGTTACATAAAATACTATTACCGCCGGGAATAGAGGCCCATAAAAGAAGAAAAGAAGAGGAAAAACCATATCGTATTTGACCAGAGGGCTTGTTGTCTAACGCACTCGCAATCACGATCGTTTTCATTTCGAAAATCGAAGGCTTGTCTGCATACAAAATGAAAACAATTGCTGCAATTTGAAGCCGGTTGCCATTGCGAGTGCGTTAGACAATAGCCCCTCTGTTAAGGTATTGTTTTGACGTCAGCCGCCATTACTATCAAGTAAATAAGAGCTATCAAAACGATGACAGTACGATAATTCTAGGCGCTAAACACCATATCGTCTTTGATCTGTTATCGTATTTTTAAAGTTTTGATTTTGTCATAGTAACGTAACGCATACGTTGCATTATTTTATTTTATTATACATATTAAGATGTTTAAAAATAAAGCAACAAGATTTTGCATTACTGTGGGTTGCAGCAAAGCCAATGAAATGTGGCCTGGCTGTCTTGGTATATTCAATTCGTCCAAATTGTGAGATTTATTATTTTTGAGATAAATAATGAAATAATGTATATAATGTATGAAGAATATACATTTATAGCTCTCTATATTGAATGCAAGAAATAAATGGGCAATACATTATTATTTTATTTTTATATCGTTGACAGCCCTCACTATCGGCGACGCGGTGAGTGAGCCAATTCATTTTCACCGTTCGTACACAGCCTTAACGTTCCGTTTGCCTTGCGCTGGAGTCAGGCCATAAATCATCATGTTTTGGCTAAGAAAAAAGCGGCTTTTGTAAAGATCAAAAGAGTGTACCTTCTGTACTTGTACTACTATCTATTTCGTGGTATAGGGCACCTTCAGATCACTGGATTTGTAAATATCTTTCAGCCCAAGCAAATATTTGCGATTCGTCTGGTCGAGTTAGGTAAAGTAATAAAATTTATTAAATTTGAACTTCTGATATAACTGGATATTCAGGCCGTAGCCATATTGCTATGTCAACACATTTTATTTTTAGATTTTAAAAGATAAAATAGTATATCACTTAACCGCAGGTGAGACTGAGGTCAAACGCAAACTCTGGATAAAAATTTAATAAGGCCGAAAAAGGTACGATACTTAAAAAAAGAAAGAATGAAAGAAATATTTTTTTCGTGACATAACGAAGCAAAGGACTGATTAAATACGTACAAGAAGAATGTAGCCACGAAATGATCCCAACTCAACGTAATGCTGGCATTAAAGACAGCGCTGGTCTCCCGTTGGAACCATGGAAGGTTACCTCATCAAAACATAAATTATAAAATGATAAAAAAAGAAAATTAATCATAGATGTTTTATAGAAGTAGGATCAGAGACCCATAGATTACACATTTAAGATCAAAAAAGAAGTACACTTACTCGATCCACTCTTTTCTCAATCTCTCAAGGCTTAGCTGGAAGAGATCTCTAAAAGTGCGTCTTTTTTTAATACTTATTGTAAGTATTGTTTCTCTTTTACTTTTAACCGACTTCAAAAAAGGAGGAAGTTCTATGTTCACCTATTTTTTTTTAAAATGTTTTTTCACCGATTTCTCCGTCAATAATTTGTGGAACGATTTTGTTTTTTTTTTGTTTGATTCCCTTTGTCACCAAATCGCTATCTGATGACAACCAAGAGTAATTGAGGGAAGTCCTCAAATATCAAAGGCAGACAATTTTAGTATTTTCAGTAACAAGTCTAGTACTTATTCGAATTCAGAAAATATCATTTGGTGAAGTGGAACTGATGATGAAGACCACTGATGACCACCGGAACTCCTCAACGGTACCTATTTCAAGGGTGGCGATAAGATATCTCGGTTAAGATAGTTGAGCAACTATAACGAAAAACATTTAATTGTTTAAACATGACTATGACTTTCCAACAGCGTTGCTTGCGGTGAGCTTGAAATGTCTTAAAGTTTCATATCAAAAAAGATAAAATAAATGTTTTAATAAAACATAAAACCGCCTTCAAAAAAGCAAACATGTTTTTTCAAAACATTTATTTTCGAACAACAGAAATTGAATTACCTACTGAATAAAATGTCTTTTGTCTTTCTTTACATTATGCATTTGCATTCTCAAAACTACAATTTCAAGGCGGCCGAGTCAAAAACAATATCATATCTAGCAATATCCCATATGGATCTCATGTACTTAATCTATATTGATGCAAATATGTTTTGTAATACTTTACGTGCAATAACGAGCTAAAAATAGGTACCTAGGTAGGTATTGGTAGGTAGGTAGGTAGGTAGATAGGTAGGTAAGGTAAGGTTTAAAAAAAAACCTGACAAGGCGAGTTGGACTCGCCCACCGAGGGTTCCGCACATGACACGGTTAACTCAATTTAAAATTTGCACCGCCGCGTTCCTTGCATAAAGACCCTGATTTTTTTGTGATTTAATTAAAAATGTTGGGTTTTTAGATTTTTCCCTATATTTGTAGTATGAGACGGTATTACTTGCCAAATTTCATAGTTCTAGGTGAACGGAATATTTTCCCTATAAATTTTGATTCCCTTAAGAGTGCCGAAACATACGTTTTTAGCGGCATAAACGGCTGTATGTTTTTTTATGTTAACTTAGAAGTTTGATTTTTTCACAGCTTCAAGGGACTGTAGACTTGAGTATATGGTTTAAATTTCAACTCAATACCTTCACGCGTTCTCGAGATAAAGGGTCTTGACCGACAGACAGACGGACAGACGGACAGACGGACAACAAAGTGATCCTATAAGGGTTCCGTTTTTTCCTTTTGAGGTACGGAACCCTAAAAAAGCAAAATAAAGCCCCAGATGCGCTCTAAAAAAAAGTACTTACACCCGTTCAATATGCTAACAATCTCTGTCCAACAAACTTTCAAGGAGTCACCTCACATTTCACGATCGAGTTGCTGACGAGATAATCACTCGGGCGAGACGCTATCTAGTTACAACGGTAACCCGACTCTTGTTAAAACTGCAAGTAAAGTATGGCTATCACGCAATAGTTATAACGTTACTGCTTCTAGATCGAATGTCAGTTTAATATTGTGGTATTTTAGCAGAGTAGAGCGACGCGTAATAAGTTTAAAAAAAAAGAAAACCCGCCATATGCGAGTCGGACTCGCGCAGGAAGGGTTCCGTACCATTATCTATACAACATTCGTTGTATCGGAGCCCCCCTTAAATATTTATTTTATTCTGTTTTTAGTATTTGTTGTTATAGCGGCAACAGAAATATATCTTCTGTGAAAATTTCAACTATCTCGCTATCACGGTTCATGAGATAGGTACAGCCTGGTGACACACAGACAGACGGACAGCGGAGTCTTAATAATAGGGTCGCATTTTTACCTTTTGGGTACGGAACCCTAAAAATACAAGCCCGACGGCATACATTGATTAGGTACTATCAGCCTGGTATAGAACGGTGTCACAGTAATATAAAACAATTTGTTTGACACTCCTTACGACTTGAATCAGAACGTCACTGTGACACAGTTCTATGGTGGGTCAGGGTTCATTAGGCTAATAGTACGTCGTCAATCAGTCTAAATGGTGGTAGGTCAGTCTGGATCGCTACCACCATTTATCCTTGAAATTATCGCTTAGCAGCAGTGTTCGTATTTTTGTGTTCCGGTGTGGAGATAGGACAACTAGTGAAATTACTAGCATAGAGGCATTCCATCTTAGTCCTCAGGGTTGGCAATTAATTTGCAGTCTTCAGATTGTAGTCTTAAGAATTCAAATGTCTATGGGTCATAGATCCCACTGACCATCAGGTGGCCTGTGTGCTTAATAATAACAAATATCAGGGGACAATGTCACACCAATTGACCTAGTCCCAAACTAAGCTCTAGGCTTGTACTATGGGTACTAGACAACGATATAAATACTTATATAGAGAAATAAATACTTAAATACATAGAAAACATCCAAGACTCAGAAACAAATACTCGTGCTCATCACACAAATATCTGCCCTTACCGGGATTTGAACCCAGGACCGCTAGCTTCGTAGGCAGAGTCACTTAGCCTTCTTCACACTATTAAAAAAAACTAAATTACAATTTAGATATTTTTTTGTCGGTCATTTTTAGGGTTCCGTACCCAAAGGGTAGGGGTGAGCAACCCTATTACTAAGACTCCGCTGTCCGTCCGTCTGTCTGTCGCCAGGCTGTATCTCATGAACCGTGATAGCTAGACAGTGGAAATTTTCACAGAAGATGTATTTCTATTGCCGCTATACCAACAAATACTAAAAACATAATAAAATAAATATTTAAAGGGGGCTTCCATACAACAAGCGTGATTTTTTTGCTGTTTTTTGCTAATGTTGTAAAGATGGTACGGAACCCTTCGTGCGCGAGTCCGACTCGCACTTGGCCGGTTTTTTTTTAACTCGCTTCTCTAAATCGGCCTATCTCTAACACCATTCATACAAACATACATACATAAACGTCAAAAGCATTTAATTTCCTTTATTCTTGGGTAATCAGGTAAAAAATAACCCCGGCATTTATTAAAAAATAATGAACCAGAGATCTTTTTATAGTCTATGCCAATTTTTCTAAATCACGGACTTTTAAAGTTCAAGTGAGGTCTTTGCAATGATTTATTCGCTTGATCATTACTTTCTTTCATAAGTTAAAATTAAAGATAAAACCTATCCATTAATTACTTGTACTTACATTATTTTAAATAAAAACAAGCTTGATAAATATTTGAGGTTATGTGTCAAACCAGTCAGTACCAATTTGTTTAAGATTTTTTTTTTTTCAATTTTAAATTGACACAGTCTATACGAATCATTAATTTTGCATTTCAATGTAATTTTTTCGAGATGCGAGGTAGGAAACACATGTATTGTAATGAAACCAAAAACTAATTATTTGAGAAAATTTGAAACACCAATAAAATAACTAATCGAAAAAAACATAATATTTAATTTACTTATTTAATATCTAATAATGGAATGGGGGTCAATAAGTGTATTCTTGTATTATTAAAAAAAAACCCCCAAAACGCATTTAAAAATATGATAAATTTGCAATTTTAAATGCTTTAACGATGGGTACTAAATATAATAAATATCAAGGGACCTCACACAAACTAAGCTCTAGACTTGTACTATATGGGTACTAGGCAATCATAAATACTTAGATTTAAATGATCCAGTTTAAACAGGAAGCGCAACAGTGATATTGTTTTATCAATTATCATAAACCCCAGTCTGCCTACATCCCCCATAAAACAGACTATCGTGTATTGTATCATCAAAATTATCCTGAACTTAGTCATTGTGACCTAAATATTTATTTTTACACGAAAGCAATGATTCATTTATACATCCCTTTTAGGGTTCCTTAGGCAAACGGCAAAAACCTATACAATTTCGACATATTTAGGCGTCTTTTATTTTTATGTCATGGAAGCATGTCATCAGTGGCCAGTGTGCTAGTTTGCCTGCTAGGGTGAAAGAACCAGTAATGAATAAGGACCAATAATGGACACTTGATTCTTATGGTACAGAAGATAAGGGTTATACATTTATTTTGAGACAATAAATTTATGAGGGTAAGGACCAAAAAGTTGGACCATAGTTAAGCGCAGTTAACCATACAAACAACAAAATCGAAAAAAGTTTCGTTGTGCAACGAAAAGTATCCCTACAATTGTATGGCTAATTTTCGTGTCACAACGGAAAAGTTTCATAGAAAATTTAATTGAGTGAGTTAGCGTGTCCAACTTTTTGGTCCTTACCCATGACCTTATGATCTTTGAATTAAGAGTTAAGTGTCTATTATTGGTGCCATCACCCTACGTGACTTAAAAAGAGTTTCTTTGTTGTGGTACGGAACCCTCTACTGATTCGTGCTCAACGCTCATGACCAGTTTTTTATCTAAATATTGCGACATGGAAACTTTTAGCTTACGTTGTGGTTTTTCTGCCTACGTACAGAAAGTTATCTATATATATAAAAGGCAAAACTGACTGACTGACTCATATATCAACGCACAGCCGAAACTACTGTACCTAGAAACTTGAAATTTGGTACATATGGGTTCCTTTCATGATGTAAGTGAGCACTAAGAAAGGATTTTCCGAAAATGGACCCCCAATGGGAAGAAATGGGGGGGAGTAGCGGGAAACTAATTCTACGCGTACGAAGTCGCGGGCGTCCTCTAGTAAATAATAAAACAAAAAAACCTACTTGATAAGAGCTGTCATATAATTATCAATTTTAGCGTCTCTTTCATTAAAACTAGGTAAATAATGATTAAAGAACAAAAACAATATTAATAATCATCCAAAGGTTTTAAATGCGAAAGTTTGGAAGTTTGTTACTCAATCACGCCACAACGGCTGAACAGATCTGGATGAAATTCGGCACTGAGATAGATTATATTCTGAATTCTAGATTATCCCTGAGTAACATAGGCTATGTTTTATTTTTCTACGCGGACGGAGTCGCGGGCAAAAGCAACTAGTAGATTATATTTGGATCCCACCACCACCACTGCCGTCTTACCCTTTTACCTTCTGTAGTAGGAGATCCGAATAGGAGACGATTTGCACCGGGCTGCTTATTCGATCAAAAGTATTTTATATCAAATTTGATACGCTAAATAATATGTGGCGAATAGGTTGGCTGAAAAATTTCAGTCCAGTATATAATTAATAAATAAAAAAATTAACTTTGGCTTAAAAAAGTGCAATTGCTTGTTTAATAGACAAATTACATACCAATCGAAAGTATGAAGCCTATAGAACTTGCAAGCGTTAGGTTGACTATTTTTTTCCCGTCAAACTATTGGATAGGCAGGTATAAACAGGTAAGTCGGTACTAATAATTTGCACCTAACCGAACGTTTGCATATTCTATAGGCTTCAATACTTTCGATTAGTATGTAATTTGTCTACTAAACAAGCATTTGCAATTTAAAAAAAAGTTCATTTCTAATATTTTTTTTAATGATAATAAGTACTGGACTGAAATTTTTCAGGCAACCTATTCGCCACATATTATTTAGCGTATCAAATTTGATATAAAATACTTTTGATCGAATAAGCAGCCCGGTGCAAATCGTCTCCTATTCGGATCTTAGACCACTGCCAAACAGCAAAATTCGCATTGTTGTGTTCCAGTGCGGGGGTAAAACAACCAATCTAAGTCAGGGTTGGCAACGCATATGCAGTCTTCAGATTGTCATCGTAAGATTGCAATCTTAAGATTACAAATGTCTATGGGCTTCAGAGTAAGCTTACCATCAGCAAGCCTGTGTTCGTTTGCCTTACCCATCATACCATAAATAACCTAACCCACAAAAAGTTGGAAAACCCCCGACATTGACATTTCAAAGTTCAATACTTCAAAAACGGCTGAACCGATTTCGATATAAAATGTCTAAGAACAACCGCTAGAAAACCTGCTTACAAATAAAAAAAAACCGCATCCAAATCGGTTCATCCGTTTAAGAGCTACGGTGCCACACACACACACACTTACACGTCAAACTTATAACACCCCTCTTTTTTGCGTCAGGGGTTAAAAAAAAACAATAATGAAGAAAAACTAAAATACGTTGCCAGAAAAAGCTTTCGCAAGACGATCTCAAATCGACCTTTCGGGGTTGAAAGTGATCATTAAAATGTGGAATGGTGCATGGGTGGAGAAAATATGTTGCGTTATATTGTTGCGATGAAACTGATGAACTGTGGCCCTATTCTACTTGGTAAAACCATATTGCTATTAACATAAATAAATAAATAAATATCAGGGGACAATGTCACACCAATTGACCTAGTCCCAAACTAAGCTCTAGGCTTGTGCTATATGGGTATAGACAACGATATAAATACTTATAATAGAGAAACAATACTTAAATACATAGAAAACATCCAAGACTCAGGAACAAATATTCGCGCTCATCACACAAATATCTGCCCTTACCGGGATTTGAACCCGGAATCGCTAGCTTCGTAGGCAGGGTCACTCACTTCGCGTTTCCAAATAGTTCGATCCGTCAGTATAACAATTTGGAAAAAAAATATCCAAACAGTTCGACTATCGAACTACTGGTAGGACTGGGTGGAATAAAGGTACCAACTAGGCCATAGTTTGTCGTCAAAACAAAAACATGTTACCGTACTGTTGTCAACTCCGTCGCCATTACTGTCTAGTAAATAAGAGCTATAACAACGATCACAATACGATAACTTCTCAACAGCAATAGGGTTTTACCGACTAGGATAGGGGTATGGTAGGTCTGGGATGCTTATTTCATCTGCAATGTCCATTCCACGTGAACGGTTTTAGGGATCAAAAAAATACCCTGTGTGTAATTCAGATCTCCATTTAAAATTTCATCCAAATCCGTCCAGCCGTTTGAGCGAGAAGAAGCAACAAACGAAGACATTTTCATATATATACTCTCGTTTTCATAATAATTATACTTTGGATAGTGTTGACAGCAGTAGAACAATTTAGTTATTACTATTCCTTCACACGCAACAAATAAGTTTAGCATTGTTTTACTGCTGTCAACATTATCAATATTCAAAAACTTTATGGTTGTGTGTGTTAGGATTGACTGCTTTTATACCTAGTACTACAGTATTTTTATCAAGGCGGTACCTAAGTAAGGTCAGGTGAGGTAAGATAAGAGCGTCAACGGGGTAAGTACGATAAATCATATATTTTTGGGGAGATATTGTTGGTTTGACAGACTTGCCCCGTAGACACACTTGCCCCACCTGGGGTAAGAGCATCAACGGGGTAAGGGCGACAAACCATATATTTTTAGGGTATATTGTTGGTTTGACGGACTTGCCCCGTAGAAGCACTTGCCCCACCTTACCGGTCTATTCTCACTAGTTCTACTGACAGTTGTTTTGATAGAACGTTACTAGTGGGATTTTTTATTCCAACTACTTAGTGCTATCAATAGAACTTTACTGTCAGTAGAACTAGTGGGAATAGATCACCAAAGATGCAAATAAAACCTTACTTCCAACCGACAAATCTTTATCAGTTTTCATCCAACATTTCCACCCAATATTGGGTGCTAGCGTTTAATCATGTCTTACAGTTTTGGCAGCCATCTTGTTCTTTTTAGGTTAATAGCTGTATTCGTTTTTGTGACCTGTATCGATAGACAATAATGAGATATAAGTTTCTTAAAGGCATTCTGTTGCCAGAAGGGGGTTTAAGAGGGGAGGTTACTCACTCACAAGAAAAAAGTTTTAAGGAAATCTTTTACAATAAACAAATAAATAATAAAATAATTCAGTGTCGATGTAAAGAGTGAATAAATCCAATATTTTACGTATAAGCCCGTTAAAACGGGTGTCCCTCGGAGTCCCTTACAACGTTTGTCCTAACACATAGTTTGTCCGAATTTTCATTTGCCCTAAACTGGTTTTCAGATGAGTCAGGCAACTTTTTAAGTTTTGCAATTATATCTGTTGTTCGGTTAGGTTATGGTTGTATTATAACAACACTAAAAAGTTTTAAAATTTAAGCGGAAATGGCTTTAGGATAAACGAAAATTCGGACAAACGATGCATTAGGACAAATGACGATTAGGGATTCCATAGGGGAACCATACATGTTAAACTCTTTCGTGAGTGACTGACTGACTGACGTCAACGTACAGCTTGAGCCACTGAACCTAGGGACTTGAATTATGGAGGAAATATTGCTTGGGTAGCTACCCTAGGGAAGCACTATTTTGTTTTTTTTTAATCCACGCCCAGCAACAAAAAATAGGGAAGTAGGAAGAAGTCGCAGGCGTCCGCTAGTTAGTTACAAACAAGTGAATCCAAAACCTGCCACTAGTGTTGTTGGAGATTTTTTTTACCACCTGGCCACGACTCGTGTCAAACTTTAGTTCAACACCCGAACTGACGTTCAATCAATCGTCCCCTACTACAATAGTCATGTCAATGACTAATCGTTATTGAAAATAATATTACAAAGGCCATTCAGATGGTGTTTTCTAGTCTAACAAAATTAGAGTTTCACGTTTTAAAAGTTAGGTTTACAGATATTTAAAATTAGATTAGCGAAGATTGATCCGTATTGGCCCGAATATACATAAGTACATAGGATTTAGTTTCAAGGAGACACAGTTGCACCGGGACACAATCTCAAAGAGACACAAGTCCAAAAGGACGCAGTTGTAGACTGGCACAGTACAATCAGTTCGAAAAGCCGCTCGCTGCGTAGGGAAAAATTGACAATAACTTTTACATTCAGCAATCCCTCGCGGAGCTCCGTCGACACTCTTATTTCAAATCAATTAGATGGTGTCGACGGAGCTTCGCTTACGCGGAGCTCCTATTTCTGTATGGTTTGGCCCTCCGGGCCTGCTGCAAAACTAACATAACCTAAACCTACCTAACCCCTGTTCCACCTGTCCCTTATTCCAAAAAAAGTACCAGGAGACCATAACAGCTTAGGGTACTTATATCTTATCAACGATCTCCATCCAACCACTTCCGTAACTAATAGTACAATATTTGATGTGTCTATTTTGGGCTTGTGTCTCTTTGAGATTGTGTCCCGTTGCAACTGTGTCTCCTTGAAACTAAAGCGTACATAGGTAGGTACATTTATACAATCATTTACTAAATAACGCCTCTTTCCCATAGGGATAGACAGAGACCACTTTCATCCACTTGCTACGATCCAGACAAACTTCACTCGCTTCCTCCACACTCATAAGTCTCTTCATACACGTGCGTCGGTTTAGAGTCTCCTGACCTGGCCCTTTCTTATTAAGTCCCCGATCTGATCGTGGAACGTTCGCCTTGGCCTTCTCCTTCCAAAATTCCCATTTACTCTTGCTAAATAAGTTTTAAACAAACACTTTATTGCCGTCTGTGCCCTTAGCACTAATAATAAACTCACATTAAAACACCATTCAAATGAGTCCAAACTCGATGGATCTACGAGCCATTGAGGAGTTCCTATGGTTGCCTTCCGTCTCTCGAATATGAGTGGGTGGGGTAACTCGTATTCGATATCAGAGGTGTGAAAATTTTAGTCACCGGTTGTACTTGGTTTGGTTGTACTTCACTTAAATCTCACCTCACATCAAACTCGATGGTAGCCAAAGGTAGCGACCGTCGACGGATGAGTGAGTTCACCAGACAGTTAGTAGCTGTCAAATACTATCGCGTCAACGTCACCACGTCTCAGCAGATGCTTTGATGATGATATCATGTTATAACGATGCTTTGATTAAAACTATAGATTCTGTACAAATACGTACATAGTTTCAATTTTCAAAGAACTACTGGAGACTAATCAAAGACCTACAAATTCATTGAAATGTATTTATTGTACAAAACAAAAACAAAACAATGAAGATTTATTTTAAAAAAAAGGAGTGTACAATGGCGAACTTATCACATTAAGGGATCTCTTCCAGCTAACCCTAAAAGTCGCTCCTTAAAGTGACGTTTTTTCATACACAAGATTGAAACAGGAACGGGTTCCACCGGTCAAATTCAATTAATTGCTGTTTACTATAAAACCACAATATTTATTGATTAAAATGGTTTGCCAGAACTAAGATGTTAGGTACATAAACTCAACTATTGAATCAAAAATCATCAAAGCTATTGTTCCACTCCGATCAACTAAACTGATCAACTAAAACAGGTCAACAATTTTTCTTTCCCAACGCCTCACCTATATCAAATTGAACAGAGTCGACGGAGCTCCGCCACCGCGGAGCTCCTATTTCTGGGTGTTTTGGCCCTCCGGGCCAGCTGAAGAACTAACATAACCTAAACCTACCTCATATTTATGCTATGAGACTGGAAAAGCGATCTATTTGGTGGTTCGATAGGAATAAATGGCTCCTTGGAGTTCCATTCTGTACAACTGGTTGGTCTGTTTAGTTTATCGGAGTGGAAGACGCCCATTAAAGATTATAGGGTTTCGAAGATTCAACCAAAATCATGCGAAAAAGGTGTCATGTTTGAAAAATTAAAGTATCGAGAATTTTATTTCTAATCGTGTTTTCACGTTTGCCAGTCTCTAGCAAATATGATCAAGTTTAAATCCAAAGAACAGATACAAAAGCGTTAGGGGCCGGTTAGACGAGCAACATTTTCACGGCAATGTATAGCCGGCCACTATCCGCATCTTGCTTTCACATACGAAATAAGAGTAAGACAGCAATAGTTGCCGGCCACACATTGCCGTAAAAAGCTGATCGTGTACGAGACCCTTATATATTAAGATCCGGATCGCGGAATACTATAGACTTTATCATAGGTGGCGTCTTAACCCACCGCCCATTTCATTCAAATCCGTTCAGCCGTTGCACCGTGAATGAGTAACAAACTAACACTCATACAGAAACTTTCGCATTTATCAATATTAGTGGAATACCTAGTTTTGTAGCTTTTTAGTCTGCATGTTGAAAAAGCTAGTGATGGTGCACCTTGCGCGGGGTCCGTCTGAATCGCTACCACGATCTTATCCTGTAACTTACCGCCAAGCAGCAGTGTTCGCATCGTTGTGTTCCGGTGTGGGGATAAAACAACCGGTGAAATTACTAGCATAGATGCATTCCATTTTGGTCCTCCTTAATTTGTAACATACAGCGATACCCACACGTCAACTGGAAGAGATGCCTTATGCGTACGTAGCTTATTGCCTGTGCGCCGCAGTGGAATTCCGGCTGTAATATAATTATTAGTTCACCACATGACAATTCAACACTAATAATAGAAAGGCATGTCGGCCAGTTCGTGACAACAGCATTATCTAGTTCAGTACCAGAGATTATAGAGTCTAACAACATTGGGTCAGTTTTGTATGGAGATTGAGGCCGTGGCACTGAAGGTTAGTGCTTGGACAATCGGACTTTGAAGGACATTGCAATAGTCCAATAACCAGCGCCTAAGGTCTAGATAAGCTATATTCTATATCTGAGAACAATAAAGTGTTGAGTAATGAATATAATGATCCTTACAGCTCTACATTTTTTCAAATTCAAATTCAATTCTTTATTGCGTTTTACGTTGTAGGTACATAAGGTCTTAAAGTAAGTAAGTCTAGCGTCAACGTAAACCCATTTAGGTAGGTAGAGTCGTAACTATTAAACTATATAACATCTACTTAGAAATAACGTAATCTATAACATACAACAATATATTCTTATATATATTTTTTTTAAAAATAATAGAATAAGAATAAGGAACATACAAGTATCACATTCAGTCTTATTTGAGTTTTAGGGCAAAATAATAATATTTGCGTAATATAAATATAGCTACTACAGTAAAATTATTTGCATTTGCATACTATAGAGACCCGCCCCCGCTTCGCTTCGGTTTATGTAAGTTTTCTGTCACATTAGTACATAATCCAGAATGTTTTATACATAAAAACCTCCCTCTTGAATTAGTCTATCTATTCATAGAACCTACATTAAAATCCGTTGCGTAGTTTGAAAGATATAAGCGTAAATACCGAGGACAGAAGGCGGAAAGCGATTTGCTTTATACTATGTAATAGACGTAAAGTTCGGACCGCGGGAAACGCCACGCGCCGTTCCAATCTTTGTTCCAAACCGTAAATTTTTTTACTATTTTACTATCACAGTTGCATTTACACGTACGGTTCGGAACGAAGATTGGAACGGCGCGTGGCGTTTCCCGCGGTCCGAACTTTACGTGTAAAGGCCGCTATTGAGTTCCAATGGTCTAAGATAGATCCGAATAGGAGACGACCTTGACCCAGCTGTTTATTCGATAAAAAGTATTTTATATCAAATTTAATATGGTAAGTAATATATGGTAAATAGGTAATAGGTTGAGTCCAGTACAATAAATAATAAAAAAAAAAAAACTAAAACTGAACTTTTTTTTAATTTGGTTTTGCTTCTTAAATAGACCAATTACATATTAATAGAAAGTATGAAGCCAAAAACAAATATACAGAATATGAAAGCATAAGGTTTAGTGCAAATTATTAGTACCGACTTACCTATCTACCCATTGGTTGTGATGGGAAAAAATAGTCAACCTAACATTTGCATATTCTATAGGCTTCATAAGATATGTAAAAGGCGAACTTATCCCTTTAAGCGATATCATCATCATCTCCTAAAGTCCCATCAACATACCAAACGTTTATCAACGTAAGTTAAATACCCAATAAAGCGTTAAATGCTGACTCATTTGCGATGAACCTCCGTATATAGCGATAGAGCAATAAAAGGAACGTTATTCTCCGAATAGATAGTTATCTACATTACTACTGAGTAAGTCAACGACTTGAGACTTGATAATTTTCTTTGTTATTTTAACTGATATTGCATGAATAGTAGATTGTTCAACAAGGGACTAAAACAAGCCATAATGACACGGGATGTTTAGCCACGCGAGCGAGCCAGCGAGCGAGACAAGCTATAGTTCGAGTGTCATTCATTATGGTTGTTTAGTCTCGCGTTAGACACTGTACTTTTCACTTTGAATGCGAGGAAAAAACGACGTTCTATACAAAATTACAATATTTAGCAAATATCTAACAAAATTTTCGTCAAAAAAATTGTTTCGCGGTTGTTAGACCTGTTAGGTACTTTACAAAGTGACACAAATGCTTGCATATTTAGCGAACAGATACAAACTTGAAAACTATTTGGACTATGCCTAATAAAATAAAATTATCCTTAATATATTTAAATACATTAATATTCGTAATCATTAATCGTGTTTCACGAAATTAAATCGTTATTTTTTAAATATTTTTGCACAGTTGTCATTTTGAGGGTATTTCCACAGGCTAAAAATGGTCCATACACAATCACTGAAAATGGCGATAATCCTCTATTCACAAACACCGTGATTGGTTGTTTAGGGGTTTCCAAAGTTAATAAAAAAAAATGTACTTTAATCCCTAAAGATTAATAAGGAGTTTTAGTCCCGATGCGGAGAGACTAAAGAAACATTTTAAGAGCATGAGAAGTGAAATAGTAGATTGTTCAACAAGGGACTAAAACAAGCCTTAATGACACGGGATGTTTAGCCACCCAAGCGGAGCGAGGGTGGCTTTAGTTCGAGTGTCATTATGGTTGTTTAGTCTCGCGTTAAACACTCTATTAGTCTAGTACTAGTCCTTGGGGCCAGCTGAAGAACTAACATAACCTAAACCTACCTCATATTTATGATTTATGATACTAATTTTGGTAAGTTGGACAAGTTGGACCACTGCCCCGTCACTAAACAAACGAATAAAGTAAATTACTCAAATAATTATAGCCTAAGTCCAATCTCACAGTGGCCCTGATAAACTCAACAATTCTGTTTACCGTTTGTCTACATTGCGTAACGCCTAAACCGCATTGCTGTAGGCTTAATAATGCTTGGGTTACTCATTACTGCTTTATTATCGAAAGTGTATAGTTAATTCTCTAATTGCAGTATTTAAGTGTAGCGTTGAACCCAGTAAGGTTATTTGATTAGACCATTTACTTTTTATTAAATTCGATTCATTGCTTCATTCCTAGTAGTTCCGTGTAAAAAGTTCCGTAGCGGAACTAGTGAGCTTTTTTTTCCCAATAGTTCCGCGGAACAAAACATCAATTAAATACTAATATTTTATAATCCCATTAGTGCTGTGCATTTTTGCTTCCGTCAGAAATTCGTCAGAAATCAGTTTTATTCCGCAAAAGTAACCTGAAAAAAATTATTGGTCGGTTCTAAAAAGATTGTGATTGTTGTGCATAAGCGTCTTGATCCCTCACGAGCCGAAAAGACGTGAGATACATCAACTAAGACGTTAGATACATCAACTAAGATGTTAGTTGAATCACTAAAAAAAATCCCGTTGTTACTATGAGCTTTGGTTGATATAACTAATATCTTAACTATTGTATTCATTTTTTGTCAACTAAGAGAAAATCTGTCTTTGTTGGCTCTCATTTTTTTGAATGTAGGTAGGTTAGATTCGATCCGAAGGGCGAACCGCCCTGAATTAGGAGCCCGGAGCGAGGCGGGGCTCCGTCAAAAAGAGCAGTGGGACGAAGTACTGGGACCACGGGTAAGCGTCCGAAAAAGTGACACTAGTTCCGCCACGGAAATATTGGAAAGAAAAAGTGTCACTAGTTCCGCCACGGAACTATTGGAAAGAAAAAGTGTCACTAGTTCCGCCACGGAACTATTGGAAAGAAAAAGTGTCACTAGTTCCGCCACGGAACTATTGGAAAGAAAAAGTGTCACTAGTTCCGCCACGGAACTATTGGAAAGAAAAAGTGTCACTAGTTCCGCCACGGAACTATTGGAAAGAAAAAGTGACACTAGTTCCGCCACGGAAATATTGGAAAGAAAAAGTGTCACTAGTTCCGCCACGGAACTATTGGAAAGAAAAAGTGTCACTAGTTCCGCCACGGAACTATTGGAAAGAAAAAGTGTCACTAGTTCCGCCACGGAACTATTGGAAAGAAAAAGTGTCAGAAAGCAGTAAGTTTAACCGATAAAACGTGAACATTCACTGTTTTGCATCGTACTTTGTGAGCCTAGGAACCAATTTAAACAAACAATGTTATTTTATCATACAGATAGGCCCTTTCGGATACACTTCGACAGCTTTAACTTTTTCGAATGTGCAGGTTTCCTCACGATGTTTTTCCTTCACCGTAGTAAGAGCATCGGGTAATGTAGGTACTTAAAGAAAAACTCATTGGTAGGAACATGGTGACCGCGGGGGTTCGAACTCGGTTCCTTAATACGAGTAGTATTACGATCATGAGTCGACCCTATAAGCCACTAGACAACTCTGTTAACGATGATAACGATGTTAAGTACCAATTTCACCAAACGATGTTAACCACTTAACAGACGATTAGAGCGGTGACAACTGTCAAATGTATGAACTAACAATCGATTAACATTGATAAAATTGAACATCATTTGGTGAAATTGGTACTTATTAATTAGGGTGGTTCACGTTTGTATGAGAAAAAAACAAAGTGCAGTTAAAAGTCACGGCACCCGCTTATTTGGTTACTTATGTTTCAAAACCTTTCAGTTCTCTATGTCGAGGATAAAGCGGTGCTCAACGACCTAAAAGTTTGCATATCCGGATGGCGAATATTTAAAAACCGATGTATCCGGAAATTTGTTACTGAACATTTTCGTGTAATTGAACGTTATCTATTATAATTTTTAATCATATTTAATATAAATAACTTCGAAATATTAGTTTTTTTCATGTAAGAAACTTACTCATTTTAGCACTTTGGCACTCACAAGTACTAAACTCTTAATCCTAGTCTTATGTTATAAAATCCTTTAAAGGCTTTTTATTCAATAGTCCTCTTGACGTTTGGAACGAATATTTTGACTCTAACAAAAAAATATTTTTTATAATTTTGTATGAAAATCCAATTTTTAATATTTTTAATGTCCTTTGAGCACCGTTTTGCACTTAAACTAGAAAGCTATATTTTGGGTATCGTAATAAGGTAGTAGGAAGTAATAAATTAGGGGGTGCCCTGGTCAAAAAACAACAAAAATGATTTTTGGGCCACCCTATTATTAATGTTAATCGACTGTTAGTTCATACATTTTGACAGCTGTTAACAGTCTAATCGTCTGTTAAGTTGTTGTTGAATTTCGTCATAACGATCGAAACGGTCATTTTACTAATCCAAAAACAGTAAAGCTTTGTTACATGCAAGAGGCTTCACTTTCTCGTAAGATTTTTAACAATAAGACTTCATTTATTCTAGAGTCACATAGGCGTCTTAAATGTTTGTAACTGCCGCACTCAGAAACGTCAATAAAATTTAATGGTTGATTAAAGGTGCTACTGTCGTCACTTTCTTTGCTATAGAAATAGAATAAAATTAAACGTCACTAAACAAGCATTAAATTTAATTGACATCTCTGAGTGCGACAGTTAATACTTTAAATAGAAAATGAGCTCATAATTTGGGTTTTTCTACAATAATATAGTTTTGTGTGTTTGTACCTAGTTACTTAACGGCAATATGATGCAACATGTTCTTGCGGTTTTTTCCCAGTAGATTCCTTTTCTCCTTCTCTCCCATGGTCATGTGTAATTGTTTTGTCCTATTAATGGATTCCAGAGCAAGCGAGACAGTATGTGGAATGCCCAGTGTGACGTCACGTCTCGTACTATCATGGCGGCCTGCCAACTGCTAGGGTTGCCGACGTGTTAGATTATTCCAAAATATTATTTTGTGCTGGTAACTGAGAAGTTTATTCGGTTCCCCTATAGAATTCCTAATCGTCATTTGTCCTAATGCATCGTTTGTCCGAATTTTCGTTTATCATAAAGCCATTTCTGCCTGAATTTTAAACCTTTTTAGTGTTATATTCTACCTTAGCTTAACCTAACCGCAGGTATTTTTGGAAAATTATGGTATGACCAGTTTAGGGCAAATGATAATTCGGAAAAATGATGCGTTAGGCCAAATCGTCCCTTTACTTTCTCAACCTCTTATCTGATCGAATAGTTAGATAGAAAAAACACTCATGTTTCAAGGTTTTATAAAGACTACTATCCTATCAAAATATACCTACGATCAGATAAGAGGGTGAGAAAGTAAGGGACAAATTTTATTTTGTTGAATAATTTAAGCGCCACGCCACAGATACGGAGCAAACTTACCGTTTGGATGTAAATCGATCACAAGTATAAGCTAGGGACCGATATTTGTCTCGAATAATATTGATTAAAGGGCTAGGGCATGTCGGACCATGCTCAGTGTAGGGTTCCGACGCCATTTTGAATTATTCGCGGTACCTAGTTCCTTTGGATTTTACTTGAGATATAAATGAAATATAGGCTTATAACATTAATAATATTTATTCAAACGTTAAACAATACAACGTCTCTTCACACAGAACCGCCATGACACCAGAGAGAGAGCAGTACAACTATGACATTTTGTCTCACTCTATCATGTCACCATAGATATTACATTGCATACTTATTACAATTTTCCTTCGAAGGAACTATTGAGTTTTTTTCGCCTTTGTTACTTTGCAAAAACTGAAGGTACATGCAAACATTTCCTTCGCTTTTGTTCCTATACAAGAGCTGAAGGAATAACAGAGACCTTTTTCCGCATTAGTTCCTTTAGTTATTTTATTTGTTATTTTGCAAAGGAACTAATGCGAAAAATTGGTCTCTTATTACTTCAGGGGTGTTATTCTCTTAAAAACGGCGGTCGGTCGAACGAATGAGCGAAAGCGCAGCGGCGAGTTTAAGTAGTCCCGTCCGGTCCGAGTGAACATAACACATTTTAGCGCGTGCATTCTCAATTAGGCAGCCTAGAGCCGCGTATCCACCAAGCGCACGCGCTCGCGCGGCAGCCTCGCGAGCCAAATGCTCGGTCCGTGTGGACGTGCCTCAGGACTCGTTGCCTCGGCAACGTGCGCCCGAACAGTCCTGAGGCACGTCCACACGGACCGAGCATTTGGCTCGCGAGGCTGCCGCGCGAGCGCATGCGCTTGGTGGATACGCGGCTTTATACGTTCGAGAACCCATGCTCATTCACTCGTTCGTCCGTCCGTTCGTCGTTGTTGAGAGAATCACACCCCAAAGAAAATGTCGCAGTAGTACCCTCAGTTTTTGCAAAGGAACAAAGGCGATAAAAAAGTCGCAGTACGTCCTTCGTCTCTTGTGAAAAAAATACGCAATAGTTCCTTGGAAGTAACATCCAAAGGAACTACAGCGAATAATCCGCCATTGTCAACGTTACGATACCTCTTATTTACTTGACAGTATTCAGGCCGAAAAACCATACGATAACATGTACGTCAAAGGCAAGGTTTAAAGTTACGCCCACACCGGTGCTTAAAATACGGTGACGGTACGGAATCGCAGTGACGCGTCGTATCAGCACCGTTTTTGACGCAAGCTCCACACACCAATTCTTAAAAAACGGTGACGGTATGGAATCGCAGTGACGCGTCGTACAGCACCGTTTTTGACGCACGCTCCCCACAACGCTGCTTAAAAAACGGTGTCGTTGCTTAAACAAACGACGGGGTCATAGTAACAACATGGCGCCGTTTTTGACGTACCGTTAAGCATTGGTGTGGAGGGCATGCGTCAAAAACGGTACGGATACGACGCGTCACTGCGATTCCGTACCGTCACCGTTTTTTAAGCATTGGTGTGTGGAGCTTGCGTCATAAACGGTGCTGATACGACGTGTCACTGCGATTCCGTACCGTCATCGTATTTTAAGCACCGGTGTGGTCGCAGCTTTACACAGTATTGAAAATCGCCAGCCCTATCTTACGCCAGTCGACGAGAGTAGTTGTTTTTTACTAATTTGTTGCCAACAATTACAAACGTGTGCGTCGTCCGGGTCGCTTGTCTAGACGAAAGGTGAGGAGAGCAAATACAAATACTTCAATTGACACCAATCCAATCCTCTCCGATGAAAAGCACCTAAAAATGTTATAATTTGAGGTTAGCCTTAGTGGTCCCATAATATTTGTTCCACTGCTATTTCTTTCGTCAGAAATCATTTTTCATTTTTCATTAATTTTGACGACGCGCTGGCCTAGTTGGTAGTGACCCTGCCTACGAAGCTAGCGGTCCTCGGTTCAAATCCCGGTAAGAGCAGATATTTGTGTGCTGAGTGTAAATATTTGTTCCTGAGTCATGGTTGTTTTCTATGTATTTGTATATATTTCTCTATACAGGGTGTTAGGCAGAATGTTGGACAAACTTCAGGGACTAACTCTGTAGGTTATACTCATCAACTTTTATTATGGGACCCACATCGAAATCGCGAAAAAAATACAGTTGTTCCATACATTTCGGCTGTTTAGCTCTCAAAGTTTGAATAGAACAGCTGTATTTTTTCGCAATTTGGATGTTGGTCCCGTAATAAAAGTTGATGAGTATGACCTACAGAGTTAGTCCCTGAAGTTTGTCCAACATTCTGCCTAACACCCTGTTTAAGTATTTATATCGTTGACTAGTACCCATAATACAAAGCCTAGAGCTTAGTTTGGGACAAGGTCAATTGGTGTGACATTGTCCCCTGATATTTATTTATTTATTTATTTACCACGAGTCGAAATCCCACAAAAGTAGGTAGGTAAAGTTCGTCAGCTATCTTTTGATGCCCAAAGGGCAAACTGCCCAAAAATAGGAGCCCTGCCTCCGTCGAATAGCAGTGGAACAACAAGCAGTGGGTCCACGAGGCCGGAACCAAAATTTGCCATTTACTTACGTTTTGAACGCTCAGGTTCACTTTGTCCATATTCCCATTTCGTCCACATTGTAATCTCGGCCACATTCCCAACTCGTCCACATACCAATCCCAAATTGTCCTCTTCCTATCTCGTCCATATTTCCAACTCGTCCACATTCCCAACTCGTCTGCATTCTTAATTAGTACATTCCCAACTGGTCCTCATTCCTAATTCGTCTGCAACCTAACTTGGATTGTAGGGCTGTTCGATATCAATTCGATCACTCGGTTGTTCACTAGTTGTTGAAAATGTGAACGAAATGGGATTGTGGACGAAATAAGAATGTGGACGAGATGGGAATGTGGACAAGATGAGAATGTGGACGAGATGGGAATGTGAATGAAATGGGAAGTGGACGAAATGGGCCCACCAGGCCAAGTGATTCATGTTTCACACATTAAGTACAAATTTTATAAAACGATGTTAACCACTCAACAGACGATTAGACTGTTTGGTGAAATTGGTACTAAATTTAATCAATGTTAATCGACTGTTAGTTCATACATTTTAACAGGTGTTAACGCTCTAATCGTCTGTTAAGTGGTTAACATCGTATGGTGAAATTGGTACTTAACATCGTATGGTAAAATCGGTGCTTAATCTACTCCATAGCACCCACCTTGTAAGTTAGTAAAGGGCGTATTACATTATCCTAAATTTAGTCGTCCTAACTGGCTTGCACGGGAGGGGATAGTTAGGAAGCTCCTGATCACACTACACTAAATTCAGTCACGAAATCAGTTTGCAACGGCGTCGGACGTGTCGAGTGCGATGGCTCCAGTTCTATCGAAACAGCAAAAATCGGCCTTGGAGTAGCGTTGGCTGTTGCAAGAATAGAAAAAATAATAATAGAAAGACATGGGTCAAAGAATATTTTTTATTGCTGCGAAATAAATTGATGAAATTAAATATCACCCATGCTTTGGAACCCGAGGATTTTAGCCTAGGGTGCTTAAGTATAGAATACACGTCCTTCCGCAGTCACACGCGCGCGACGACGCCGACGACTGGCTTTGCTAAATGTTATTACACCTTTTTAACTCCTTTCCTAACTAGGATGCTAACTCAGTTAAGCCGTCCTTGCTTCCTAATTAGGATACTAACTAGGATGCGCACTTGCTAAGTGTAATTACACCTTCCTAAATTAGGATCCTAACTCATTTAGGATGCTAGATTTAGGATAATGTAATAACCGCTTTAGGCTAAGTACAGAATGAGACGAGAACTTGACAAGAAACGAATGGGATGACCCAAGGCGATACCGTAACTTCTTAATCCTGGCAAACCAATTTTTCAATAAATGTTGTGGTTTAAAAGTAAACAGCAATTAATTGAATTTGACGCTGTTATCAAGGCGCGCGCGAACTATCTCCATCTCACATTTTTCGGAAGCACATAAAGCCATCCCTTTTCATTCTTGTGGCACCATAGGTGGCCTCTTAAATAGATTCAAAGAATCATAACTCATAATACAGGAAAACCTTTATTTTATTTACAGATCTCTTCGTTAATAGTATCTGCGACAAACATGGATTGCGAAACCAAACATTTTTTAAACTTTCTACAGCATTTACAGATCATCCTCTATACTTAGATTTTGTAATTTTGTTTAGGCTGAATTTCGAATCAAAAGAAATTACATTAGGATCGTGCATTTCCTTAATTACAGTAATTGTTTTTGTTTTTTCTGTAATATTTCCATCATATTTTTTATTTCTAAATACCTTAATAGTTTTATGGATAGTTGTCTCAATATAGCCCAATTTAATTTGTTCACACGATATTGAATCGGGTAGAAGACTATTACTAGCGTCAGAGCTCCCCATGAAACCCTCTTTTTCCTTAGCGCCATTTTGTTTCTGATGATGATTACGAACGCAATCAGTAAATGCGCATTTCTTTTCTACTTCCACTTCTTTACTTGTGTTAACGGCAATATCGTAAAAAATATTGGCATTACTCGTTTGAGTCGTATCTCCTGCTTTTTTAGGCACCAATTCATAATTGTATCCCTCCTTAACTCCTTCAGTCCTCTTTTCAGTGTTATTCAAATCAGTACTCGTTTCAGTTGTATTTCGTGCTTTTTTAGATGCCAATTCATTATTCTCTCCCTTTTTAACTCCTCCAGTTGTCTTTTCAATGTTATTCAAATCAGTACTCGTTTCAGTTGTATCTCCAGCTTGTTTAGGCGCCAATTCATTATTATCTCCCTCTTTAACTCCTTCAGTCATATTTTCAATATCATTCATATCAGTACTTGTTTCAGCTGTATCTTCTGCTTTTTTAGGCGCTAATTCATAATTATCTCCCTCTGTAACTACGATAGTCGTTTTTTCAGCGTTATCCAAATAACTAAGCAATTCAGTTGTATCTCCTACTTTTTTAGGTGCCAATTCATAATTATCTCCCTCAGTAACTCCTCCAGTCGCCTTTTCAGCGTTATCCAAATAAAATTTATCTCCTGATTTTGTAGGTGCCAATCCATAATTATCTACCTCCTTAATTCCTTCAGTCATCTTTTCAGTGATATTCAAATCACTACTCGTTTCAGTGGTATCTCCTGCTTGTTTAAGCACCAATTCATTATTCTCTCCCTCTTTAACTCCTTCAGTCATATTTTCAATGTCATTCATATCAGTACTTGTTTCTGCTGTATCTTCTGCTTTTTTAGGCGCTAATTCATAATTATCTCCCTCTGCAACTACGATAGTCGTTTTTTCAGCGTTATCCAAATAACTAAGCATTTCAGTTGTATCTCCTACTTTTTTAGGTGCCAATTCATAATTATCTCCCTCAGTAACTCCTCTAGTCACCTTTTCAGCGTTATCCAAATAACTACTCATTTCAGTTATATCCCCTGCCTTCTTAGGCACCAATACATAGTTATCTCCCTCAGTAATTCCTGCAGTCGTCTTTTCAGCGTTATCCAAATAAAATGTATCTCCTGATTTTGTAGGTGCCAATCCATAATTATCTGCCTCCTTAATTCCTTCAGTCATCTTTTCAGTGATATTCAAATCACTACGCGTTTCAGTCGTATCTCCTGCTTGTTTAGGCGCCAATTCATTATTCTCTCCCTCTTTAACTACTTCAGTCATATTTTCAATGTCATTCATATCAGTACTTGTTTCAGCTGTATCTTCTGCTTTTTTAGGCGCTAGTTCATAATTATCTCCCTCTGTATCTACGACAGTCGTTTTTTCAGCGTTATCCAAATAACTAAGCAATTCAGTTGTATCTCCTACTTTTTTAGGTGCAAATTCATAATTATCTCCCTCAGTAACTCCTCTACTCGCCTTTTCAGCGTTATCCAAATAACTACTCATTTCAGTTATATCCCCTGCTTTCTTAGGCACCAATTCATAGTTATCTCCCTCAGTAATTCCTCCAGTCGTCTTTTCAGCGTTATCCAAATAAAATGTATCTCCTGATTTTGTAGGTGCCAATCCATAATTATCTGCCTCCTTAATTCCTTCAGTCATCTTTTCAGTGATATTCAAATCACTACTCGTTTTAGTCGTATCTCCTGCTTGTTTAAGCGCCAATTCATTATTCTCTCCCTCTTTAACTCCTTCAGTCATATTTTCAATGTCATTCATATCAGTACTTGTTTCAGCTGTATCTTCTGCTTTTTTAGGCGCTAGTTCATAATTATCTCCCTCTGTAACTACGATAGTCGTTTTTTCAGCGTTATCCAAATAACTAAGCATTTCAGTTGTATCTCCTGCTTTTTTAGGCGCTAATTCATAATTATCTCCCTCAGTAACTTCTCCAGTCGTTTTTTCAGCGTTATCCAAATAACTATTCATTTCACTTGTATTTCCTGCTTTTTTGGGCACGAATTCATAATTATCTCCCTCTGTAACTCCTCCACTCGTCTTTTCAATGTTATCATTTGTAACCCCTGATTTTTTAGGCGCCAATCCATAATTATCTCCCTTCTGAACTCCTTCAGTCATCTTTTCAGTGATATTTAAATCACTACTCATTCAGTTATATCTCCTGCTTTATCAGGTGCCAATTCATTTTCTCTCTATTTTAAACTTCTTCAGATGACCTTTCAGCGTTATCCAAATAAATACTCATTTCAGTTGTATCTCCTGCTTTTTCAGGCGCCAATTCATAATTATCTCCCTCAGTAACGCCTCCAGTCGTCTTTTCAGTGTTATCCAAATAACTATTCATTTAATTTGTATCCCCAGTTTTTTCAGGCGCCAATTCATTTATCTCCATCTTTCACTCCCCCAGTCGTCTTTTCATTTGTATCTCCTGCTTTTTTAGGGGCTAATTCATTATTCTCTTCCTCTACAACTTCTCCAGTCGTCTGTTTAGTGTCACCCAAATCACTTTTCACTCCAACTTTGTCAGCATCGGACTCCTTATGGTTAGCGGTACGAGCACAATCGCAACAACAACATGTACATACATTTATAAAATTAAAAAGATCGGCTGCGTTATCTTTTTTCTCCTCTTTTTTAACTTCTTTAGTACTTACTGAAGTTTTATTCCTGCCAACAGTGCAATTATCACCCTCAGTGTCTTTGACTTCACCAGCATAAGAGCAACAAAAAGAATATTCTGATATTTCTGGAGAGCATTCACAAATGGACTCCTCTGATTTATCCCTCTCCCCTGATGGGCTCAGTGTGGCTATGGTATGGGCATTTGGAGGTTCCAGTTCTGGTTTTTGTGGTACTTGTGACCCTTGGTTTGTTGATGATGTCACAGCTTTTGGAGGTGCCAGTTCTGGTTTTTGTGGTACTTGTGACCCTTGGTTTGTTGATGATGTCACAGCTTTTGGAGATGCCACTTCTGGTTTTTCTGGTACTAGTGACCTTTGTGATGATGATGGGCTCAGTGTCAAAGATTTTGAAGGAGCCAGGGCTGGTTTTTGTGGTACTAGTGACCCTTGTGATGATGATGGGGATGGTGTCACAGCTTTTGGAGGTGCCAGTGCTGATTTTTCTGGCACTAGTGACTCTTGTGATGGAGATGGGCTCGATGTCACAGCTTTTGAATCTGGTGGTGGTTTGTTTTCCGACATCTTGCAGTTTAACTTCTAGCTGTCATTGAGAGGAAAAATTAATGGACCTACATACCAAGGGGTTCCATGTTACACTGAAGTCTTAGCCAATATACAGTTGTTTTATCTCATGAAAGCGGGTGGGTCATAGTTGGTAGTTGTAATAATAATTATAATAATAATAATGACGAACAATTACCGGAAATATGTATATGAGGGATGCGCGGTTGACATTTTGACGAGCGTGGCGTTGCCCCGGTGAGTCCCTCAGACACATAATTTCCGGTTTTTCACATTTGGCCAACGGTGAGTACTTGCACAAACATAACCTCGTAGCCAGGATCATCCATCAGCAACCCTGATGCCTGATATCGTGTTAACAGATCGATCCCAACGCCGGGCAGTGCTCGTCGACGTCACCATCCCGCATGACGAGAACCTGGTGAACGCCGAGAAGCAAGTACCTTGCCTTGGCTCACGAGGTGACCGCCATGTGGGATGTTGACTCGACGATCATTGTCCCGATAGTTGTTTCGGCAAACGGTATTATAGCGAAGAGTCTCGACCAACACCTAAAGAGACTCTCGCTAGATGGCTGGATCAAGGGATACAGAAGGCAGTACTCCTCGACACGGCACGCATTGTGCGGAGGTTCCTCTTTCTGCAGCCCTAACCACCGGTAGCTTGAGCCCTGCCCCGCTGTCGGCGGCACTCGTAGGTTAGGTTTGTTATAATGTTTATTTTTTGTATTAGCATTGTTATTTTACTTTTATATTTGAATATTTGTTATAAAAAACCTAATATACAGAAAATTACATAAATATACGAATAATAATAATAATATATTTTATTTACTTCTATAGACACGCACACTGCGGCGACGACAGCAGCAACGACAGCTATGCACTCAGAGACAAGACAAACATGCAAGTGCATCTATGGCCACAAGTATGGTCCACCCGCCTTTGTGAGATACAACTGTACAGCATATAATAGGATAACTACAATCAGTCGAACTGTTCCCGTTAAGAGGTGAGGGGGGAAATCAATGACTGATCATATAATCTATATGCGGTAATGACTATAGTAGAGCCGTTATCAACTGTCTCTCAGCAATAAAACCCGCTGTCAGCAAGGATGTGCAACACACGATAAACACTTACACTCGCCATAAGCCCCCCGAGTGCGAGCGAGAGAGTATGATAAAAATGATTTATTGCTCCGAGGGACAGTTGATAACGGCTCTACTATAGCAGGCACACAACTACAGTGAGACTCAGACATATTTAAAGCCGGGTATCCATTGGCGAGTAAAACCGCACGAGCCAGCGAGCCAAAGGTGTAAACGGCCAATGGAGGACATAAAAGTCCGCGGTCTTCAGGCGCTCCATTGGCGGTTTAAACCTTTGGCTCGCTGGCTCGTGCGGCTTTACTCGCCAATGGATACCCGGCTTATGAGATCACAGTGGTTTACTTACGTAAATAATGTGGAAAAATCCTCGACACCGAGCAGCCGGGCAAACAGAGCGCAGGCCCGCAGTGTTCGTCGTGCTGCGGCGGCGTCTACTCACGAATAGGGGATCCGGACATGCCCGAAATATGTCGAGCTATTTTGACATTATTTACGTTAGTAACCGTGCCCTCTCATAAAGTAGTTTAATAGTACTAAACTACTCTATGAGAGGGCAGCACCGCTTAAAGATTTCGTATTTTGGTTTTATTCTTTGAAAGATGCATTTACCCCATTCACGCAATTGCCCCGGTTGCCCCAAGACCAATCTCACCTTAAAAACCGAATTATATAACCGATACACTCCTGACTGAAGATTATGTACTTGTATTGGACCCAAGCGGTGTGGTGTAAGAGTTGCTGTCAGTATAAATCAGGGCCGCATCACTATTAGTAGAACTGCTATCTGAAAAACTGAGATGATAAAATATTAAATTATTATTACGACGATGCCTGGGGTATCCCTTCATTTTCCATAAATTAATTTGTTCTAATTTCATTTGCCATAATGGTCACTGGCTATATGCTCTATCTTCACTGGCTTCACTGGCTATATCTTCATGTGCCCTAATATCATACACTACGATTTTTTAATGGTAATAATACTCAAGTGTCATAATGTTCAAGCTCCCTAATATTAGATACCATAATTACACGTTCCACAATTTTTACTTTCATAGTAGTTCATAATCCCTAATATATTAAGCCATAACAATCATTTGCCATAATTATGGAAAAAGAAGATCCTGTTTCAGTGTGTTCAGTATAATGAAGTACTGGTATAATCCCTAATATTTTAAGACACAACAATCATTTGCCATAATTACGGAAAAAGAAGATCCTGTTTCAGTGTGTTCAGTATAATAAAGTACTGGTATAATCCCTAATATTTGAAGACATAGCAATCATTTGCCATAATTACGGAAAAAGAAGATCCTGTTTCAGTGCGTTCAGTATAATGAAGTACTGGTAATCCCTAATATTTGAAGACATAACAATCATTTGCCATAATTACGGAAAAAGAAGATCCTGTTTCAGTGTGTTCAGTATAATGAAGTACTGGTAATCCCTAATATTTGAAGACATAGCAATCATTTGCCATAATTACGGAAAAAGAAGATCCTGTTTCAGTGCGTTCAGTATAATGAAGTACTGGTATAATCCCTAATATTTGAAGACATAACAATCATTTGCCATAATTACGGAAAAAGAAGATCCTGTTTCAGTGTGTTCAGTATAATGAAGTACTGGTAATCCCTAATATTTGAAGACATAACAATTATTTGCCATAATTACGGAAAAAGAAGATCCTGTTTCAGTGTGTTCAGTATAATGAAGTACTGGTATAATCTGGAATACTAATACCTGCTAAGGTGAGTCGGGGTAAGTGCGCTTTTCTAGGAGATATTGTTGGTTAGGTGCACTTGCCCGGTAGGCGCTTTTACCTCGACTCACCTTACTATTACAATAACCTACCTATTCTACCTTAAGGAAGGTCTCCATTACGTACAACGACGAGCGAAGCGGGAGTGTTAGGTAGAACCTATGGATGCAAACGGCGCAGGACCTTTGGTAAACCTTGAGGGAGGCCTGTGTCCAGCAGTGGACGATAACGATGATGATGGCGATGATGATGGTGATGATGATGATGACGATGATGATGAAGATGATGATGATGACGATGATGATGGTCAGACATCGAAATTTTTGGGGCGAAATAAAATGAAAGATAGGGAGTTCATACATCGATAAACCATTTATTTACTCCAAGGTTAACTGGAAGAGATCCCATATGGAATAAGTTCGCCTATGTAAATTATCTATAGTGATGCAAAAATGTTTTGTAATTGTTTCTGTGCAATAAAGAGTTTTCATACATACATACCATTTATTTATACCAACAATAAAAATATATTTTTACAAAAAAACTAGGAGCGATCGCTAGTATAGTACTAGTGATCGCTCCCAGTTTTTTTTGTAGAAATATAATTTTATTGGTGGTATAATATATTATTGTTGGTATGAAAATTAAAAAGAAACGTTCGATTGGCGTAATTCTCCGCTTTTTATTATAAAAGGATTTTTTCACTTATCATTTTCACTTATCATTTTGTTCTTCACTGTATACTCGCATTTAAAAAATGCAGTTTACTATTTAATTATCTAAAGAGGTTTGATTAAATTATATAGCTATCACCTAGTGCACTATGGTAGACTAGCGGTTTTGTGATACTTTATCTTATCATCGATACCAAAACAATTATCCTTACATTTTTCTTTATTAACAAAGCTGGGAGCGATCTCTAGTTCAGGTAAAAACCATCGATAAGTGAGTTTATCGATATAGGAACTCCCTACATGTCATTCAATCTGGCTCCAGAAATTCCGCTGTCTGATGAAGATGATAATGATAATGATGATCAAGATGATAATGATGATGATAACTAGACCCCGTTATCTTGTCGCACTGACGTCACTTTTTTATAGGGATCGAATGTTTATTTTATCGACCATTTAAATGTCGATAGTATTTTACTTAGAGTTATATGTAATGTCACTGACAATGAGTCAAAGACAATCACTATTAAAATTTTGATAAAAAGAATGGGATCAATAATAAATAAATCATATGTAAATAGGTAAATTATTTATATCAGTTTATCGCATCTTGTTAGAATAATGAAGTTATCTTCTAATTTTTAATCAAGAAGTTTTAATACCTACGCCATATTGAGATAATAGGTACAATTTAGCATAGATATAAAAGGCAAAAAATCAGTCGCATTGTTGTATTATAATATAAACTACAAACATCGATATATAGAGGGTCGATAGAATAAATATTCAATCCCTACAACAGAGCGACGTCAATGCGACAAGATAACGGGGTCTAATGATAACAATGATGGTAATGATGATGACGATAATAATGATGATGACAACCCCATTCTCGGTCTAAAGAGGTCCAAAAACTTACCCTCTCTAGCATGATGCTCCTTGTCTAACACTGCTTCAAACACGAAGTCATTATTTTCTTCGGAACATTTGGCATTCCTGTTTAAAATTAAATTTCCCATTTTCTATAATAATTATCTAGACATAATTCCCTATTACTAAATTCTTTGCTATAATCATTCATTTGCTTTCAATTCATTCAACTTTTTACACAACTATTATAATTATCAAGTAATAAAGATTTTTTTAATGCTATAAATGTAGCATTATAGTTTTATTTTAACCCTTTGAACGCCAAGAACCACTAAAGTGGTCGTGTACTGTCGTGCCTACCACGCCATCGACCCATATAGTGGTCACAGATACAGCGCAAAATAGACCCGAGTATTTGTGACGTAAGGTTGACATTCGCTGTGGTTTTCAGCTGTCATTGGCGTGTGAGGACGATGTTTGTATCAAGTCAAAGGCGTCCAAAAGGTTAATGGGCAAGTTAATCTTAGGCCATGCTGTAAAATAATTAGGTATATTTAACGTTATAGAAAGTGTTTTTAAAGCAAATGAATTGTTACGGCAACTGTGTAACATTGATATTGTTCAAGTCACTGTTAGGCTGCCGTTCCATTAGGCCAACAGTTGCTCACTGTATTTGGATTATTCGTGTATTCTTTGGATGTTCCTTCGAAGAAACTATTGCGTATATTTTTTCGCACTAGTTCCTTCACAAGAGATAAAGGACGTACTGCGACTTTTTTTTCGCCTTTGTTGAACAAAGAAGCCTTAAAAAAAAACGCAATAGTTCCTTCGAAGGAACATCCAAATATACCGCGAATAATCCCTGTTTTTAACCCCCGATGCAAAAAGAGGGGCGTAAGAAGTTTAACGTGTCTGTGTATTTAAGTATGTATATCTGTGTTTCTGTCTGTGATATCTTAGCTCCTAAACGGATTGACCGACCGAAAATAAAGCTAGGTTAATCGGGATGGGTAGCTAGGATTCATGAAAATCGGTTCAGCCGTTAAAGAGATATCAGCCCTGAAAGAAGGGGTCTCAATTGAATCGAGGGTTTTACATTTAAACCAGGGGTTCCCAACCTTTTCTTGGTCAGGGACCACATTTATGTTATTCTTGTTAGCAGGGACCCCTTTGTAGTTATAACAAAAATAAACTGTAATAATCTCACTCACTGCTTGGCGACCAACGGTTCACCGCCCGTTAAATTTAAAATCATACAAGGACCATATTTTGGCTTCTGCGGACCACTGGTGGTCCACGGACCGCTGGTTGGGAACCACTGATTTAAACGATACACAATTTTCTTTTCGAAATGTCTTTCGGTTCGAGTACGCTAGCCAACAATCAGAAGCAAATTGTTCGCCTAATGGGACCGCAGTCTAAGTAAGTTATGTTGTTGAGAAAGTATATCATACCCTCAATTGAACAAGCTGCCGACTTCCGCTTCCGTTGATTTAAGGATCCATTTCGAGTGCATTCAAAATTTGCAGGCATTTTACTGTTTTACTACATTGACCTAGGAATTATTATCACTAGATACTTTTTCTCGGAAGAATTATTCGCAGTAGTTCTTTTGGATATTGCTTCGAAGGAACTATTGCGTTTGTTTTTCGCATTAGTTCCTCCACAAGAGATGAAAGATGTACTGCGACTGTTTTTCGCCTTTGTTCCTTTGCAAAAACTGAAGGTACTGCTGCGACTTTTCCTTCGCTTTTGTTTCTTTACAAGAGTTGCAGGACCTTTAAACGCACTAGTTGCTTCAAATTACCAGAAGGACCTTTCTTGCAAAGGAACTAATGCAAAAAATAGGTCTCGGTTGTTCCTTCAGCCGAACAAAAGGGAAGGAAGTCGCAGTAGTACCTCCAAACTCCAGTTTTTGTAACGAAAAAAGGCGAAAAAAAGTGAACTGAGCTCCTAAAAGCAGAAGGCACTATATTGAAGGAGCTGCAGAATATCTTTAACACCGTTCTCTTCCATCGAAGAACTCCAGAGGCGTGGAGTAGGAGGATTGTCGTGTTGTTCTTTAAAAATGGTAATAAAACCCTAATGAAGAACAACCGACCCATTTCACTTCTAAGCCACGTCTACAAGCCCTTCTTTGAAAATCGAAGTTCAAAGTTACGTTAGCTCCATCCCTTTATTTCGATAATTTTTTTATGGTATAGGAGGCAAACGAGCAAACGGGTCGCCTGATGGTAAGCGATCACCGTCACCCATAGACACCTGCAGCACCAGAGGAGTCACTGGTGCGTTGCCGGTCTTTCAAATGAGAGTACGCTCTTTTTTTGAAGGTTTGATGGTCGTAACGGTTATATAGTCTCGAATGACGGGTGACAGGGATACAGGTAAAGTAACTTCGAACTTCGATTTTCAAAGTAGGGCCTCTGTTTTCAAGAGTCATCACTAGAGATGCGCCGAATATTCGTTTGGTATTCGGTATTCGGCGTATTCGGCATCTTTTTCACTATTTGTATTCGGCCGAATTATTCGGTTTTGGTGCCGAATATGTTCGGTTCGAGTATTTCTATTTTCTTGGCTACACGAAACGGTATAGAACTAAAAGACCAAACTTCTTATGTAAAATTTATGTTATTTTTGTAATAATAAGCACCTTTGTTTTTATTTGTAACGCGTCGGTGTGCGCGGGTGAGGTACGGCTTGCTCGTTATCTAGCAAGCAGCAGCGACACGTAGCGTACATGTTAGAACCTGGGTAGTGATTCTCTGAAAAGCAAAGGTGAGCGAATGCGCGCTGAAATGTGTTTTGTTCGCTCTGACGGGACTACTTAAACTCGCCGCTCGGACATCACTCCTGCGTTCGCTCACCTTTGCTTTTGAAAGAATCACTACCCTGTTTACGCGGCAAAATAATGAAATGGCAAACCGAATAATTCGGCCAAATATCCGGTTCGGTAAAGGTTAAACCGAATAGTATTCGGCTATTCGGTGAAACCACTATTCGGCGCATCTCTAGTCATCACGAACCGCCTTGCACGAAGACTCGACGAATTTCAAGCCCCTGAGTAGGCCTGGTTTCGAGGAGGATATGGCACCATAGACCACATAAACCACATTCATACAACGCGGCAAATTATACAAAAGACCGAGGAGTATAATAAGCCCCTGTGTATAGCATTTGTGGACTATGAGAAGGCCTTTGACTCTATTGAAACCTGAGGGCTTATTGTCTAACGCACTCGCAATCACGATCGTTTTCATTTTGAAAATCGAAGGTTTGTCTGCATACAAAATGAAAACAATTGCTCCACTTTGAAGCAGGTTGCGATTGCGAGTGCGTTAGACAATAAGCCCTCTATTTTTTTTTAAAGGTTTTAATATGGCAACATTATTACTCTTTGGTTAGAGTGGTCTTCGCGCGCAAACTATCTTCATCTCACGTTCTTCGCGCGGAAGCACATAAAGCCAACTCTTTTCATTCTTGTTTGGGCGTGGCAGCATAAGTGGCCTTTTAATATACAGTACCTACCGGCCAATAATATATCACCTTTGTACTTACCTCTCATACGATTAGCTACAAATATGACTTAGCTAAATTGACAATCAATCAGGAACTAGTTGATTAAATGTATGTAATGTAATGTATGAAAGTCCGTCAGTTTTGAAATTAGAATCATCAAGTTTAGTGTTTAGGTCGACGATTGTATCAAAATTAAGGTATCGTATTGGGTCACATTAGTTTTTTGTCAAGTTCTTAACTCATCTCATTCTGCTTTCATCATCCATTATTTATTCGTCACTTTCGCTGGCACTCTTTGTTAGGTGAAACAATTGGTATTAAAAAAAGAATCAAGAACTCGCGAAGAAGCTTTCGACAAAATCAAACGACGTATAAGGGAAAATTAAGATTGATGAGAAGGGTGCATGACTGAAAAAAATTGTTGTCACTGAGAAGATTGTAAACAATGATATAGGGAGTTACATTTATAATTACTTTTTTTTAATTTTTTTACACTATCAGTCAAAAGTTTCCGGATTTCAGTAGAATTTGGTACCACAACCTATTTTTCGCGCCTAAACATTGACGGGTTTTATTCTTTGCCTTTCGTTCACTTACTTACTGTATATTAAATTTTTAATTAAAAGCTAGTATTAAATATGCAGTTAGGCCCCGTTCTCACGAGCGCTTTTTCAACGCGCGTTAAAAAAACGTTGAAATGACACAAATTGATAACCATGTGTTTATTCACACGAAGGCGGTTTTAAAGCGCGGCGCTTTTTTATCGAACACTGTTCGATTTTCGACGTTGGGCGTTGGACGTTAAATTGAATTGAGCTTACGGAACTCCGTGTTTGTGTTCTAACGCGACGCTTTTTAAGCGCTCGTGAGAACGGGGCCTTACTGCAAATAAACTTAACGCCAATATTAAACACACTATTACAAAAAATTGCAAGGGGTTGTGGCTGTCTGTCAATGAGTGTGGCAATATTTTTCCAATTTTTTTTTTCTGGTTGCAATTTTTCCTGTTGCGATTTTTCCGATTCGTTACTTTACCGATTTTTTTTTTCCCATTCTTAAATTTTCCTGGTCGCATATGTACCATTCTGGATTCTTTCCAGTCGCAAATTTCACCATTGTAATTAGGCCGAAAAAAGTAGGTAGGTTTAGGTTATGTTAGTTTTGCAGTAGGCCCGAAGGGCCAAACCACCCAGAAGTAGGAGCTCCGCGTCAGCGCAACTCCGTCGACTCAGTGAACATAATATAGGTAACTATTCAGATAAATACAGATTGGGAAATTAATATACTGGAATTATTACTGAAAAAAATAAGGACTGGTAAATTTTGCGAATGGAATTATCGCATGCAGTAAAATTTGATTTTCGGAAAGTCAAAGCCACACTCCTGTCAATGTGACATGCAGTTGTAAATAGGAAAATTACTTATGTAAGGTTATCATATCGCATCCCATAAGACCAGTGAGGTTATCTTATTTTTAAACAAGCAGATTTAATCGCTACCCTATTGAGATTAAGCAGAGATTTAAAAAGTAAAAATCAATCGCATTGTTTCATAATGTGGACTTAATATCGATATAGAGACGGTCGATAAATTAAAAAATTCAGCCCTACAGTGTTTTTCAGCTACGAAGGGTTCTGTGACGTTTCTAGTTTGACAGTTTTAAAGATGTCCCATAATGAAAGCCTATCGACTTTTTTATATTTATTTCTAACTCATCCTACTTTTGGAAAGATTTCAATATATTTTATTAGATTTGCTGTGGTTCAAAATCTTCTATCAGCGTTCGCGTACACTAGTATTTGATACTAGTGTACGCGATAATGAGTTTTGTTCAAAATTTCAAATATCTACACGTATTCACTGTTATCGAATAATGAATCGTGGTAATTGTCGATTCTGTTGTGTCCCAACTCTATTCTGTTCCGTTTCACACACTGCGTACTTTAAAAAAGAAATATTTTTCTGTCGTATTCAATTAAATGTAATTAATAGACACAGATTTTGATATATATTTCAAGAAACATAGTTTTTATATTTTTTTGGTTATATTGCTACAAAATATGAGTGATTGAAGAAGAAGAAGAAGAAGAAGAAATTCATTTATTCACTACACAGAAAACACACAAATACACATAAATAAAAAAAAAACAATGTAACGTACAGCACGGAGTGTGTGTCCTCGCGGTAGTGAAACGGACACTGGCTCAGCATTATGCTGCGGTGTCAGACACCTACAGCGCTGATTTTCAGCCAGTACCGCCTCAGTGATTGTTAAAAAATATTTTGCGAAAATAGTATGCGTAATTCGGAAAATTTTAAAGTGTTACAGAACCCTTCCTAGCTGAAAAACACTGTAACAAAAAAGTGACGTCGTCAGTGCGACAAGATAGGGTTTAGTTAAGTCAGAGAGAGTGTATAAGTAATAGACAGATAGCCAAGTGGGTAACATTAAGACTCTAGTTGGACTGTAATTTGTAATCTGTCAATAGGTACATTTCTATTCGAAAAACTTTTTAGCTGCCACTGGCGTTTGAGTGATAACTTACGTGTTAGTCATGTGTTTGGAAAGATCAGATCAGAATATAAGAAAACCACCTATCTAAAACCGCCAGTCTGAAACTTGAAGAAAGGTTGAAGTTTCTACCGTAAAACCTCTAAAAAATACCAGAGACGATATGAATAAAACAGATGGATAACCGATGTGGGCAATATAAACAAAACACGATAGCTATTGTTTAAGTAATATATTTCAGAGATATACAGGGATAGATCGAGTCCGTGCTAGGTTTACTATCTGGGCATGAGCATTTAAATACCTTGTGGCTTTTCTTAAATTCGCTGTACGATTTTATCGGTCGTACAAGTTGTGGATATTTACAACACTTAAAATTTACGTCTGCACTGCATCCACAAAATCTCTCCAATGGTGTTTTCGGTTTATAATTAAAACGACAATCTTTGTTAGGACAAAAGCCTTTGGGACCTTTTGGCAAACATTTGCATTTATCAGCTCGTATTTTTTTTCTTATCGTGCATGTTTGAGAGTTACATTTCTTTTGAGTAGGATTGGGAATCATAGTGCCTTTATTTATCACTGATCCAGCTACAAATGTGACGACAGGTCGGACGTCATACCTGGAATTCGGTTTGGTGTTAGTGGAAGCTTCAGTACGATAGCACAAAGAGCAAGTACGATTTCCACCATACTCTTTCTGATCAGACACAGCCGTTCTGTTTCCTTTTCTATCAAATATTTTATCAAAAGTAGTGTTTGCAGCGTCCTGTTTCCAAAATGACTTTGCTGTTAGGTTTCGACAATTTTCTGCGTTACAACAAAGGCTACGGTACAAAGATATTATTTTTTCTAAATCATTGTCATCACTGTCATCACTGTCATATAACTCGCATTTCGAAAAAGATACTTTTTTTTTCGGTATAATTTGAACGTCACATATACAACAGGATTGCGATTGAGCGGCCTCGCTTGGTTTATTGTTCGATTGAAAACCTGGAGCATTCCAAAGAGAACTAAAGGTGTAAGAGGATGCATTACTAATGTAATCTGCAGTTCCAATGTTTTTGTTAACAGATGAACTAGAACTACTACTATGTGACACCATCATACCGGAAGAAGGAGGAGTGCGGAGATATGATACTCCATAGTCTTCTGATAAAATTCTATGGGCACACACGTACGAATTTTCAATTAAAGTATTTGCATTTTTTGTCGAACGTCGGATGTTATCAAAGTTGTTTATCGAAGTCTTGTAAAAGATTGTTGAATCGGTGCTCAAGTCTGCGTCCGAACTTTTTGGACTGATCATTTTTACTGCTGTATCAAAGAAGATGGTAGACAATTCTTTAGGATCCTTTTTGTTGACAGTATGTTCATTCAGTTGTATTACAATTTTATTTTCAGAGCCGGGAACTTCACTTTGGTTCCATATCCTGTCAAGTAAAGTTTCGGTAAATTCTTTTGAAGTAGTACTAATATCAGTATCACCTTTTTCAGTTTTACTTGTTGTTTCATTGATTTTTAAATTACTTGTAGATTCTGATACATCAAGGTGAAACTTAAATTGACTTGATTGGTTGACAGTAATTTTCTGGCCAATTTTAGGGTGCTCATTTTCAGAATTTTGCACAGAAATTGCAATATCTCTCCATGTAGCATTGGATTTTACACTTTTCGTGTCATCAAATACAATTGTGTGTCCTTTAAAGCAAGCAAAATATCTAGTACGTTCTTTATCTACTAGTTCATAGAGAGGAACATACTTAATACTATCAGTAGACGTTGTTTGTGATTTCCCAATAAAGATTATTTGTTTGGGTTCTTCACTATGCTCAGTAATATTTGTTATAATATCGGGACAACAACATTTTACCATAGGATCAACCTTTTGATCACGTGTTTCAATTTTTTGATTAGGTCCATTTTTTCGTCTATTCGAGCCCCTTACGTCCATGTTACTTCGTTGGGCATTACCTTCGTTGGGTGTGTTTGGAATATTTTCATTTTCTTCATCAGGTTCCACTGCATCGTCGAGACGCTTTGTTCTTTCCATCCTTAAATTCAATTAGCTAGATATATAGAACAAGAAAAATATTTTACTCGTATCCGTTTTTATCTTATTTCAATTCGGGTTTTTCAATTAGTACAAATAACCTTCTTCATCTTCTTTGCATATTACCGGAGCTTGCAGTTATTTCGTTGAGTTAAACATGAAAATATTGTCTATCTTTGCAGTTGCTGCTAGTTATTTAAGATTTTGATTTAGACGCAATACAGTTATTTCTTAGATAACCTTTCTTCATTTATCAAAACAAATTGGTTTTGGAAAATTTCAAATGTCCAAAGTTCCGTATGACGTCGTTTCGTTTTATAAAATTCCTGTAAACAACAGTTTTTTCTATGTAACTTTATTGTATTTAACACAGCACAATTACTAATCGTGACTCTTAATTAATGCTTTAATTATTCCCGAGACTATTTGTATTGCTAATACATTTTCAACGTATATTTCTAGGCAAACCGCAAAAATGTAAACTAACTCAAAAGTTAACATACCATATTTAAAAGAGTTTAAATAACTTTCTTTTATAATTGAATTATGCAGGCCATTTATTGATAAAAAAGATTTCTGTTACGACATGGTCTTAATTCATTAAGTGTAAAGTAATTTCTGAGATTTCGTTACTCAAATATAAACTACAATATATTCATCTTGCGACCCAATCGTCTCTCTTGAACAAGTAGTATCAACTAATGATAAACAATGTCGGATTTTCGGATCAGCCATTTCAGAATACCCAACCTTATCAAGAGATTTACACCTCACAAATCCACCATTATTCTGACAAAGTGAAATAAACACATTGTTCTGTCTTTGTATTTCCTCTATTTTAATATTTCTAATTCTCTCTATAAGCGATTCATCTGAATCAATTTCATCGTTGAAATCGTCTTCCATTGATGTCGCATCTAAATTCTGTTTATTTACTTTTATCGTTATCAAATCTTTTTGCACATGTATATTACCATCTGGATTCAGAGACCGTGTAACTATTTCGACTTCACGTGTTGTTTTTTCAAAATAACCTAATGCAACGTCTTGGTTGGGGGGTTTAATTATATTTATTTCCTTAGAAGTTGTACATTTAGTGTTAATTTTGTATTCTTGATCTACATGGCTACTTATACATGTTGTATTTTTTTCCGTGTTGACCAATGTACCCTTGTAAACATTTGTAGTATCATCGTTTCGGTCGTATTCATCGAGATATTTTGGCTTATTAGAATTTTGGTCTTTAGTTTTATGATATTCGCAAATTCCCGAATTGTCAACAATAGTGTTATTTTTCTCATATTTCAAATCGCAATCATCATTGTTATCTTCGCAAGTTTGGGGGGCAATGGGATATTTTGGCTTATTAGAATTTAGATCTTTAGTTTTATGATATTCGCAAATTCCTGCATTCTCAACTTCAATGTTATTTTTTTCATCTTCGCAATAGCCATTAAGTTCTGTTCTATTGCATGATAATGATGAATTTGTTTTTCCCTCACAGCCATCAAAGGCATACGGAGTACACAAAGATTTTTCATTTTTCACATCTTCTGTATCAAAAAAACCTACTGATGTTTTTTTTTTTCTTTCTCTGCTCTCAAAACCCCTAGAACTACGTTTATGTGATTTAGAATTCTGATCTTCCTTTTGATGATAATCAAAAATCCCTGAACTCTTAAATTGATTAAGTTCTTTTACAACTTCCTTGTGAGTTGAACACAGAAGACACGATGGTAATTTATTTTTTCTTCCAAAACCATCAATACACGAATTACACATAGAATTTTGATATTTTGATATATCGTCTTCATGATATTTGCAAATTCTCAAACTCTTAGCTAAACTGCATTTGTTTCCGTCTTTATTTACAACAGGTTTTTTTGCATCTTCTGTGTCCGTAGCATGCACAGGACAGTGACAAGACATAGTATGATAGAAAAATGGAGCGGAAGGCGGAATGTCCGAACTATCTTTAGTGCCATTTTTACGGTCATCGCATGCACAAACAGGTTCTGTTACTTCTTCCTTGTCAGTGCCGCACATTGGACAAAATGGAAGTTCTTTATTCAAGACTCGAAAGGGACATCCGTTCGACACAGAGATTTGCTCTTTAGATAATCCATATGTACGAGAGAAAGGATTAGAAGAATGATATGGAAACTTAAGGTGACTAGAGCGACTAAGTTTTGCATGTGGACCTAAAGTATGTATTTTTGTATGTGAGGTGATGGGTTTTTTTTTTATTGAGTGTATAGAATGATAACAAGGAGGAGCTGGAGATAGATATATCGCGGAATTGTCAGTGACACATGAAAGACAAAATGATTGTCCTTTTTGTCCTTTGCAGATATCACACGCATGGCACGAAGATGTTGGTTCCTTAGCTTGTTCAGAAGCATGAAGAGAAAGTGAATCCGTTGACTTATGTGGGAGTTGATAGTGACTATTGTGTTTTAAATTATGTGAAGCCAATTCTCTCTCATCTTCGTTGTCAACAACGTGCAAAGAATTTTGTGTACGGGCTAGTTTACAATCAGGTATTTTTTCATTTCCGTTATCAGTGTCACACATAGAAACAAACGGTTGTTCATTTTTGTTTGTGCTTTCATCAACAGCATTACCCGTGCATTTTTTTTCAGAGGGAGATGGTTGCGTGGAATAATAATGAACCTGATGGTTGCTGGCATGTGCAACAATAAGTGAGGCAGGTTCTTTTATATACTCCCACTTATTAAAGGTACATTCCCTATTCGTAGAATCTTGTCCTTTGGATTGTATAAAATCTGTTTCTTCTACATGTCCCTTGTCATTATCACATAAAGGACAAAAAGATAATTCTTTTTTCCTTTCCCAGCCCATAAAGGTACATGCATTACACGTACAATTTTGTTCTTCTGATTTTTTGGACTCTGGTTCTGAATTTTGTTCTTTGGATTGTATAAATTCCGTTTCTTTTACCCGCCCCTTGCCCTTATCACATAAAGGACAATAAGATAATATTTTTTTCCTATTCCAGCCCTCAAAGGTACACGGACTACACGTACATTTTTTTTCTTTGGATTCTTTGCGCTCTGGTTCTGAATTTTGTTCTTTGCATTGTTTATATGCGGGTTTTACAATTTCTACTTCAGGATGTTTACATTTTGGTTCTGAATTCTGTGCTCTGATTTGTGTAAATTCTGGTTCTTTAACATGACCTTTATCAATATCACAAAAAGGACCAAAACATAATTCTTTTATCCTTTCCCAGTCCTTAAAGGTACATGCATTACACGTACAATTTTGTTCTTTGGATTGTTTGCACTCTGGTTCTGAATTTCGTTCTTTGGATTCTATAAGTTCCGTTTCCTTTATATGGCCCTTGCTATTATCACGAAAAGGACGATAAGATAATTCTTTTTTCCTTTCCCAGCCCTCGAAGGTACACGCACTACACGAAATTTTTTTTTCTTTGGATTCTTTGCGCTCTGATTCTGAATTTTGTTCTTTGCTTTGTTTATATGCTGGTTCTACAATTTGTACATTGGATTGTTTACATTCTGTTTCTGAATTTTCATCTTTGCATTGTTTACATTCTGATGCTGAATTGTGTCCTTTGGATTGTTTACATTTTGGGTCTAAATATTCTTCTTTGCATTGTTTACATTCTGGTTCTGAATTCTGTGCTTTGATTTGTATAAATTCTGGTTCTTTTACATGACCCTTGTCAATATTACAAAAAGGACCAAAAGATAGTTCTTCTTTTCTTTCCCTCCCCTCAAAAGTACACGCATTACACATACAAGCCTGTCCTTTGGGTTGTTCATGTTCTGGTTCTTCTACATATCCCTTAACAGTATCACGTGAAGGACAAAAAGATATTTCATTTTCTCTGTTCGATCCTTCAAAGCTACACGAACTAGACGTACAATTTTGTTCTTTGGGATCTGGTTGCCAAGTTTTTTCAAGAAGCAATCTGAAAGCGTTTTGTGATGTTCCATACGGTGAGGAGTTGTTATACTCTTTCAAAAAAGGTAATATATTAAGTAAAGCCGAATAAGTACATAAACTTTTTTGTTCGCAGATTTCCGTACCCTTTATTTCAGCTAAATTTGTAATACCTTCACAACTGCACCCAATATGTTTCTTTCTTTCCAAGCCCTCTAAATAACAAAATTTACGTATAGAAATTCGTCCTTTTTGTGCAGCAGTGCACTTAGGACAAATAACTGTATCATATTTATTTCCTTCTTGTTCTTCAACCTTTTTTTGTCCACAGATTGCCGCATCCTTTATTTCAATATCCTTTTCGACACCTTCCCAAACGCAATCAGGATCAAATTCTAGTGTAGTAACGGATACATCATTATTTGTAATCCATATATAACTTTTGCCATCTTCATCTTTATTTTTGAATGTTGAATCAGCAAACGCACTAAATTTACAACTTAGTTTCTCGGCTTCTTTGTTTTGTGCACTAATCCTTGCACTTGCTATTCCATTGTCCGTTTGCTTACTTCCTACGGGTTCAAAAGCAAACATACCACACATGGAATTGAGATAGCCCTCCTCACCATTTTGATCAGCAATCCCTGCTCCTAGTTCCACGTCCACTTTGTCAAAATTAAAATTTGAACCGACAGAATCACAAATTGACAAATATTTTTTATCTTCCCAGTCACTAGAGGCAACCGTACTGCGTACAAAAATATGTTTTTTATGATTAAAAAGTCCGTCTTTTTCGGCGTCTTGAGCTTCCGTCGTATTATCATTTGTTTCGCAATTTTTATATGTATGATTTGCGTATAAAAATACTTGTTCTTTGGCCTCACGTTGTTTTCCACAACTACCTGAAGCCATAACTTTTGCGTCAATTTTGCGAGGTTTACAATAATAGTCAGTATTTTCTTTTGCAATGGTACACATTGGACTAGTTAAGATTTGATTTTGGCTTTCAGTGGCACACGTTGAATTTTGATTCTTGTTCCCGTAATGCTTCTTACAAATTGCCGTTACGTTGCGTTCATTAACACAATCAGGATCTTTACTTTTTTTATTGTCAATAGAACACAGAGTCAAAACTGATTGATTCATCTTTTCACATATAGACTTTTGTAAAGCGCATTTACCATGTGTCCTGCCACTCTTAACTTTGTTATGGGCGCACGCGTGATCGCAATCGGTGTACATAACAAGAACTGATGAATCTTTCTTTCTTTTCCAACCTAGAGGATGTAGGCCACTAGGAGATACTAGTAAAAAGCCACACGTGTGACTTTTAGATTGTCGTTTCCAAGCTTCACCATTTGTAGAAGTTCCCAGATTTTTAACTTCAACGTAATTCTTATTATCATCGCAGACGCAATCAAGTTTCTTTACATGTTCAATGTAAGCAGCGCACTTAGCACAGAGCAGTAAATCTCTTATTCTGTCCCAGCCATCAAGGTCACCAAGACTTACAGGCTCGGAGACTTTTTCCCAATCCCCCGCTTTTTTCACCTTTGTATCATTCTCAACGTCAATGCAATTAAACGTACTCTCACACACAGGGCACATCGATGAACCATCTTTGTTTTCGCTGGTGCTAGCAGCACATCTGTGAAACATAGACTTTTTTTCTTGGTTTTGAGCGTTATCATTGTCGTTTCTTACTTCTTTACTCCACATTGCCAGCACTTTTTTTCTTTTCAAACCCTCAAAATTACATGCACTTGATGTACAATTTTGTTCTGTACATAATTTACTTGCAGGAGATTGAAGTGGAGTTGTGCGACGAGAGCGGTGAGAACCTGAGTCCGAAATTTGCAAATGTAAAGTACTATGTGTTTTCGGTGACAAGCGGTAATTTATGTCATACAAGCTTGGATATGGTATTGTATGAGAGGTGGGGTATCGTTCTTTGTCAGAGGAAATTAAAGTAAGCTGAGAGGGAGACGGGCCAATCCCCGTACTATTATCATCATAATTTTTACTATAATTTTGATAAGGGGCACACAAGGTTAGTATTGATAAATCCTTTTTTATCTCCCTGTCTTTTATTTTAGGGTGCTTTGAGAAACCTCCACACGAGCCGTCGACACCAATTAAAGCTTTTTTTTTATGAACACAAATTGCAGCACCTTCTAACGAATAGTTTTTCCTTTCGAAAGATTGAGGAGCGCACGTACTACAGGTAGAACTTTTTTCTTCCACCTCACAAATATTTTTACCCTTGAAATGTGTTTTTTTTTCTCGTTCCAGACATTTGTCGGTTACTTCTTTACCGTTGTTGTCTTTGGGCCACTTGGAAAACATTGATAAATCCTGGTTAGTCTTTCTATATTTAAAAGCATTTTTACTGCATAAACAATTTGTATCTTCGCCTTTATTACATTTTTTTAAATCCCTTTCTATTTTTACTTCTGTATCTTCTTTGGCTCCTCCGCAAACGCAATCAAGAAGAACTGTTGCAGCTTTCTTTTGGGGGGCACACATTCGATGAATCAATAGATCATCTATATTTTCACAGGTGTCAGTTGCACAGGCAAGACATATAGAAATTACCTTTTCTTGTTTCTTGCAAACAACTGCGTTTGCATTTTCCACTTTAGAGATACACAAAGTACTATTTGAAGATTCGTCATCTATTTCAAAGGCAGAAGCACGAACACTATTTTTAGGAAAAAAGTATTTTTTTTGTTTTCCACATTGCTCAACTTTTCTTTCAAGGTTTTTTGTACAACCAATACAATTAGGTTTTTGACATATTAAGCACAGTTTATCAGTCATGCAACTACAATGTTTATTGCTAATTGGCTTAATAACCCTAGTTGTGTTAGTACCAGTTCTACATTTAGTTGACTGGCGCGTTATTAGGAAATGTTCAATGCTCGGTGTAAGGCAATCTAATTCAGTTAATTTAGATATAAGCGCTTTAGTTCTTAGAACGTTTTTTTCGTTTTCACATAATATCTCTCCATTCGTAATTTCTTTTTTCATTAATTTGTATTTTTCAATGAATTTTTCAATTCTAGGTATGACACGACTTTTATTTTTGTAAATCTGAATCAATTCTTCTATATGTGCAATTTGACTTTTTATATCTTCAACATTTTTCTTTGAATCTTTTGTAGAAATAATTTGTTTCATTTTATTGTTTGATTTATGTAAACAATAGAAAATATATATTTATTTAAAAAATCGGTGAATTAAGAAATATATTGTGTTTTTTTCCGCGTTGTTTACTCAAATAAAGTAACTGCTGTATTCACAGACAGCGAAAATTTTTTAATGACAAATTACTGTATATATCTATTTATTTTATTAATATTAAACTGGTTAACCAGTTTTTGTGTTCTATTGTAAATCTGTTTTGCTTCCGTTCATGCTAAATTCCGTTTATTAAATTTCACTATTTAATTGTTTTTATTACGCTTGTTATTATACTCGAAAAGTCTTTCGGTAGATTATGTTTATCGTTTTAAGAATCTTCGTGTACCATTGTTTTAGGAGAACTCGTTAAATCACTCTCGCTTACATTTACTTGTAATATTTGTGATGTGGATGTAATATCTGTCGATACAAAAGAAATCATAATTTCGGGGAGCTCAGCACTGGATTTCAATTCATTTGACATACTCGTTATTTCATTGTCCTGTTGATGCGCACTCATTAAACTCACGCAAACTGATTGGAATTCATAATCAGCAGTTGCTAAACTAATTAACGACAAACAGTGTCTGTTTAAAGGATTTGCCATTGGAAAGGCTCGAGATCCGTGAGTCGATTGTCTTTGTCGTTCCAGAGTTTCATAATTTAAGTTTTTAGGAAAGGTAAGAGATAAAATTCCAACCGTTCTCTTATCTGAATGAGGTTTGTTTGATGGTGTAGAAGATTGATTTGGTGATTCGGTATCACAATCGCTACCTGTTCCGTCGGGTTTCTTTTCTTTGACAACGCGTACAGTTGTTATTGTTTTAGTTATAGTGCTATCTTCATTTTTTATACTTGAAGTTTTAACTATTTCTTTTTTGACAGTTTCAAATACGCCAGGGACATCATTTTCTGGATCATTTGATTTCCTCTCCATTTCGGTTTTTGACTTTGGATTGATTTATTAGAACAAATTGGCTTATTTTTTCAATTGATTTGGTGCGGAAGTAGACGAGGAAGATTGCGTGGGTGCTTCTGTTCTTCTTTGACCTGAATGTGGTATGTCCAAATATGAAACGGCCTTTTGTATTTTTTCCTCGATAGATGAAATAATATATTATTCGTGTACAAATTTTACATAACTGACACTTTTGAAAGATTTGCCAATGTTGGTACAATATCGGGACGAGTATGCGAAGAAGTGCTTGATTGCAAATGTTGCTGAGTGTGACGACATGGTGTTTGAAAATATAAAATGGCTTTATGGAATTTATCCAACAATGATCTCCTTTTCTACTGAGAATTTATTTATTTGAAGTTTTAGCACTGGTACTACTAATGGTGGAACATGAACAGTATTCAGAACTGTCAAAGTTCAAGACGGATTTTTGTTCTTCTTCCTGGTAGCATTCAAAGCTGTCTGAGTTTGAGACTGGTTTTTGGTCTTTTTCCTGGCATTGTTGACTACTGTACGAGTTTAAGACTGATTTTTCTTCTAGTTCCTGGCTGCATTTCCACTCGTCCGAGCGTGGGACGGGATTTTGTTCATCCAGACGGTATTTGTCGGAGTTTGAGACGGCTTTTTTTTCTTTTTTCAGGCAGCGTGGACATAAATATGAGACGGATTTTTGTACTTTTTCCCCTTTATTTAAATCAGTTGCTGTAGAATCTTCTTCATCTCTTCTAGTAAGGATTGGTTTATTTGAAAGATTTGATAATGCTGATTCGGTAGTTTGTTCCTTGCAGTAACGACATAAATGTGGTATTGTCAAAAATGAGGCTGCATTATGTAGTGTTTTCACCAAAGTTGAATAGGCTGATTGAGAATCACCTCCTTCTTTACTGTCGATTGATGCGAGTCTTGTCTCTTCGGTTGTAGTGTGAACATGATAACAGACTGTGGAGTCAAGCTTTCCCCTTAAGGCTCTTGACAATTCTTGAATAGCTTCAATATCGGCTCCTTCACCTCGTTTTTCTTTATACAGCTGAGTTTGCTTAAGTAATTCGTCCAAATCTTCTTGCAAATGAAGTATCTTGGGACAGCAAGGGATCTTAGTGGGCACTGGAACTGGCTTCACCTCTGGTTTCACCTCTTCGCACACACTGTCCACTGTTAACTCTGGATTCATTACCATTGGTGGAATCGGCTTGGCTTTGTCGGGTTGTCTAGATTTCGGCACCAATCTCCGGTCCTTTTCCAATTTTAATTTCTTTTTAACCTGCAGTACCTTCTTTAGTCTGAAAAATTCTTCTCGCGTCATTTCTTCTAATTCTGATAAAATGTAAGCTATTGTAAGCTCAGTTCTTGGCATAATGATTTTCCCCAAAACATTGGACTTCCTGTTAACAATAATTTAACTTCGTTTTTTACCGTGTATTTACTATATTGGTAACAAGCTGCTGACTTCCCCTTTCCGTTAGCTAAAGGTCTGTGTTTACAATGTTTATATAACCTTCACTCTATTTTGTACTTCTTACATCTACCGTCATTCAATTATTACTTGGCACTTTGTCTCTGATATTTCGAAGCCAGTGTGCTATCCATTACGTGTTTATCACGTTTAAAAATTAATAGGGTTCCCTTAAAATACTTGATAAATAAACAATGTACCTTTATAGTTCTCTTTACAACAATTTGTATGATCATCCAAAGATTTGATTAATTTACACAATTTCTTCGTAGGTAAATTGCAAAGATATAATTTTTTTTTTATTGTAGTAATAAGCCCCAAGCTTCATAGTTTCTATTATATATAACCGAAATAGGTTAATTTTTACCCGTTATGTATACAACGTCAAATACCAAAGTTGTCACTCACACTTTAATGACAGCTAAAAAATATCACGATTACATTTTAGTACAATTGAATCTGTTATTTAAGACATTTTTGTCGCGAGCGGAAAAACTGTCAACTGAAAAACGGTCAACCCGCCTACGGCTGATAGAGCAGCTAAAACGCTATCATATGTTCAACGTTTTTACTAGTTTCGGAGATATTGAGCATTATAATTTGAATTTTTGTAATTTTCCCTTATGTCCTTGTCACGGAAAATCCTTAATTTCATATTTCAAGTTTTTCAGTCGTATCTTAAATTATTAGAATTATTAGAATCATAATCATAACGAATCAACTAAGTTTTTAAACTCTTTTGCTCGCTTTTTATAACAAACTTTTAAGTAATGAAGAAGTTTTTTTCTCCTCATTAGGTGTCCCAGTGTTTGTTTTTGACTTTGTATGGAAAAAACCACTTTACATATGTAAAAAGTTGACTATGAAAAAAACGAGCAAAAGAGTTTAAACTTCGCTGTTTTCTAATGATCCTAATAATGTAGAAAACCACTGAAAAACTTCTAAAGGTAAAAAATGAAATTAAGGATTTTTCGTGGCAAGGACATAAGGGAAAATTACAAAAAATCTGATTATAATGCTCAATATCTCCGAAACTAGTAAAAATCGCTGAACATACATAGGTGCTTAATCGATTGCCTTTTAGCTGCTCTATTAGCCCTAGGCGGGTTGACGTCGATTTATGGGACACCCTGTATAGTAAAAAATGTTTAGCAGTGAAAATGGAAATTGCACCATGTCTTATAACTTGACACCATTTGACTTGATGCGAAAGTATTAAACTACCGTCATACAGTTTGTATACATAGCCTGAATAAGAAGTAGCCTGCCACAGCAGACTATGATTAAAAAATCCTTGAACTCATAAAATATATTGGGTTTTTTTTGCACTTTGGCATGGTAATCAGGTTTGTTAGGTGCATTTTCCGATATTTTGATTTTTTCTTGTATAAAAAATTCCGATCGCCTCTATCCCTATGTTTACTGTTATATTTATTTTCTTGTATCAAAAATTCAGATTGTCTTCTTTCCCTATAGACATATTTTACTAGTATATTTATTTTCTTGTATAAAAATATAAGAATAAAGAAGGCGATCGAAATTTTTTATACGGTAAAGTGGGGTCAGATTGAACGGATTTTACATTTTTTGTTTAAAGTGATATTATACTAATAATATGAGGACTACAGGAGGCTATGCTTTTGGTAAAGAGGACATAATATGAATCTTTATATTTAAACTAAAACAAAGGAGTTACTTTTACTTTTATTATTGAAAAAGTTGAATTTAATTTACACTCATTACTAAAAAAACTCATGGGGTAAGATGGAACGGAATAGTTTTTAAAATTTATATGCGCCGTAGGTATATTTGATGCATACATTCCAACGGTATAGCAACGTAGCAGTTTTAAACTTTACTTCATATTTAAAAAAAAAAGTTATTTCCCGCTAAAATTCGTTTTTTTATAAAATGATATTTCTACCTAACTTCACTTTAAGGTTAGGTAGACTAGGGTTCTCAAACTGTTCTTTATAGAATACGACTTTAACCTTGAACTTTTTTAGGCATGTGAAAGCTGCGGTTAAGCACGCTATAGTATCAAACATAACTTTTTGACGCCGCATGATCATTATTAGGTCAATAAACGCGTTTATCATACCCCCATTAAATAATAATAAAACACAATTCTGTGGGACATTAATGAATAAAATGGTTAATTATATTTAACTCTTTGTTGTAATATAACTAGTTAGAGATTATGTATTTTTAAAATACCCCAGAGTACCTTCACATCTAGAGCAATTCAATTTTATTGACGCAACGCATACACATACAGAAATAAATAATTAAATGTAAGTTCACGATAAAGTCCCGTTTAATTAAAATTATGTACTGTAGAGGTTGTATAACAAACCTCTATAAACTACCAACCTACCTAAGTATATTTAATGAAAGTAGTTATACCTCCACACTTTGAGAACCAGCTACTGTTACTATGAGTTTTGAAAGTGGGGTAAGATGAAAACATAAATATTGCCATCTTACCCCTCCAAAATTAGTCGGTGCAAGATTGAAATGTATAAAAACTCGAAAACTAAGAAAGATAATTAAAATTCACATTGACAAGTAATTAAAATAACAATAACAAGCAAATGTATCACCACAAAATCTCTCTAGCGTCACCGCAAAAGGAGTTACAAAGCATGGGGTAAGATAAAAAAAGTGATTTGGACGTAAAAAAATCACCTTGTCAAAAATTCACAATGACACACGACCACACTCACTGAGCGAACGGCACTGACTGAGGGGTGGGGAGCCACAAAATGGCGTACTCAATTAAGTTGCCAGGAACCAAAAATGTTCACGGAATAGGGAGTTACGGTTTTTCATCTTAACCCGTTTTTCAACTTAGCTCACCTTACCTTACAAGAAAATAAATATAACAGTAAAGAAGGTGATTGGATTTTTTTTGACAAGAAAATAAAAATATCGGAAAATGCTCCTAACAAATCGGTAATCAGTCGTCACGCAATAACCGTTATATTTCGTGGGACTAAACTGAGGGGCGACCATTTCAAGAAAATTATTATTTTTGTTCTTCTTAAGTTTCCGTCCAGATCTCGACATGACTAGGTAGCTAATATGACCAGAGGGGCTAGACAAGATGCATTACGCTAACCAGCGTTTCTATTCGTTTCGTTTTTAAACCAATCGCATCACTTGTAGATGACGTGATACGAAAAGTCACGTGATCTACCAGTGACGTGATTGGTTTAAAAACGAAGCGATTAGAAACGATAGTTAGCGTAGTGCATCTTGTCTAGCCCCTCAGATCGTATTGTGACTACTTCCCGATCTGACTACATCGCTTTGTGCATAGATCGCGCAAACGCCGCTAACGTTTTTCTGTTCTATCGTCTTGAAATGTATGGGATCACAAATTGAACATGTGTTTTATCGAAACGAATAGATAAGTGGTAGCCAACGTCCTTGTTATCGATCGTCTTAAATCGTTTCACGTTAGTATTGTTATTAACAATATTTACTAACGTGAAACGTGATAAACGTAATACAAAATGTATATTTACTTTTACTTCATCCGTATAGATGTCGAGTATCGATATTCCCTCGGGAATGTATAAATTTTCCGGGATGTAAAGACTAAATGTTAATTCAGGATATAAGCTATATCCATTTAAAATTTCATCCACATCCGGCCAGCTGTTGCAGCGTGAAGGAGTAACAAACAAACACACAAACTTATAGTATATCATATCATTATAGTAGGAAATATATCATATCATTTTTTGCCTAGAAAAAACATTAACATATACATTCATATAATATCAAGGGAAGTAAAATGTCCAGTGAAATTATTTTTATGAGTCCTTTTTTCGGGATACGCAGTACCTATCCTATGTCCATCCTTGGGCTACAAACCATCCCCGTATCAAATTTCGCATTTATAATATGAGCTAAGAGAGAGAGACTCATAGACATTTGCACAATCTTAAGACTGCTATCCTAAGATGGAATGGTCTTATCCCCACACCGGAAAACATGCGAACACTGCTGCTAAGCTAGTCACAGGATAGGTAAGTGCAGATGGATATGGATTATTAGTTACTAGTAGTTTATTAGTTTTACTATCATCATCATCATCATCATCATCATCATCATCATCATCATCATCTTCATCATCATCATCATCATCGTCGTCATCGTCATCGTCATGGTCGTGGTCGTCGTCGTCGTCGTCGTCGTCGTCAACAACATCATCATCATCATCATCATCATCATCATTATCATTAGTTTTAAGTAGCCTTAGTACCGATTTCACTAAACGATGTTAAATTTAAACAATGTTAATCGACTTTTACTTCATACATTTTGACAGCTGTTTACGCTCTAATCATCTGTTAAGTGGTTAACATCGTTTGGTGAAATTGGTACTTAGCCTATTTGTGCAAAATGTGGTTACTGAATTATCAACAAGTTTTTAAAGTTGCAGGTAATTCTGTAGCTCTGCCTACACCACTCTGGGATTACAGGCGTAAAGGTATAGTATTAGTTTTGAGCTACGTTTTTTTTTTAAACGCACAATTGTCTGATCCGCTGGATAAACAAAAAGCATCACTAACAATGTAGTTGGAAAGAGTCTTCATTACAAAAATATGATGTTTTGAGTTATATATAAGAGATCGGCAGCATTCACAGACTGCAAAAAACATTTTTAATACAGTTACTCAAAAAGTGGTGCTTTCCGTAGCTGTATATTGTGCGGAATAGTATTTTTTGTACTCGTCGATTATAATCTGTGTATTATGATTTCATAGAGAATACTGCAACGCCACTCTTTTCATCGTTGTCTATGTTACTTCCGAAACAACCGAAAAAACTATTTCGATACGTTCTAGACAACCGAAAAAAAATTGAAAATAGAACTTCACGCGTCGCGTCATCTGTCAAAAATCTACTTAAACTTGCTGCTGTTTTCAGGGCATAAAAAAAAATTACGCTTTGTGATTGGCTGGTATTTAGATAGCCAATCACAGCACAGTACTGCAACATTACGGACGCCGGTGGTGTGATAGTACTTACGATATTTCGTTTTCTTATACTCGTATTAATTACTTAAATTATTAATTTTAATGAACTCGTACAAAAAGTATTGTTCACAATAGTGTCATAATCAAGCTTTTTAATCTCGTACCTTACTTAGGCCACTCGTGGCCTAAACACGGTACTCGACTAAAAAGCTCTCTATTATAACACGATTGTGAAAAATACTATTTCATTATGCCAATTTTGTATCGGATCGAGTCTCCTTAAACAAGGACACATATTGAAATACGAAGTACTATTTTCAAATTTTTTTCGGTTGTCTAGAGCGTATCGAAATAGTATTTTTCACAATCGTGTTATAATAGAGAGCTTTTTAGTCGAGTACCGTGTTTAGGCCACGAAGCTTGCTGAGTGGCCTAAGTAAGGTACGAGATTAAAAAGCTTAATTATGACACTATTGTGAACAATAATTTTTGTACGAGTTCATTAAAATTAATAATTTAAGTCTAAATACGAGTATATAACAAAACGAAATATCGTAAGTACTAACACCACCGGCGTCCGTAATTTTGCAGTACTGTGCTGTGATTGGCTACAATCACAAAGAGTAGTTTTTTTTTTATGCCCTGGACACAGGAGCATGTTTAAGTAGATGTTGACAGATGACGCGACGTTGCTACGTTCCGAAACGCCATAGATTAGCCATTTTGTATCGGATCGAGTCTCCTTAAACAAGGACACATACTATTGAAATATGAAGTTCTATTTTCAATTTTTTTTCGATCGTCTGGAGCGTATCGAAATGGTTATTTCGGTTGTTTCGGAAGTAACATAGACTATGCAACGATGAAAAGAGTGACGTTGCAGTATTCTCTGTGAAATCTTAATACACAGATTATAATCGACGAGTACAAAAAAGTTATTTCGGTTGTTTCGGAAGTAACATAGACTATACAACGATGAAAAGAGTGACGTTGCAGTATTCTCTATGAAATCTTAATACACAGATTATAATCGACGAGTACAAAAAGTTGGTTTTCGCGAACTAGTACGTTTTACTTTTCCATTTTTTTTTTAAATATTATCCGTGTTTCCTTTCAAAGACTTTGCATGTTTAAATAAAATACCAGGAGCGCAGGGGTAATTAGGAGGCTAGCACGGAGCGGCGCAGGCGGGCGGGAGGGCGCGACCGACACAGCGCGGATGACTGTAACAGTACAGCTAATGTTTATGCACTCCTAGTATTTGATTTGACGTTAGAATTTTTGTTTAAATGAGTTTATTAAAATTTAAGTAATTTCGGACAAAGTGTGTGCACACGTTAAGCTCACTTCAGAGGTCCGAGGGGAAGAGGACAGATACACAGATACCCAAATACACATATACACAGATACACGTTTTTTCACAAATGTATTAAAAACGTCGTGTATCGAACACGTGCGAAAATGTCATTCTTCACTCGTCTCAAGTCCTGCCCTCGGTACCTACTCGTGAAGTAATGACATACTTTCCGCACTAGCATCGAAATGTACTATTAATGACAAATTGCTGTATATATCCAGTTATTTTATTAATATGAAGCTAGTTACCCTATTTTAGTGTTCTATTGTAAATCTGTTTTGCTTCCATTCTCGCCAAATTCCGTTCATTAAATTTCACTATTTAATTATTTTTCTTGTAAAGGACCACCGGTTACGCTTGTTACTACACTCGAAAAGTCTTTCGGTATTTCTATTCGGTATTTATATTTCGGTATTTTTATCGTTTTGAGAATCTTCGTGTTCCATTGTATTCAGAGAACTTGTTGAAGCACTCTCGCATACATTTACTTGTAATATTTGTGATGTGGATGTAAGATCTATCAATTCAAAAGAATTCATAATTTGGGGGAGCTCAGCTCTGGATTTCAATTCATTTGATATACTCGTTATTTCATTGTCCTGTTGATCGTCCTGTTGACTCATTAAACTCACGCAAACTGATTGAAATTCATAATCAGCAGTTGCTAAACTAATTAACGACAAACAGTGTCTGCTTAAAGGATCTGCCATTGTACAGGCCCGAAATCCGTGAGCAGATTTTCTTTGTTCCAGAGTTTTATAATTTAGGTTTTTAGGAAAGGTAACAGATACAATTCCAACAGTTCTCTTATCTGAATGAGGTTTGCTTGATGGTGTAGAAGATTGATTTGGTGATTCGGTATCAGTAGAAGATTGATTTGGTGATTCGGTATCACTATCGGTATCTGTTCCGTCGGGTTTCTTTTCTTTGACAACGCGTACGATTGTTACTTTTTCAGTAATAGTGCCATCGTCATTTTTTATTCTTAAAACTTTAACTATTTCTTTTTTGTCAATTTCAAATACGCCAGGGACATCATTTTTTGGATCATTTGATTGCCTCTCCATTTCAGTTTTTTGACTTTGGACTGATTTATTAAAACGAACTGGATTTGCGGAAGTAGACGGAGAGGCTTCCGTTTGACCTGAATGAGGTATGGTGAAATATGAAACGGCGTCTTGTACTTTTTCCATGACAGAAGAAAAGATAGATGGTTCTTCTTCTTCTACAGTTTTTGGAATATTTCGTGATGTTGATACAGAACACGAAGGAATTTGCAAATGTTGCTGAGTGTGACAACATTTACCTTCTCCTTTTCCACTGAGACTTGATTTATTTGAAGTATTAGTACTGGTACTAATGGTGGAACATGAACAGTGTTTACACTCGTCCGTCTCTTTTCCCAGGGAGCGTGGACGTAAGTCTGAGTATGAGACTGTTTTTTGTACTTTCTCCCCTGAAGTTAGATCAGTTGCTTTAGTTTCATCTTCAAGTCTTTTAGTAAGGATTGATTTATTTGAAAGATTCGTTGAGGTAGCTTGTTCCTTGCAGTAACGACTTAAATCTGGTATTTTCAGAAATGAGGCGACACTTTGTAGTGTTTGCAACAAAGTTGAATAGGCACCTCCTTCTTTACTGTCGATTGATGCGAGTTTCGTCTCTTTGGTTGTAGTGTGATCATGATAACAGACTGTGGAGTCAAGTTTTTCCCTTAAGGTTCTAGACAATTCTTGAATAGCTTCAAGATCTTTTCCTTCTCCTCCTTTTTCTCTATACAGCTGAGTTTGTTTAAGTAATTCGTCCAAATCTTGTTGCAAATGAAGTATTTGGTGACAGCAAGGGATCTTAGCGAGCAATGGCTTCACCATTGGCTTCACCGCTGGCTTCACCTCTGGCTTCACCGCTGGCTTCACCGCTGGCGTCACCACTGGCTTCACCACTGGCTTCACCTCTGGCTCCACCTTTGGCTTCACCTCTGGTTTTGCCTCTGGCTTAACCTCTGGTTTTGCCTCTGGCTTAACCTCTGGTTTTGACTCTGGCTTAACCTCTGGTTTCTTTATAGGCTTCACATCTGGTTTCATTTGAATAGGTGGAATTGGCTCGATTGGTTGTTTAGATTTCGGCCCCAATCTCCGGTCCTTTTCCAATTTTAATTTCTTTTTAACCTGCAGTACCTTCTTTAGTCTGAAAAATTCTTCTCGCGCCAATTCTTCTAATTCTGATAAAATGTAAGCTATTGTAAGCTCAGTTCTTGGCATAATGATTTTCCCCAAAACATTGGACTTCCTGTTAACAATAATTTAACTTCGTTTTTTACCGAGTATTTACTATATTTTAACAAGCTGCCGACTTCCCCTTCCGTTTACTAAAGCTCTGAGTTTACAGCGTTTAAATAACCCTCACTCTATTTTGTACTTCGTACATCTACAGTCATTTAATTATTACTTGGCACTTTGTCTCTGATATTTCGAAGCCAGTGTGCTATCCATTACGTAATTATCACGTTTTGAAAATATTAGGGTTCCTTAAAATACTTGATAAATAAACAATGTATATAGTTCGCTTTATAACATTTTGTATGATCATCCAAAGATTTGCTCCCACATGGGTAACTATGCTCCTTAGCAACTATTTCGTTTGTTACTTATAAGTTAAGGTCGGTGACCAATTTTCTAAAAAGAATCGATGTACACATCCAGCCACGCAGTGAATGAAAGCAATAGAATGGTTTACAATACAGATTACCTCAATATAACCATGAAGCAACCCACAGAACAGAAAAAACAGTAGAAGTGTCAAGTGGGCGTGTAACGCGTGGCATAGTTATGCGGAGTTCCGCATAACCTATCATACTTTTGCCGCGATCTCTTATTTAGATATTTTGATATTTCGATATTTCTAAAATAGGAAAGCATGCCTTATTGTGCTATTTTGGAGTGAAAAAACGAAAGCCGCACCAAAAATATTTTCCATGGTTGCGTGTTGTTGTTATGATAGTTTGAGTATTGGCGACAACAGGTCTGATACTAAGCGAAGCTCATAGAATAGAATAGAATAGAATAGAAAAAACTTTATTCACCTTAATAAGTATGCCATGGACATGAAAATACAATACAATAAAATCACAGAAAATAATAATAATAAGAAACAAAATTGTAAACAAGGTAAAATAATATTGTGAAAGTTCTTAAATAATATAAATAATTTACAATAATTTTAAACGCCACGGCATATCCGTGAAAGGGCGCCGGCTCAGCAAGTGCTGCAGCATTACTGCTGTAGCGCTGATATTCTGCCGGAAACCATTGGTGCAGCAGGCGACGCACTGAGAGAGGTCACTCACTCAATAACTTGGGACATACTACATTAAAAATAAAACCACAACCTTAACCAACAGCAAATAAAATCTAATCATATTTTTTTATTATATATTAATACTTAAATATTATCACACCAGAAGCAGTTAGGTATTGGCCTGAACTTTCTGCAGATTCAGCAAGTGCAGTTTATATTTACTTTTAAAAGCTACTTTTGAATGAGCATCTCTGATAAGCGGAGGAATGTTGTTCCAGCACCTCGAGGCCAAATACCTAAAGCTTCCCCTAAAAGCAGCGGTCTTGTGTCTGTAAGGAACCAAGACGCAAGATCTCGCCGATCGGTGCCTAGCTGCCTTGGATGACCAGTTTAGTTTGTCATGTAAATAAATAGGTGTACCGGTCTTCACAATCTCAAATAATAAACTTGCAAATAATAACTCCTTTCTGTGTGCCATATTCAAAGTGTTTGCTTTATTCAGAAAAGGAGTTATATGCGAACGAGGAGGTACGGGAAAGCAGTACCTAACACAAGCATTTTGAACACGCTGCAAAAGTTTATGAGTTTTAGCAAATAGGCAAGAACCAAACGAAGTTAAACAGTAATTTAACTTGGAAAGAATCAGCGCTTCGCAAAGGCGAATGCGCATACCAACATCCAAATAATGCCGAACTCTGTATAAAATTCTTAACCTATAGAAACAGTTGCGCACGATTTCAGCGACGTGATTTTGAAATCGGAGGCCTGAGTCCATAAAGGACACCGAGATTTCGGGCCTCTTGCACCTCCTCTACCTGATTACCCAACACAGAGATCGTAGGATTCAGAGTTTTAACTTTTTGCGTTTGATGACGAGATCCTTAAAGCATAAATTTTCATTTACTGGGATTTAAAACGAGGCAATTCTCAAATGACCATCCAGCGATGTACCTATTGTAAATCTTCATTTAAAAGCCTAATCACGTTATCAGTCTCTGTATGTCTAAAAGATATGTAGACCGGTAAATCATCTGCATATAAATGGTATTTACAGTGCTTAATCCTACAGCACACATCGGAAGAGTAAATAATAAATAGAAAAGGTCCCAAAATAGACACCTGAGGGACTCCTCTATTCACAGGTCTCAAATCTGAAAACACACATGAGCCATTCGACTTTACAACTTTTACTTTCTGCCAACGATCTGTGAGATAGCTTCGAAACCACTCCAAGGATGAATCAGCAAAACCGTAATATCTTAACTTAGACAGCAAGAGAGACACATTTAACGTATCAAAGGACCTTGAAAAGTGCAGAAGTATTAATGCAGTAACTATACCAGTGTCCTGGGCGGACAACATTTCGTCAAAGACGTCATGCAATGCGGTATTAGTACTGCGGCCCCTTCTAAAACCGGATTGCATATTTGGAAGTATATTATTATCTTCGAGATACTTGACCAGTTGGTTATAGACGACTCTTTCAAGAATCTTCGACAAATAAGGCAATAGATTAATAGGCCTTAGGTGTTTTAGTTCTTGAGGGTTACTAATCTTTGGGATCGGACTTATGATCGATGTTTTCCATAATTGAGGGAAGGTGGAAGTTAAAATAGATGAATTAATCAACTCAACTATAAAATCTAATGTGAAAGGAAGTCAAAAGAATCATATCAGCGGAGATTCCATCGCAGCCCTGTGCATTGGATCATAAATTTAAAATGATTTTTGAGATGGTTTGTTCATCAACAGGAACTAACTTAAATGTAGAAAGACCATAGCTGATTTCCTCAAAATAATTTGATGCCGATGAAGCTGCGTCTTCCTCTCCCGGTGCATTTAAAAAATGTACGTTAAGCTCATCAGGATCTTTCAGATGAGCCGGTATATCATTTGTTTGCTTAAGATTTGTCAACACATTTTGTTTCAACTGCTTCCATAGAGTCTTCGGATTTGTAATATTAGAGTTGATGCTCTTATCAAAATAAGCCTTTTGTTCCTGGAACATGCACGAAATCACCAAGCTCTTTAAAACCTTGTACTCGCTTTTGTCGTTATCTTGTTTAGTGTTACGATAGTGCAGGATAGATATCCTGCGCTGCATTACGCAGACATGCTACTTCCACTGTTTTTTCTATTCCGTGTAATTACCCGTGGGGGAGCAAATTAGGCACGTGTTACGGTAGGTAAATGCAAAGATATAAGTCTTTTACAACGTCAAATAACAAAGTTGTCACTCACACTTTAATGACAGCTAAAAAGTATGACGATATTTAACCTTACATTTTAGTACAATTTAATCTGTTATTTAAGACATATTTTCGCGAGCGGAACAACTTTCCTTAGGATTAAGTTTTGGACAAGGCAATAGATATCCATTTTAGTAATTTTTTTGTTAGCCTGTTTTTGTGTGTATGATATAGTAAAAAATGTAAAGCAGTGCAAATGGAAATTGCACCATGTCTTGTAACTTGACACCGCTTACTTCTAGTTTGACTTGAGCATGAAGTATAAACAAACTACCGTTATACGGTTGTAAAACAAAACCTGAACAAGAGGTAGATAGTCTGTGACGGTAGACAATGATTGAAAAAAAATCTTGAGACTTGGCATAATCAGTTTTCGCCGAATGGTGATGTGGCAGAAACCTTATTTGGCATAACTAATTGAGTTAAGTCTGATTTACCCATTAAGGGTGGAATTGTTTGATTAGTTAATTTTATTTTGAATTTTAATGCATAAACAGCCAAACGGCACCGGTAGCAAGTAATGGGTGTTCGCATACCTACTTATATTATGATTGATTATTTTTTCGCATAATTCTGTTTAGCAAAATTTAATTCGGTTTTTTGTCCGAAACTAACTTGGTGGTCCGCCGTCAATAGAACTTGCAAAATGATGTAAACAAAACCAAACGAACCAATTCACCATGATTACTCGATAATCACATACTTTTTAAGATCAAGGTGATGTCTTTGCAATGCAAACACTAGATCATTATTTTCATTTTAAGTTTAAGATGAAATAACTATTCATTATACGTTATTTTTAATAAAAACACGCTTAGTGATTATTTGAGGTTATGTGCCAAACAGTACTATTTGTTTACATCTTTCACAAGTTAAAAATAAAATGGGTGTGCTTACAAGCTTAACTGCTACCAGAAAAGTAGGTTAGGTTGGGTTAGAACTGTGACATAACAATTTAATACAGCATATTAAGTAAGTACATAGTAACTATATTTTCGGAATTGTGATTTACAGATATTATCCTGGATTACTTATTTAAAAAAGCGTACTTCAGTTTAAAAGCGGATTTCCGTATGGTACTTAATACTTGATATGTGATAAAAATATTAACGTAAAACGTGATAAATGCAATACAAAATGTATATTTACTTTTACTTCGTCCGCATAGATGTCGAGTATCGATATTCCCTCGGGAATGTATAAATTTTCCGGGATTTAAAGACTATGTGTTAATTCAGGATATAAGCTATATCCATTTCAAATTGCATCCACTTTTATAATTTTATTAGGATATATATAATCATTATCATTTTTTTCCTAGTTAAAACATTAACATAAACATAAACAAGATGATTATTATATCAAGGAAAGTAAAACGTCCAGTATTTTTTTTACGACTCCTTTTTTTGTGATACACATTACCTATCCAATGTCTATCCTTGGGCTACAAACCATCCCCGTATCAAATATGAGCTAAGAGAGAGAGACCCATAGACATTTGCATTCTTAAGGCTACAATCTTAAGACTGCTATTCTAAGACCGCATATACACTAATAATTTCACCGATTGTCTTATCCCCACACCAGAAAACATGCGAACACTGCTGCTAAGGACACAGGATAGATAAGTGCAGAAGGATAAGGATTTAGTTATTAGTAGTTTATTAGTTTTATCATCATCATCATCATCATCATCATCATCATCATCATCATCATCATCATCATCATCATCATCATCATCATCATCATCATCATCATCATCATCATCATCATCATCATCATCATCATCATCATCATCATCATCATCATCATCATCATCATCATCATCATCATCATCATCATCATCATCATCATCATCATCATCATCATCATCATCATCATCATCATCATCATCATCATCATCATCATCATCATCATCATCATCATCATCATCATCATCATCATCATCATCCGGTCAGTTTACCCTATCAACAAGTTTTTAAAGTTGTAGGTAATTCTGTAGCTCTGCCTACCCCACTCTGGGATTACAGGCGTAAAGGTATTGTATTAGTTTTAAGTTACGGTTTAAAAAAAAACGCACAATCGTCTGAGCCACTGGACGAACAAAAAGCATTGCACCAACAGTGTAGTCGGGAAAGAGTCTTCATTAAAAAATATAATGTTATGACGCAAACTTATCCCTTGCGCAAACGGAAAGACATCACGCATCGATGGCATTCACAGACTGCAAAAAAGCTTTATTGACAAATTACTGTATATATCCAGTTATTTTATTAATATAAAGCTAGTTACCCTATTTTAGTGTTCTATTGTAAATCTGTTTTGCTCCCATTCTCGCCAAATTCCGTTTATTAAATTTCACTATTGAATTATTTTTCGTGGAAAGGCCAACCAGTTACGCTTTTTACTATACTCGAAGAGTCTTTCGGTAGTTTATTTTTATCGTTTCGAGAATCTTCGTGTACCATTGTATTTAAAGAACTTGTTAAAGCACTCTTGCGTACATTTACTTGTAATAGTGAATTCATAATTTGGGGGAGCTCAGCACTGGATTTCAATTCATTTGACATACTCGTTACTTTATTGTCCTGTTGATGCGCACTCAATAAACTCACGCAAACAGACTGAAAGTCATAATCAGCAGTTGCTAAACTAATTAACGACAAACAGTGTCTGTTTATAGGATTTGCCATTAGAAAGGCTTGAGATCCGTGAGTAGATTGTCTTTGTCGTTCCAGAGTTTCATGATTTAGGTTTTTAGGAAAGGTAACAGATACAATTCCAACAGTTCTCTTATCTGAATGAGGTTTGCTTGATGGTGTACAAGATTGATTTGGAGATTCTGTATCACTATCGCTACCTGTTCCGTCGGGTTTATTTTCTTTGACAACGCGTACAATTGTTATTGTTTCAGTTATAGTGCCATCGTTATTTTTTATTCTTGAAATTTTAACTGTTGCTTTTGGGTCATCATTTTCTGGATCATTTGATTGCCTCTCCATTTCAGTTTTTTTACTTTGGATTGATTTATCTGGCTCATTTTCTAATTGATTTGGTGAGGAAGTAGACGAAGAAGATTGAGTGGGGTCTTCCGTTTGACTTGAATCTGGTTCGTTGAAATATGAAACGGGCTCTTGTATGTTTTCCACGACAGATGACAAGGATTGTTCTTCTTTCTCTACAGATTTTGGAAGATTTAGTTATATTGGTACAGTATCAGGATATGTTTGATTGCAAATCGCTGGCCCAATATTATAGGTGCTATGACATTGAATGGAGAAAATTAACTTTGAAAATTTGGCACCATAATGAAAATGTAAGTAGAAACACGATTGTACTGTTACCGAATACATAATACTATGTAATTACTTAATTCCAAAATACAAACATATTTTTTTTCCAATACAATTTTTTGTAATGTTACATAAGACTTTGTTCGTCTGTAACAGAAAATTTAGTACTAGCATTACTCACATAAGGCTGTAAAGAGGGGAGATAGATGGTAGGTGGCAAGAAGGTAACACTGCTTTTGAGTTAGCTCTTGTATTTAATTAAATATAAATCGTTTTCTTTCACTTTTTGGCACTTATTTTAATATTTTGGGGTAAACAACTTAGAAGCAAGGCAGGGAAAATTAAATTATACATTTTGAAATGTAATATTTGTACCCTTCTGCCACCTCACTATTCAACCACAAAATAGATAGGTACAGAAGTCAATCTACATAAAAAGTGCGCTCGAGCAACGTACACATAGACACTGCTCACGGACACGATATCTCGGACCGGTTAGGACCAGTGGGAGCGCGAGTGCCATACGCTTGAGGCACGCGTCTGTGAACTTTTTTGTGCAATAATGGAGCAACAAAAAAAAGTAATTATAACTGTTCAGTGGACGGTTGTTTAAATTCAATATTAAACGGTGTAAGATCGATTTATATAATAGTTTCCTATTTTGAATCAGTGTAAACGAAGTAACTAAATTTTTGTAAGGTAAATTCACGCCACCTTACGTAAGTTGAAAACATGTTTTTTTTGTTTGTGTAGATATTGTGTTGTTGTTAGTGTCATTTGACAGGTTTAGGTCTAAAACGGATAGGGCAATAGAAATTGTGTAACTAGGGTAATCCGTTTAGAAGTTATTAAGGATTTTCTATAGTCAAATTTGTAATAACATAACAATAACATTAAAATAACAATATTATCATTAATTTATATTTACATTCTTCCCGTTTAATTCTCAACGATAAATCAAACAACTAGATACCTGCGAGTGCCACTACCACGATAGTTTTTTGTGCATAAGCCATAGTTGACAATCCTAGAGCGACCGCCGAGCGTAGGCATGAAAAGTGAAGTACATACATGTGATTGACTTCTGTACCTATCTATTTTGTGATTCAAGACTCTTGTTAACAAATAAAAGCAGAATAATCACTACAATGGCTCATTTAGACGACTTCAAACAAACTCAGCTTCAGATCGAGGACAGTTTCAAGAAAAGGTTGGATGAGTTTGACTCTCAACTTAAAGCTGCAGCAACAACTTCCAATCCAAAGGCGACCATTGGGAGACTTAGTGAAGAGTTTAACGCCTTCAGGGACCTGATATGGAAGCTCCTTGGTTTCATGCGGCAACTGTTGGCCGAGTGTGTCAGGTCAGTTGATGCAATGGATCAGCGACAGCGCCTTAAAGTTGTTTTATTCAACAATGTTCCCGAAAAGACAGATGAAGACACTTCGAAGGTAGCTCTGGACATTGTTCGCAATAGGTTGGCGATAGGTAATGCTTCGCTTACATCAATTAAGCAGTGCCACAGACTAGGCGCTAAGCAGCAAGGTCGTGACCGGCCTATTCTTGTGCGTTTTTCGGACCTCAAGACAAAGGCAGCTGTGTGGAACCAAAAGAAATGTCTCAAAAGAACCACCATCGCATTATCCGAATTTCTAGCGCGGAGAAGACAGGCGGTATTCATCAGAGCTCGTCACCATTTTGGTATGCGGAACTGTTGTACTTTAGATGGGGTCATCTCGGTCAAGCTGCCAAATGGTGACCGCCGTAAGTTGACAACCGGCGACGAACTCGACGGGCTCATAGTCAAATTCCCGGAGCAGGTGTCTCGGAGTAGGGAGTCGGCTAAGGTGCCGCCGGGTCGCGGTGCGTCGGTGACGGGTTCAGCAGTCACTAAATAAGCGTCTTTGGGCTAAGCGCTGGGGCCTGATTTTTAAAGAAACTTTTCCACTCTGCACTTTGCATTTTCAAATTTAGCACGTTTATAATATACCTATACATATGATTGAAAAGTGTAAAGTGAAGAGCTGAAAAGTGCGTTTAAAAATCAGGCCCCTGATCCCGATGAAACTTTGCGTGCCGTTTTTATACAAATCTCACTCTGTTTGGTATTGTTTGAGCTATGTGTAAGTGATAATTACAATCCAATTTAATTTAATTGTAATTCTATAGGTAGTTCAACTTTATTTTCCTTTTTTTAGTCGAATACCGCACGATTCCGCCTTTTAGTTGTCAACTTTGTTGCGTCAAATCTGACAGGTTTCAAAGCTTTTAAATAATTCTAAATGTCATCAACGTAGTGTCACATGGTTCCAGTATTTTAAGCTTATTCTTACCCACTTGGTTAACTTTTCATTGGAATCAGGTCAATTTCCATCTATCTGGCGTAAAGCCTTTGTACTTCCTCTTCCTAAAATCTCCAATCCCACCGCAGCAAACCATTTTCGGCCAATTTCAATTCTTCCGTTGCTGTCAAAAGTTTTAGAGTCATGTGTCCATAAACAATTGTTTCGGCACATGTACAATAATAACCTCCTCAGCCCGTATCAGTCCAGCTTCCGTCCAGGCCATAGCACCGCCGCTGCACTTCTTAAGGTTACGGATGACATCCGTGCTGGTATGGACGTTATGGCAATCACAACCCTTGTTCTTATCGATTTTCCAAACGCCTTCAATACTGTTGATCATGAATCATGATATTCTTTTGGCCATTCTCGCTCTCCATAAAGTTTCCTCTTCTGCCTTAAAGTGGTTCTCTTCATATCTTCGAGGACGCCAGCAGTTTGTTCGATTTGAGAGCTCCCTCTCTGACTGGTGTGATCTGACTGCTGGCGTACCTCAAGGCGGTATCCTCTCTCCCGTAATGTTTTACATCTTCATAAATCTTATCACTAAACACCTTCGCTGCTCGTACCATTTGTACGCTGACGACCTGCAACGGTATGTTCGATCTAGTGTTAGTGAGCTTTCGGACAGGATCTCATTGCTCAACGAAGATCTAAAAACTATCTCCGACTGGTCACGAAGATTTGGTGTTGACGTCAACCCAGCCAAATGCCAATCCATGTTAGTGGGAAGTAGCCGTTTAATGTCGAAGGTAAATTTAAACAATTTAGCATCTGTTACTTTCGATGGCAAACCTATACCATTCGCACGTTAAAGACCTAGGTCTCCTAATTGTCAACAACCTTAATTGGTCTGCTCAGGTGACTGACGTCAGCCGTCGAGTGACTGGGAAATTGAGGCCCTTATACCTTTTAAAAAAATTCCTACCATCCGAGACGAAACTCATGCTGGTACTATCACGAACGTTAATTTGTGACCCATTTCAAGAAAAATATTCTTGAAGTCGTCAACGTCATTAGAGATGTCAAGTCATTTGTAACTTTTAGAAAACTCAACCTTATTGTTGTAGAATGTCAGATTGACTTTGGACCTAAGGTGGGTACCAAATTAAAGTTCGCGACTGTATAAACTCTCATTCTTCCCATTATTGATTATGCAGATGTGTGTTACCTAGACCTTAATGAGTGTCACCTTAATAAACTTGAACGTCTCCTAAACAACTGCATACGGTTTATCTTTGGTGTTAGGAAATTTGACCACATTTCAAGTTATCGATCTCAACTTAAATGGCTACCGATACGAGAGCGTAGGAAACTTCGGATACTTCTCTGCTGTTTTCAGTATTAAATGACCAACTATCCCCTTCTTATCTCAAAAGCAACTTCAAGTTCGTCTCAGAGAGTCATTGCCGCCCCATACGCTCGTCACGGAGTCGCCAACTTTGCACCACTCTTTCTCATACCGGCTTTTTTTCTGACTCTTTTGCGGTTCAAGCAGCAAGACTCTGGAATGCTTTACTTTTGCGTATACAACAAGCTCCTAATAAATATAGTTTTAAGTAACAGCTTTGCGAGTTTTACCTTTCATCTCTCTCTCACTAGTTTTCTTGACTAGCCTTAGAAATCATCATTATTTCTGTTAGCCTGTCGTATATTTTTGTATATATTTAAAAATAAATACGTTTGTACGTTTATTTATACCTACTATATTGTAGAATAATAAAATCAAATACTAGTTTTTTTTCCAAATTTAGATAAAGGGAAAGGATTGTAATTTTATTGCAACTACCTACTTTTTGATTTCTGTTTCACCTTAAGGTTGACTGGTAGAGAATGCTTGTAGCATTTAGTTCGCCTTTTGTACACTGTTTTAATTTTGTGCAATAAAGTATTTAAATAAATAAATAAATAAAATAAAGAATGTCTCAGCAGGTTTTTGTAGGCCGAGCCGAAGGCGAGAGGTGTGTTTCGTATATGTTAAAGTCAAAACCCTGTTTCAGTTAAAACTACTTTTGACTGAAATTGGGTTTTGACTGTAAAATCATATAATTATTATGAACAGAGCTCGGACTAAACATCACAAAATAGTTTAAACTCGGAAATGAAAGGGATGATTTAGTTGTATTATGCAAGTATTTTTTAATATTTATAACCGCTACCCAAAATTGGCCAAATGCTTGTGAGGGTAGGTACAAACATTTTTCTTAATTCTGACGTTAGAGTTGGACATAAGCAACCATCAACGTTTGATACTCCATTTTCTGGAACAGACTCATGTTTTTTTAAATAGTTAAGTAAATTGTTTGAATGTAGGTTTGTATATGTGTAAGCAGCCTCAGGCTTATCTGTAAGATAAAGTTTACATAACTCAGATAAATAAATAAATCAGTAAATAAATAGTTGCAAAAATAATACACTTTAATCGAAATCGCCACCGCGACGTCCTCCCAAAAATCGACAAAAATGAACTTGTTGATAAGTTTAAGCATAAATCTCAAACATCTTTTCCAAAAATTGATTTGCAGGGGCAGACATTCGGTACAGTACGGTTAAGAAATTATTTGAATTAGACAAATCTTTGTATTTAATGCTGTGTCATGTATTTTTGATAACCATAAGTAGCATTCGAAGCTTAATTATTTCCATCTTCGCACTGAGTTCTTTCTTAAACATTTTATCATTGCAAATGCAATATATGATAATGCTGAAAAGTTATCGTCTTTACATTCAGTAATTAGGTATAAAAAATGAACATAGGACCTTGTTGTTCTTTATTTGTCTTATAACCACAACATAGAACCTTGTAATATCGGGATTTCTTAACTATGAGATGATGCTGCTGAGATCCAGGATTCTGCAAAATATAGCTAAAGGTACCTATAATTACGTACTTATCATAACTCATATTGTAGAAAAATGTAACATAGAACCCTTTAATATTAGGCCAGCGAAATGTTGCTGAGTGTGACGACTGACGACATTTACCTTCTCCTTTTCTACTGACACTTGATTTATTTGAAGGTTTAGTACTGGTACTAAAGGTGGAACATGAACAGTGTGTATTACTGTCAGAGTTGAAGGAGGATTCTTGTTCTTCTTCCTGGATTTGTTGGCTGCATTTACACTCGTCCGAGTAACGGACAGATTCATGGTTTGGGTCGCCTTTTTTTTCTTTTTCCAGGCAGCGTGGACATTTTCCTGAGTATGAGACGGTTTTCTGTACTTTCTCTCCTGAACCTCTAGTAAAGATTGATTTGGAAAGATTTGATGATGTTTGTGAGGCAGCTCGTTCCTCGCAATATTTACATAAATCTGGTATTGTCAGCAATGGGGCGACTTTTCGAGGTGTTTGCACCAAAGTTGATGCGAGTTTTGTCTCTTGGGTTACAACCACTGTGTCATCATGAAAAGATACTGCGTTGTCAACCTCTGGCTCCACCTCTGGCTCCGACTCTGGTTCCACCTCTGACTCCGACTCTGGTTCCACCTCTGGCTCCACCACTGGCTCCACCTCTGGTTTCATTTCCATTGGTGGAATCGGCTCGATTGGTTGTTTAGATTTCGGCCCCAATCTCCGGTCCTTTTCCAATTTTAATTTCTTTTTAACCTGCAGTACCTTCTTTAGTCTGAAAAATTCTTCTCGCGCCAATTCTTCTAATTCTGATAAAATGTAAGCTATTGTAAGCTCAGTTCTTGGTATAATGATTTTCCCCAAAACATTGGACCTCCTGTTAACAATAATTTCACTTCGTTTTTTACCGAGTACTTACTATATTTTAACAAGCTGCCGACTTCCCCTTCCGCTTACTAAAGCTCTGAGTTTACAGCGTTTAAATAACCCTCACTCTATTTTGTACTTCGTACATCTACAGTCATTCAATTATTACTTGGCACTTTGTCTCTGATATTTCGAAGCCAGTGTGGTATCCGTTACGTGTTTATCACGTTTTGAAAATAATAGGGTTCCTTTAAATAATTGATAAATAAACAATGTATATAGTTCTCTTTATAACATTTTGTATGATCATCCATCCATCATCCAAAGATTTGATTAATTTAGACAATTTCGTGGTAGGTAAATGCAAAGATATATAAGTCTTTTACAACGTCAAATACCAAAGTTGTCACTCACACTTTAATGACAGCTAAAAAGTATGACGATATTTAACCTTACATTTAGTACAATTTAATCTGTTATTTAACTGCCGCACTCAGAGACGTCATTTAAATTTAATGCTTGTTTAGTGACGTGTTGTCTTATTCTATTGCTATAGCAAAGAAAGTGACAACAGCTACTTTAATCAAGGATTAAATTTAAGTGACGTCTCTGAGTGCGGCTGTAAGACAATTTTGTCGCGTGCGGAACAACTTTCCTTAGGTTAAAGTTTTGGACAAGGCAATAGATGTCCATTTTAGTAAAAAAAAATGCTAGCCTCTTTTTACCCGACTGCGTCAGAAGGAGGGTTGTTTTGTGTATGTTAAAGTAAAAAAATGTAAAGCAATGCAAATGGAAATTGCGTCATGTCTTGAAATTTGACACCGTTTGACTTCTAGTTTGACTTGAGCATGAAGTATTAAACTACCGTTATATATTCCACCCAACGAAGACCAAATACTGCCTCTCAGGGAAAAAAACTCGTGTATAAGCGAATTTTGGCATATTTGTAGGGACTGGTGTTTTAAACCACATAGAGAAAACAAAACCGATTGAATACAGAACTTGGCCACACATATTGCTGATTTTAATAGGAAGTACCGCTTGGAAAATTTTGATATTGTTTGCTTTGTTTGATATTTGATATCTGAAAAAATAATCTAGAGGTGTAACAACCATATAAAAAATAATGTGTTTTGTATTTGGTATTTATTTTTTTTTTTTTATATGATAACTAGTATTTGTTTTTTGGGAGGCGATGAAAATCTATAAAAAGAACATCATTTAGAAATTTTAAGCAAATCGCTTGAATACATCCCGGAAAACAGTACATTAAAAAATCATAAGTCGAGAACGGTCACAATTAAGATGATTATACTCAGCATAAATATTCTTCACTATAAGAGGTACTCATAAAAAACCCCGAGTATATAATTTATTTAGCACTAGAGAACGCCCGCGACTTCGTACGCGTAGATTTAGTTTCCCGCTACTCCCCCCATTTCTTCCCGTTGGGGGTCGAGTTTCGGAAAATCCTTTCTTAGTGCTCACTTACATCATGAAAGGAACCCCTATACCAAATTTCAAGTTTCTAGGTACAGTCAACAGCATAAATAAGTGATCATTTATGTACCTTGTCACTTTAACGTCGTGTTTGAAAATGTTATTCAAAATTGTGAAACGATTGAAAGCGACAATTCCGCAAATATAGTAACTATTTCAGTTTATGTACTTAATATGCTCTATTAAATTGTTCTAACCTAACCTATTTAACCTACTTTTCTGGTAGCAGTTTAGTTTGTAAGTTCACCCATTTTTTTTTTACTTGTGAACTATGTAAACATATTAGTACTGTTTGGCACATAACCTCAAATATTCACCAAGCGTTTTTTTATTTAAAAAAAAGGTATAATGAATAGTTATTTCGTCTTAAACTTAATATGAAAATAATGATCCAGTGTATAAATCATTGAAAAGACATCACTTGATCTTTAAAAGTACGTGATTATCGAGTAATCATGGTGAATTGGTTCATTTGGTTTTGTTTACATCATTCGCAAGTTCTATTGACGGCGGACCACCTAGTCAGTTTCGGACAAAAAACCGGCAAAATTAAAACACCTATTATTTGCTAGCGGTGCCGTTTGGCCGTTTTTGCATAAAAATTCAAGATAAAATTAACTAATCAAACAATTCCACCCTTAATGGGTTATTTATAACTCATTTTCGGGATGTTACAAATTATGCCAAATAGGTTTCTGCCACATTACCATTCGGCGAAAACCGGTTATGCCAAGTCTGTTATGCCAAAACAGTTTCGGACAATAATGGTGATCATTCTAAGTCAATCAGGGTTCGGGGTGTATCAGTGTCAATACCGGTGTATCTTTTCTTCGCTTGTTTTAAATGTCAATAATGGTATAAAGAGGTCGATGAGAGCGTCGGTGGCTTAGTGGCTTAGGGGGTCGACTCGTGATCGTAAAGTACCGAGTTCGAACCCCAGCGGTCACTATGTACGAATAAGTTTTTCTAACTTAAGTGCATTACTCGATACTCTTACGGTGAAGGAAAAACATCGTGAGGAAACCTGCACATTCGAACAGCTGAGTGTGTAAGAGGGTCGAAGTGTATCCGAAGGTCGATGTTTCATTAGTAGCAATCCATTGAAGAGGTTTTTTTAACTTGGTTTTTGTGACTAATTGAGCCAGAGGCTATTTCTGGGATGCAATTTATCACGAAATGCATCAGGGCTATCGACCAATGAAACTGAACCTTATATACAACGTGACGTTGATTGTGTGTCAAAATTTGCACCAAATGCAAAATCATTTTTTGTATCAAAAATGCATGACACAGCATTAAATACAAAGATTTGGTTAATTCAAATAATTTCTTAATCGAACTATGCCTTACTGTGGTTTTAGCCGGTGCGAGCCCAGCAGTACCTGGGCCCTCCATTTCCATTTTCATCTCTGCCCCTTTTAAATGTAATTTTCAATATCCTGCTAACAAAAGCAAGGTCATTGGCCCTTCAGGCGATAACCCAAAAAAAAACGTTAATGTGCCGAATTACTGCCCCTGCAAAATCAATTTTCGGAAAAGATGTTTGAGATTTACGCTTAAACTTATCAACAAGTTCATTTTTGTCGATTTTTGGGAGGAAGTCGTGGTGGCAATTTCGAATAAAATGTATTATTTTGGCAACTATTTATTTACTGATTTATTTATTTATCAGAGTTATGTAAACTTTATCTTAAAGATAAGCCTGAGGCTGCTTACACATATACAAACCTACATTCGAACAATTTACTTAACTATTTAAAAAAACATGAGTCTGTTCCAGAAAATGGAGTATCAAACGTTGTTGTTTTGGGTAGCGGTTATAAATATATAAAATAATAATAGGTTGGAGAAAAAGTTTCTTCGCATTTTATATGAAAACTTAAGCAAAAAAAAATCAAAGTTTATTTACATTTAATTACAGTATGTATGTGCCATTTTGTTCGATGACTTTTTGCCATCTTGTAGGTAGTGACATGATCCCGTTGCCGTAGAAATTTTGGGATTTCTGATCAAAAAAACGCGACAAGTAGTTTTGGCAGTCCTCTCTTGATGTTATCCTGACACCGCCTAAACAATTCTGAAGAGACCGAAACATGTGAAAATCTGAAGGTGCAAGGTCAGGGCTATATGGCGGATGCATTAACACCTCCCAGCCAAACTCTCTTAATTTTTGCTGAGTGGCTAAAGATGTGTGTGGTCTAGCGTTGTCATGATGAAAGACCACACCCTTTCTATACCGGCCGCTTTCTCTCAATTTCTTGCTTTAATCTCATCAATTGTTGACAGTAGAGATCCGAATCGATGGTTCTGCCCGGCGGTAAAAGCTCATAATGAACAATGCCCTTCTAATCCCACCATACACACAGCATCACCTTATTTCGAGTTAACCCGGGTTTTGATACAGTCTGTGAAACCTGACCGACCTTTGACCACGACCTTTTTCGAACGTTCTTGTCGTACGTGATCCACTTTTCATCACCAGTTATTAATCTCTTCAAAAACGGTTCGGTTTCATTACGTCTCAATAAAGAATCGCAAATGAGTATACGATTCATAAGGTTTCTTTCAGTGAGATCGTGTGGCACCCAAATATCGAGCTTTTTTGTGTACCCAGCTTTTTTCAAATGGGTCAAAACTGTTTAGTGATCGATTCCCAGTTCTTCAGCTACGTCGTAACTACTGATATGCCGATCTTGCTCCACTTTTTCAAAAATGGCGTTCGTTTTATTCGTCACGGGGCGACCAGAGCGAGGTGCATCTTTGATATCAAAATTCCCGGATTGAAAACGCTTAAACCAACTTTGTGCTACTCTTACTGACACTGTATTAGGTCCATAAACGTCACAAATTTTATTCGCGGCTTGCGTTGCATTTTTTCATTTTTTGTAATAAAATTTTAAAATGTATCGAATTTCTTCATTAGATTCACTCATCTTGACAGACAGAAAAACAAATGAAAAATAGCGGGAAACAACATTTTACTAATTTGTTTATTTTTTTGAAATGTAACCTTTTTAATGTCATCAAAACCAGCCAGATACAAATAGTACAGCCAAAGAGATTTTATTACAAGTTTATACATACTATATGCGAAAAGACTTTTTCCCTGACCTAATACTTGCATAATACAGTCGGCGTCATATATAAGGTAACATTCAAAGTGCTCAAATAGTTAGATACACCATATTAATTGTATGGCGTTCCAAACTATTTGAGCACTTTGAATGTTACCTTATATTATGACGCTGACTGCACAACTAAATCATACCTTTTCATTTCAAAGTTTTAACTATTTTGCGATGTTTAGTCCGAGCTCTGTTCATTATACTTACATGATTTAACAGTCAAAACGCCATTTTAGTCAAAAGTAGTTTTGACTGAAATATGGTTTTGACTGTAACATATACGATACACATCTCTCGCCTTCGGCTCGGCCTACAAAAACCTGCTGAGACATTCTTTATTTTACAATAGTGAGTAATGCTAGTACTAAATACTTTGATAAATTTTAATAAATTTGAGCTTAACCGGAGCACACTATGTCCATTGTTAGCGGAGATACAGCAAGTCAAAGATGGGCAATGTACAGTTATCTTTATTAAAAAAAAATATCGAAGAAACTGAAACAAGTGCCAAAATTTCGCAGTTTTTCGAGCACCATGGGGGTACCACATGGTTTTCAGGGTTGCAAACTTGGGTGTTAACTACTGGTGCAAGAGCCCGAAACGATCAGACGTTCCTTATTTTATACCTTTCAAAGCCACCGTGATCCAAACTTCATAGTCGGGGATCGTTTTTAAGGGCGTATTACATTATCCTAAATTTAGTCGTCCTAACTGGCTTGCAAGGGACCCGATAGTTAGGAAGCTCCTGATCACACTACACTAACTTCAGTCACTAAATCAGTTTGCAACGGCGGCTTAAGTATAGAATGCAGGTCCATCCGCAGTCACACGCGCGCGACGACTGGCTTTGCTAAATGTTATTACACCTTCCTAACTCCTTTCCTAACTAGGATGCTAACTCAGTTGCCGTCCTTGCTTCCTAATTAGGATATTAACTAGGATGCGCACTTGCTAAGTGTTGTTATTACACCTTCCTAAATTAGGATCCGAACTTAGGATGCTAGATTTAGAATAATGTAATAGCCGCTTTACCTGTATTAGGGACACACACAGAAACTTTCAGCTTTTATAAAATAAGAAACGTCTGATCGTCGCAGTCTCTTACTCTATAATCTCAAGGGATATAAAAAAATCGTAGTTACATCCGCGTTTGCGATGTTTGATGTCGTTATAGACTGGCCAAAAAGTAAAATGTTCAGTAAAATTATTTGTATAAGTCCTTTTTTCGGGATACACAGTATCCTATGTCCATCCTTGCGCTACAAATCATACCCGTATCAAATTTCGCATTTATAATATGAGCTAAGATACCTATAGACATTTGCATTAAGACTACAATCTTAAAACTGATATCCTTAGACCGCAAATGAGCATTTCTCTTTTTTTTTGCCACTATGAGTGACATCTCTAGAATTTAAAAAAAAATGGCAGGTGGGTAGAGAACATCAAACTATGCAATAATTAAGAAATATTCTAATGTGTCCCAAAATATTTGTATGGAAAGTTCCTTTTGTGTTACCAAAAACGTATGAATTATCGGTAACACAAAAGGAAGGAGAAATGCTCAAATGCGTTGCCAACCCTGAGGACTAAGATGGAATGCGTCTATCCTAATAATTTCACCGGTTGTCTTATCCCCACACCGGAACACGTGCGAACACTGCTGCTAAACTAGTCACAGTATAAGTGCAGAAGAATAAGGATTTAGTTATTAGTAGTTTATTCGTTTTACAATCGTGTAAACCGCTGGGCGAACAAAAAGCATCACTAACTGCCGCACTCAGAGACGTCAATTAAATTTAATGCTTGATTAAAGTTGCTGCTGTCACTTTCTTTGCTATAGCAATAGAGTAAGACAACAAGTCACTAAACAAGCATTAAATTTAATTGACGTCTCTGAGTGCGGCAGTAACAGTGTAAGTAGTCGGAAAGAGTCTTCATTAAAAAAAAAGTTATGACGTAAACTTATCCCTTGCGCAGACGGAAAGAGATCGTCGGCAGCTTGTTCAGTTTCAATATATCTAATATTCCTACGATTGATAGTTCAATGCAAATCATAATAAATACCAATAATTGGATTAACCTAATGAAATCGTATTTTAACCTTTTCCACACTAATGACATGTAAAAAGTAGCCTACGTTTTAACCTGGGGAGTTCTATTTTTATTTAAGCTGCTTATCGTGACGGATTAATACATCCATTGACGGATTAATCCGTCCGTTGACGGATTGCGTCAGAAAGGTAAATAACTGTTCTAACACTTTTACAGCCCCAATACAAGTTACTTACCAATCGGTCACAAAATCTAGAGTGTAAGGATTAAAAATACGGATCCGTGATGTGATCAAAAATAAAGAACATAAAAGCACAAGGACTGGCTATTGACGAAGTAATATATTAAAACAATTTGATCGTCGCCGTTTTTGCGCTCTAGCCGAAGGTTAGCAGCTCAGTGAACGTATCCGTAATTAATGTTACCAACAAGTTTATAGTAACGCACAGTACCTATGTGATTTTACCTTAGCTGCGGACATCCTCGGTATAAGTTCAACTTTGACGTAGTTAACCGTAAAAAATCACAATAAGATATACCTATTTAAATATTTGAATTAATTGTGGTGATACAGAGCATTTTTTAAAATGATTTTATTTATTATTTTCGGAAAAAAGTGAAACCTCCCTCGAAAAGTTTATTTGAAATTTTATTATGTGTTAAAATCTCTATCTTAATCATTCAAATCCCTAAGTGTACTGGAAAGGGAAAAAAAGTAATGTTTTTTGACATTTATAGGTGCATTATATTATGCTTAAATTGAAGAATAAACAACTTTGACGTTGACTTTGACCCATTCTAAAAAACCGCGTAAGTACCTACTCAGCTTTAGCGGCCCTGAAATCTTACAAAGAAATAAATGCACTATCCGCACAAAAATAGCGCAACCAAAACAAAATGACATTGCCATGTAAATAAATAGATAACAACAATTGTACTCTAATAAGTAACTAGCTAAAAACCAAATGCATAAGCAATCCTTGAAATTTACGATGCAATATTAACCATTTTCACGCTATGTCAGTCAGTCACACGCTAATTGTGGCAAAAACACCCAAATATTTTTTCAGTGAAACGGATTATTCCGTCGTCAAGGTTAATATATCCTTCAAATGCGTTAAAAAGGTTAAAGAATTGCGGTAAAATTATGAGTACCAAAAGACATTTAAAATTAAGCATTTGACGGTTATGATTAGTTAAATCGATTCCAAAAAAAAGGTAATACATTATTTGGTATATTTTGGCACATTTTCTTTAGACTGTGCATCTAGTGGTGCATACAACGTCACGTTGCGTTGTAAGAAATCAATGGCGTTCCTAACTTAAAATACGAAAACTTATATAATAAATATTCTCGCTAGACTAGAGTATATATTGTACTAGTACTTACAAATTGTATCATCAAAATCTGGATCGTTTAATTAAACGTATACTTATAACGATCCAAAGAAACGCTAGCGGATCGCAATAAAACAAGGACCCACCATTACTTGTCTCTGTTACTTGCACACCAATCCCACCCAAAGACCTAATGCGTTAACTTTTTTAATGCCACAGATGGCTCTGGCCTTCAAATGAAAGTCGTGCGACTGACGCCACGACGGCTACAGACGTCACAGGTTCAAGATTAAAAGAGACTTTACTTCATATCAATTAAGATGGAATTTGAATAGCAACTATGTTTGGCGTGTGAGTGACATTTTGTATTTGACGTCAGGCGTTTAAAAAGGTTAAGCGAATAACAAAGACATGTAGACCTCAGGGTTCCGCAACTAGGTTCAAATTTAATAGATATATTTTAGATATTTGGGGTTAGAGAGGTTATTCTACACTTACTTGGTAGCATTTCTGTGTGAAGTCTCGAATGCAACGAACATCATACGGTACTCCATGATACAAATTAGGTGTTTAAGCAGGGCCCGCCAAGCCTTCTTAGCTTCTGATATGATAATTCCACCTTTCCCAATGCCCAAGTGTGGATAGGGATCTTGATCGCACTGTCAAAAAAAGGTGTCATTAAACACGTTGAACATCAAGTCATATACATGTATTACAATATCAATCTTATTTTGAACCACTGAGTTCCAAATAATCGATAATTAATGTGGATTCGTTGGGACGCGTGAAAGGTTAAAAAACGTCTACTACCTGAACCTTTTTACAGGCCTCATCCATATGGATGGACCAACAAGAAATACGATAAATACGTGTAAAACCTTAAATATTTATATCATGTGATTGGGAATTAATTTCAGAGCAAATTATGACATTTGAACCCAAAATCAAGGTTAATATTATAACTAAACATAATATGGTTATTAAAACGCCTTTGCCTGAAAAATATACAAATAAATAAATATATATCAGGGGACAATCTCACACAAATTGACCTCGTCCCAAACTAAGCCCTAGGTGTGTATTATGGGTGTGTAATGTTTAGCATACAAACAAATGGTCTAATGATCATTTTGCATAACACTAATTGCATAATTTCAATCTGCATAATAAACAATCGATATAATAGTCATAATGCGTAAAACGAAATGCATAATTTCAAAAATGTTTTTGAATTGAAAAATAAATATTTCTAACTGCTTTCATTACTATTAATGTGGTCACAGTTCTAACCTAACCTTACCCTAGTTAGAAGAAATTGACTTAAAATGCATAATAACAAGAAAATAACAGTTATGCTAAATGAGTGTTATGTTATTCGATCGTATGCCACTTAAAATTATACAATTGGTTTTTATGCTAAACGTTCGTTATGCTTTTCGTGGTTAGTTAAATGAAATTATGCAAAATGTTTTTATACTCATTGAAGCGCACCCGTGTATTATAGGTAGGTATACATTCATAGAGAACATCTAAGACTCAAGAAATAGTCGCACCACAGACCTAGATATCCTAGATACCGCTAATGCATGTACTTTGAGTGTAAGTCGAGCGGTGCACCATTTGCCGGTCAGTCGCGCTCCTGTCGTTCTAACTGTCGGACGTTTGTTGCTGCACTAGAAAATGCCTCATTGCGCCGTAATTAACTGTTTAAATTCAACAAGAGTGGCAAGTCGAGTTAACGGTATTGGACATCACTAAATTGCTTACGTGACGTCATAGTTGGCATATATATAAATACATATTTACACATTTTATCTAACAGATAATGCTATCTGAATTTAAAAATCAACCCCAAGGAATCTAGGCCAACGTCTTTTCAGGGTTCCGTACCCAAAGGGTAAAAACGGGACTAAAACTCCGTTGTCCGTCTGTCCGTCTGTCTGTCACCAGGTTATATTTCATCAACCCGTGATAGCTAGACAGTTGAAATTTTCACAGAAGATGTATTTCTGTTGCCGCTATAACAACAAATACTAAAAACAGAATAAAATAAATATTTAAGGGGCCCATACAAAAAACGTGATTTTTTGCCGTTTTTGCTAATGTTGTATAAAAAATGGTACGGAACCCTTCGTGCGCGAGTCCGACTCGCACTTGGCCGGTTTTTACAATGACTGATTAATCCGTCCTTTTTAACCTACAATAAACATCTATCTTAACTGTGTTAATAATGGAAGAATGTGAACCCTATTCCATTGTGATATTGTTTAAGAAAGACGCTTACGCTACATTTATTTTGTGAAACGTTTTTTTACTACAAGTATGACGACATTATTGGCCTAGTTGGTAGAAACTTCGCCTATGAAGCTCCCGGGTCCCGGGTTCAATAGAGAATGTCAACCAGTTTAGATTTTTGGCTTATCGTATTCTTCATTAAAAACAAAAAAATGCTGTAAAAAAATCATTTCGATACGTCTAATAGTTTCCGAGATATTGAATTTTAAACTTCGTATGCGGCGCTCGAAACCCGGCGGCTAGCGCTCACGGATGATGACGTCATCGTTTGGCTGCGGTACGCGCCCTTATATGAATGAGTGAGTTTACAGGGCTTCTATCTTTTTAACCGTAATAAATAGACAGTTGAAATTTTCACAGAATACGTGTTATTATAGATTCTATCGATTAAATTTTTAAAATGAACAATATATCAAATCCCAAGAGGGGTCCCCGTACAAAAACCATGAAAAAAACCTTTTTTTTTTGCTTTTTTATATGGATTGTATTTCAATAATGGCTTCTTATTTTGATGCGATTTTAAGCTTAAGTTCTAGTCTAATTTTCATACTTTACGACTAAATAGAAATCTCAAGTAAAACTGCTACAAATAGGTGACAAAGCTGATTTTATCAACACGATGTTTTAAGCGGTCACCCATCCTGTTTTAGACTACGCTCGTAGTTGCTTAACTTTGGAAGTCGTAATTTTTTACGAATTCGTTTTGATGTGACTATGATAGTTATGGTTATCTATTGTTTTGTTTTACATACAGTTTAACCTGTTTAACTAAACTAACTGTCCGTTGCTGACCGGCTTTTCTGTTTGTAATGTTTGTCGAATAAGTTGGTTAAATAAAAATAGAATAATAATCAAGCAATTTTAATTTAGGGTTCACCGTATTCTACATAAAAATACCAAAACATTAATGCAAAAAACCGGGCAACAGCCTGTCGAACCATGCTCAGTGTAGGGTTCCGAAGCCGTTACTACAAACAAAATTAGACCTCGCGACAAACTTAACTTTGCCGTTGGAAAACTGTTATCCCCATACATCGATATAGGTCGCGGTCAGTTTACCAACACCGCAAATAAGTTTTCGGCAGGTATAAACATTTAAACCGTTTAACTCAAGAGCCAATGAAGTCTACTTAGTCGTGATAGTTTTCCTTTGAAGATATTTTTCATATTTATTTGTAGTTTTGGCTGTAGTGGGGAGGGGACGACGACACTTGACTCTAACAAAAATTTGCGCTTTAAAGCTTTTCATAAACGGATACTTACCTTAATTGAAATATTGTTTTCACAAATCCGCAATATTTTGGAAAGACCTATACAACGACACCCCACACTATGGGGTAGACGAGAAAAAAAAACTTCCCCACGTTACGTAAAAAAAATATATTTTCATGATTTTACTTTTATTTAACTATGTTGGCGTGACTAATATGTATATTCATGCCAAATTACACGTTTCTAGTACTAAGAGTCTCTGAGCTAGGCTGCGGATAGACGGACACACGTCACACACACACACACACACACACGCACACACACGCACGCACGCACGCACGCACGCACGCACGCACGCACGCACGCACGCACGCACGCACGCACGCACGCACACACACACACACACACACACACACACACACACACACACACACACACGCACGCTATCTAAGCTATCTTGCATACACGAAATAATAGTAATAATGCTCAAAAACAGTTCAAAAACTACCTACTTGCTACAGCGGCCGCTAATACCAACAACTAGCGAGAGAGAGAGAGAGAGGCGGTCTAGGTACCTAACTTATGCACTCGCCACTTGGCAGCGCCCGCCCGCGAAATTTGAAATCGATGAAATGAATAAGTACACAAAATATCAGAACTACTACCTAGGTCAATCAAAAACTCATGTTTTATAGTTCATTATTTTATACGGTACCTAGCGATATGAATTCTACATTAGATACGACATTTGTAAAGAAAGGGCTATTACCAAAGTTAAGTAAACACCGCTTAAACATCGTGTAAGATTTTGTTGTTTGTTGTTTTACTACAGATTACTGTTTGGTCGTAAGTATGGAGTTTAGATTATTGTGTGACACCGAAATAAAAAGCTAATACAAATACAACCCGTACTTCGGCTTCCAAAGTTAAGCAACTACCTACTTACAAGCGTATTCTAAAACAGGATGAGTGACCGCTTAAAACATCGTGTTGATAAAATCAGTTTGGTCAAATATTTTTAGCAGTTTTACTTGAGATTGTTATTTAGTCGTAAACTATGAAAGTTCGACTGCAATTTAAGCTTAAAATAGCATCAAAATAATAAGCCATTATAAAAATATAATCCGTATAAAAATGCTAAAAAAACTGGTTATTTGTCATGTTTCTTGTATGGGGACCCTTCTTGGGATTTGATTTATTGTTCATTTTGTAATTTTAAACAATAGAGTTTATAATAACACGTAATCTGTGAAAGTTTCAACTGATTACTTATAACGGTTAAAAAAATATAGCCCTGTAAACTTACTCAATCATATAAGGGGCCGTACCGCAACGAAACCATGACGTCACTCCAGTAAGATGGCGCCCGCACCCTTTAATATTTTTGACCGTAATTTCATACGTTCGTAGAATCAAAACTACTGGGTCTATTTGAATGAAACAAAAAGTAGTATGTTTGTTTATTTATAAGCTTTACTCTTACAAAGTTTCAAGCGATTTGGCGTACCTACTGACATTCTTCATTCCCGGTCAGAGCAAATATTTGTGTGCTGAGCGCGAGTATTTGTTTCAGTTCGAGTATTTTCTAACCCTTGTCCTTATCTGTCAAATCCAAATGTCACAATGATAGATAAGGACAAAACATTGTATAGCTATACCACCGTTATTCAACGTTTATTAGTAAGGGGGTAAGTATACAAGTATTTATTACTCTAGATATAAGTATTTACATCTTTGTCTAGTACACAAGTACAAGCCAAGCCTACTAGGTCAATTTGTGTGACATTGTCCCCCTGATATCTATGTTTTCCCTGTAAACATTATGGAATATGCATGGATTTTTTAAATCGCATTCGTCAACAAAACATAAAAATACAAAGGACATCACCAAAAGTGAAATTAAAATTAAAATCGGTCAAGAAATACGGATGATACAAGCATTTTAAACAGCTAATTAGACAGAGATCCGAAGTGCACCGGCGACGTCATTGTGCAGTTCGGCCATATAAACTCCACGTAAAATTCTGTTTTGCTAGAAAGTAATATGAACAAATCTTTGTTGGCTTATATCTTGGTTATTTTTTTAGCTATTCAAAAAAAAAAACTTATCTGTTTGTTACATGAATCAACGTTTATTGAAGCTGTAAAAAAAACATGCATATTCCCTATTCTTCTTGTACGAACATCCATACATACATACAGCTCAAACACATAACCTTCCTTTTGGGCTTCACCGCAGTTGGGTAAAAAGGTTAAAAGTCAGTAAACATTATTTTCATTATCTTACCTCTATGACATTATACATCTGAATCTTGACACCCGCTGTTGTTTTCATCGAATATGATATTGTTGCGCAAGCCTGCAAAACAAAAATAAACCGGTCAAGTGCGAGTCGGACTCGCGCACCGAGGGTTCCGTATTGAAGATAATATGCTTGGTAACCGCAAAAGAAAATACTCATTTTGTTATAAGCTTTATTTTTCAGGCAATAAGGTCGATATTGACTAGCCTAAATTTTAATACAGATTTTCTTGGTTTTTTTGTTATTTCTCAAAAACTGTAAATAATGAACACTTTATTTTATTTTTCCCAGAAAATACAAGTAATTATCTATACGTCAAGATTTTTTTCAGAATTTTTGATTAATAAACTTCGGAGATAAAGGGGGGGAACGGTCATTTTTTGTACATTTTTGGCTATAAATCAAAAAGTACATCACAGAAAATTTACAAAAAAATAGTTTTGGAATGTGCGGATCAAGACCTTTCATATGACACCCCATTTGCTATAATCAAACCACTTTCATTTTTGAACCCCCCATTCTAGACCCCTTTTCAATTATTAATAAAATTAAATTCATATTTTTTTTACTACAAATAGATGCGGGCAAGCAAGTTGTACAACTATGCCAAATTTCAAGTTGATAGCATTTGTAGTTGCTGAGAAAACCTGCTGTGACATACAGACAGACAGACAGACAGACAGACAGACAACGAAGTCTCACCATAAGGGTTCCTTTTGTACCATTTTGGTACGGAACCCTAACAATAAAAAAATAATCTTATTCGAAATCCTTCTCGGTGCATTCTGTCATGCCAGGTCTACCCTGTCGCGCGAGTCTTTAATTACGAGACGGACTGTAAAACTTTTATAATAACATCAATGTATCTCGGCCTCGCGTCGACTCGCGCGAGTGTTTAGACCTGGCATCAGGTTGTGGAATCGGCTACCAACTGGTATTAGGCAATCACAAACGGTAGATTCCCTAAAAGGCAAATTAAAGAAGTTCTGGCTTGACTCTATTTCCTAAATATCAAGTATCCTCTAGGTACCGTAAAACTACACAACTATGGTCCTGGTCTACAACAATAGTCCAATTTTACTTATCACATTATTCTAAAAATATGATAGCTTTAGCTACAGCTAGAGTTTAGAGCAATCGATTTTAGCTCAAACAGTACATATACCCAGCAATAATAGCAGTAAGGTATCATATTTTAGAATAATTTAATGAGGCAAATTGGACTATTGTTCCAGGCTAGGACCATAGTTTTACGGTACATAAAATGTAGTTTATGTATGTATATTTAAGTATTAATATATACTTCTGTATCTATTTATGTAGGTATTTGAATGTAATTTTATTTTTATTTTATTTATTGGATTATTTTAATGTGTTATGTTCTTTTAAATAAATTTGTACATTTGCTTACTCGATGCACAACCTTTCACATTTCTCAATCTCTCAAGGGTTAGCTGGAAGAGATGCCTTAAAGGGATAAGTTTGCCTTTGAACATATTTTTATATTAATTGTATTGTTTTCTTTTGTACAATAAAGTGTTTACATACATACATAGGTACATACATTCATACATACATACATACATAACCGATTGGTCAATATGCCTATACTCTTTTCAATCTATGGTAATGCCTGTGACAGCTCGTATAAACGGTAGCCCATAATTTTACCGAATTTTATTTCATCGATTGTCTTATTTGATCGAATTTTATTTTATCGACTGCTATTTTCTGCTAAAACCATGATATTTTGAGAAGTACATATCGTCTTTTTAATTTCTCAACCTCTTATCTGATCGAATAGCTTAGCAGAACAGAGTCTCGTATGATAACCTGAGGGCCCTGCCAAGATGCATTGCGCTAACTAGCGTTTCTATTCGATTCGTTTTTAAACCAATCGCGTCACTGGTAGATGACGTGATACGAAAAGTCACGTGATCTATCAGTGACGCGATTGGTTTAAAAATGAAACGAATAGAAACGTTAGTTAGCGCAATGCATCTTGGCAGGGCCCTCTGGCCAGATTGAAGCTGGTTTTCGTCGCAGCCCTGGCGAATAGTTGTTACCGCAGCTCGTGAAGAAGGTTCAAACAATTTTTTTTTTTTTTAAAGGCTATGTCTCGGAAACTATTGGGTCTATAGAGACAATTCTATTCACATATTGTAGCAAATTTAGTTTTCTTTAAAAACCTGGCCAGATTGAAGCTGGTTTCCGTCGCAGCCCTGGCGAAAAATTTGTACCGAGCAGCCCGTCAAGGTTGTTCAAAAAAATTGCGAAGTTCTTAAAAAATTTGAATTTTGTAAAGTGGCTTCTAAACGGGCCATATATTCACTGCAATATGTGGCCGGCAACTATTGGCGTCTTTCTCTAACATACGAGTAAGAGAGGGACACCAATAGTTGCCGGCCACATAATTGCAGTGTAAATATGGCCCGTTTAGAAGCCCCTTTAGGCTTTATCTCGGAAACTATTAAATTTATAGAAACAATTCTAGTATCATATTGTAGCAAATTTAGTTCAAATTTAAAAACGTCCTAAAAAGGTACTTTCAAAAACTAGTCATTTAGGGTTACCTATAATCGCCAAAATCAGAAAAAAGTCCGAAATTTCCGCGGTTTTTTTTATTTTTTATTTTAGCCTTCCGCGCTCGAGGTAACAAACTTTGATTATTCATTGGGCCAACATCATAAATACCTAAGTCTGCAAAAAATCAGAACTACCGGATTCGACGCAAGCTCATGATCACTATATGTTACTGGAGTATTAGGTCCGCCATTTGTAGAATAAAAAAAAAAAAAAATTATGTGCAATAAAAAAAACTTAAGTTAATATTTTCATAATATGTAAAAAAAGATGTTTACTAAAAGATACGCCCCCGGGTGGACTCGAACCACCAACCTTTCGGTTAACAGCCGAACGCGCTAACCAGTTGCGCCACGAAGGCGGCTGCGAGACAATTCGAAATATCATATCATAACAAATCATAATCATCATCATCATCATATTATTAAATGGGTATTAAATAGATAAAGACGCTTAAATCGCGCAGCTGAAAAAACAAATCAATACAAATTTAGCTCTGGGCGATAGGTAACGTTTCCATACATAGGTACATAACATACATATATACAACGTGTTACAAAATACCCCGTAAAAAATCTAATAAATTATAAAAGCCAAAAATATTGTCAACCCTAGTAAGCTGTCATGTGAGGGAACCGGAGTTAGCATAGATTATTTAATAGAGAGGCCAACCTACCAATTTAATAATTGTCAACTTTAATGGTTTTTCTGGTTTTCATCCACAAAGGTTCAATACTATGATGTCATTATGCTTAAGTACTGGCTTCAAAAAACTGTTATGTTATGTTGTCAATTTCAAATCTTCTTATCGATACTCTACAATTGTTTCGTGTTTTTTCCAAAATGACGATGTTTTCTAACTCAAAATATTACGACTCCAAAACTCGACTTGTAATATCTATCTAATCGAATTCTGTACATTTTGTTAGTATGTCTCTTGATCGTTTCACGAATTAGGTAAAAATGTACATAAACATTCTGCGTAGTTTATTCTTTAATTTTACTGAAATAGGGTTGGCACATCAATGAAAAAAAATAGGTAGGCAGAGGTTATGGAACGCCAGGTGCACCGGTCCAAACATACAACTTTCGCTTCCTCTACATTCATCAACCTCTTCATGCGCTTGCGTCGGTTTCGGGTGCTTTTCATTTGGCCCTTATTCAGTACAATCACGAGGTTTAATTGGGTACCCACCTTAGGTCCAAAGTCTATCTGACATTCTACAACAATAAGGTTGAGTTCCCTAAAAGTTACAATTGACTTGACCCCTTTATGACATTGACGACTTCAAGCATATTTTTCTTGAAATGGGTCCCAAATTAACGCTCGTGACCGTACATTTTGAATCTGATCACTGTATGTGCGTCTACGGCGTCCTCTACCAACATCTACACTCATTCTCGCTCGCCATACCTCTTTCGTAACTCTTCTTTCTTCCAACCTTTCGATAACGTTTCTGTCCCCCTAAAAATCAAGTCCGATTTCCATGATCTTCGAAATATACTGTAAGTACTCGTATTTGTTAAGAAAAACTAGGTTTGTCGTTTCCGTTTTTTTTCTTGCAAGAAATATTTTCTAAGAAAGTAAACGTACACGTATACATAGAAGTAGCCTACCCCGGCAGAAACTTCCACTTGCTACGATCTAGACAAACTTCCCTTGCTTCCTCCACACTCATAAATCTCTTCATACACGTGCGTCGGTTTAGAGTCTCCTGACCTGACCCTTACACACACACATAGTTTTTCATAATCATCATCATCATCATCATCATCATCATCATCATCATCTTCAGCCTATATTAGTCCACTGCTGGACATAGGCCTCTCCCATTGCACGCCAACGAGCACGATGCGTGGGCACTCTCATCCAGCTCTTGCCAGCCACCTTGCGAAGATCGTCGCTCCACCTAGTCTGAGGGCGTCCTACACTACGTTTGCCGATTCGCGGTCTCCACTCAAGAATACGATAACTCCAGCGATTATCGTTTCTGCGGCACCGCACCGGCAAATGACCGGCCCACTGCCACTTCAAGCTGCTTATTCGATGAGCTACGTCGATAACCTTAGTTATCTGTCGGATCACCTCATTCCGGACCCGATCCTTCAGAGAAACTCCGAACATAGCGCTCTCCATCGCTCACTGAGTGACTTTAAATTTCATCATATCTACAACATATTCAAAAATTATAAAAATCTGACTAGGTTTAAGCGGAGAGAAACGTTATTGCATTTTTTATGATTTTTTTTTGCTTCACTATCCTCGCTCCAAGTTCACATAGGTGATTTTTAAACCCCGATTATGGAAAGATTAACAACTAATCTCTCTTACTAACGATTGTAATTCAGAAATATTCAAATTAAATGTAAGTAAACATAAATGTCTCTTGTACTGCTATTTACTTTTTTTCTTACACTATTGTTTTTATTCATATATTTGAACGTCATAAAAATATATTAATCATTGTATCTTGTCGAGGGGGTACAGTTTCTGTATATAGAGCGTATCGAAACTTTTTTTTGAATATGGTTTCTTATTTTATATTGTTCTTGTGAAAATATTATGTTTTGACACGTTTTCTTGCTCAACTATGTATACCTACGCATGATATTTAAAAAAAACCGTTAAATATCTATTAAAATTTCGCGTAAAATTTATAGATCAAAAATGTGCGCAGTTTTATTATTGAGGTTTTAACATGTCTTAAACGATGAAATATCGGTTTACAACTACGCACCTCTCACATCTGTTGATGTAAAACGGTCATTCTCTTTATATAAATGGATCCTCAATGTTAAAAGGAATCGATTCACAATATCAAACGTAAACTCAAAAAAATGTGAGCTAACTAAGAGAGGTTTTCTCTTAGTTGACATAAAATGAATAAACTATGCATGATATTAGTTATATCAAACAAAACTTATAGTAAAAACAGCAAGTTATCTTAGTTGATGCGTCTAACGTCCTGTCAGGCTCGTATGGATTCAAGATGCCTATGCAGAACAATCAGAATCTTGTTAGAAGCGACCAACATTTTTTTTCAGTATTTAAAAAAATATGAAAAATTACTATAGCAAATTAAATTAAGTAAATTTTCAACAATATAATTATGGTTTTATTTTTAACAACACAAACTTATCCATATTAGTCATTACGTTTGACGTTAAAGTGACATAAAATGCTACCGGTCGCCGATCGTTTATTATATTGCGATATGAATTCGATTTCGAATCGAATCAGGCGCAAGCAGCAAATTAAAAAAAGATACGCCCCCGGGTGGACTCGAACCACCAACCTTTCGGTTAACAGCCGAACGCGCTAACCATTGCGCCACGAAGGCGGCTGCGAGATTGCTCGAAATACACTTAGCGGCAAAAATAACCGCCCATCCGCCATTTGTTCATACAAGTGTTAAAAAATGTTACTTCTTCAATTACACAATAACGTCAAGAATACTCAACCAATTTGATTCATCTTGTTTTATTTTTCAGCTAAATAACCCAGGTTTAAAATGGCGTACAAATATTCTTCTTAGTCGTTGTGAATTTTCCCAAAGGATCCACAAATCACCCGTCCATAGTAAATTATTGCATTTTATTCAATATGTCTTTCAATTGACTTTTGAGTGTAATTTTAAAAAGCACTGCTTCTTTTATAATTATTATTGGTACGCCATTTTGTGCCTCGATTATTTTTCTGGAAAACAAAACAAGCTGAAGTGAATTTGGTTAATTATTCTAGACATATATTATCTGATTTGAGAAGGTATATTTGCTAACACCTGTATGAATAAAAGACTGGTGGGCGGTTATTTTTGCCGCTGAGTATAGTATATCAAATCATAATTCATACATACATACACTCACGCCCACATTCCGCGACGTCCAATAGGATCACCTGAGTGGATCACCAAGGTGATTATATTAGACGAATATGTCCAGTGAGATCACCCAGTGGGCTTAGCATGCGAGGCGAGGAGAATACGTCAAACCTCGTCAAACGCGATTTAGTGTCAAATATGTCTATTCCATATTCTAACGTAAGGGTAAACGTTTAAGGTTTTTAATAAAAGTGTATTTTGTGTGACTTGCGTTTTTTTATTACTAAGGATCTTAAACCATGATTTAATGTCCTTTTTCGGTAGTAGGCATAAGTACAAAACTAAGTTTACAGAAACTGCATGAAGACTTAAAATAAGTAATAAATAAATACTAACAAAGACAAGTTAGTTAGGTAGAGGTCCACTAGGAAGATCGCCGAAATAATCCGTTCAAACCTATCAAGCCGTTCAAGCAACTTGTGAGATTGAAAGTGGATAAGTTGTCTCGTGACACCTTAATAAGTTTGAAGAAAAATAATATTTAATTTTACTAGCAACTTTTTATTTGACACTAATTCATGGATGACGAAAAATATGACAGTAAAACTCGCGTAGCATACTAAGCCCCCAAGTGATCCTATTGGACCATCCCCTGGGTGGTTTTAGAGGACATATGTATATCCAGTAGGATCCCCCAGATATCAAAGATTTTTGTTTGAGTGATTATAGTTGATATATGTACATGATATGATATGTATACATATGTCCACTAAAATCACCCAGGGGATCGTGCTGGCCATGGCGTCCAATAGGATCACCTGGGTGATCTCACAGGACATATTCGTCCAATATCACCGCCTGGGTGATCCAATCAGGTGATCTTATTGGACGTCGCGCTTCATTCCCAGACAACGAACGAATAACGATATCCGAGATAAATGCGGACGGAGTCGCTGGCAATTAATAAAAAAATTATAATTTGATAATTACATTTTGTTAAACTCGATATTCACTTATACCGTAATGCACCTGTCTAAATAAAAATTCTGAACGTTCTGACGCGCTTAAATAATGATACGGATAAGAAAAATATTAAAATAAATAAAAAGAAACAAAAAGATACGCCCCCGGGTGGACTCGAACCACCAACCTTTCGGTTAACAGCCGAACGCGCTAACCAATTGCGCCACGAAGGCGGCTGCGTGACAGCTCGAAATAGTTGACCGGTTTATCAACGTCCTCTTTATCAATATAATAACGCACACGCGTCGACCTTGCCAGAGCACGCGTGTGTGTGAACGCGCACATAATAGATGACAATCACAGGTGACGTAACTCACACACACAAGTTACGTATTTTTGATACTAATTGGTTTTATATCGGAATCCATAATGGTTTTTTTGCATAATGTACCTATCATATAGCATAAAACCGTTTGACCTACATTTTTACAATATAAAAAGTTTTATTTGAATTATTTTAATAAAGTAACCTAACCTAATCTACACAATAGAAATTTATTTAATTCTGCAATGTCAGCCTAAAAGGGTGTTAAGTAAGCGAAAAAAAAAAAGCGATACAATCGTTAGGACAAACAATTATTATGCGATACGAATGAATCCCTACTAATATTATACATACAAATCCACTCTGTTTGTATGTTTATATAATTAAAATAACGCTTGTAAAGATAAACTACTAAACTGATTTTAATAACATTTGGTGGCGAGGTAGCTTGAACCCCAGCGAAGCACATTAGTAAGTACATTTTATCCTACGAAATTGGACAGTTTCTGAGGCAATAACAATAAGTCGCGGGCACCAAGTAATATAATAAAAACAAAATTACTAAAAAACAAAAACCCACCTGCTTTAAGCTATTATTACAACTATAAAGTCAAATAGGTACATTATTTTTACTCGTTAGTAATCATAATCTGATAAGACATACTCGTGAGTTTATTTGTTAAGACAAATTAATAATAATTTTATATTTTGATCTTACAATAAAATTACTAATACATTAATGAAAAAAAATCGGTATTCCGAAGGTCAAAAACAAAGTGGTATTTATTTATTATAAAATAGCGACTCCATGGATTCTTAAAGGCCCCCATTCCACCAAAAGTCTTAACCCTGACCTATTACCATTTAAAAATAAGTTATTTTTACGTGTTTGAAAGCGGTATTGTTTATTTAAAAATAATAATATTGCAACGCCCCGCTACCGCTCTCAGTGTGGTCGTGAGTGAACTCTATGCTGACTTACGTCTGTACCAGGGCCTTCCAGTACCATTGTGTCGATGGTGGGGTAGTAGAATCTGCATCGCGCCAGCAAGATAAAGCAGTTCTTCACTTCTTCGGCGAACATCGCCATAGCCCTGTGAGCAGAGATGGGCATTAATCGATTAATTTTTTAATCAACTAATTAATCGATTAAACAATCAATCGTCCAAAATTAATCACTATTAATTTAATCGCGACTAGATTAATCGACGGAGTTTTCGATTAACGATTGATCTGTAGCAATCTGTCAACGGAACTCGAAACATAGACTTACAAAAGAAACTTACTTATTCCTAATATTAATCGACAGAAAAATAATCTAATTAATAAATCAATTAAAAATTTAGTCGCCGAGAAATTAGTCGACGATTAAATTAATCGGGACTAAATCAATCAAAACTTGTGACTAAGATTGATCAATCGACATTTTTAATCGTTAATCGAGATTTAATAGGGTAATCTTAATCGATAATCGTTAGTCGATTAATTTTTGCCCATCACTGCCTGTGAGCAAACAAACCAACGGTTATAACCAACCAGAGGCCCTTGTCTTGTCAAGATGCATTACGCTTACTAGCGTTTCGATTCGTTTCGTTTTTAAACCAATCGCGTCACTGGTAGATGACGTGATACGAAAAGTCACGTGATCTATCTGTGACGCGATTGGTTTAAAAACGAAACAAATAGAAACGCTGGTTAGCGTAATGCATCTTGTCTAGCCCCTCAGAGGTCGCTTTTGCAGGCGAGATTGGCGACAAGCGAAGCTCATGGCACTTCCACTGTTTTTTCTATTCCGTGGGTAACCTTAGGCATTTCTCATCCAAAGCCAAAATGGAGCCAAACGGAAAGCACCAGATTTCACATAAAAAAAGAATTCGCCATTTTACTCGGTAGGTGTAACCAGGCAGGCAGGCAGGTATATAGGCAGGGTATTTCAGACATAGGGATCCAGGGGGCAAAATTGTATGACAGGTAGGGAGTTCCTATATCGATATACTCAATTATCGATGCTTGTTCTATATACTAGTGATCACTCCAAGTTTTGATATGTAAAAATATAATTTCTAAAAATTGAAAAAAAAATAACTAAATAATAACATAACATTCTCTTCTTCTTTTTCAATAACCGATTTTTGAAATTTTACTCGAATTTTTTTTCTTCGTTACTGTCCCATCTACTAATGTTCAAATAAAAAATCAGAATTTGTTCAAATTTTTCGCACGTCCAACGTAACTGTCTGGGCTGATAAATCCATTTCAGGTGGCTAAATGACTTTTCAATTTGTGTGGAGGTCGTAACATTTTTCTTTAAATATGCTATGTGAATTTCATACTCGTCTTCAGAACAATACTTACAAAAAAATACATACAATGCTGGGGGCGATCACTAGTGTATGGAAAATGCATCGATAATTGAGATTTACTGTCATTAGGTACAAATGGAAAATCGTCCACGTGAAATAACCATTCTGAAAATGGGTCAAAAGTAATAAATAGTGTCCAAAGTGAATTTAGTCAAAATGTAATTGTGCTCAAAAGTATTTACATCCAAATTTATTTTCGTTGTAAATTAATTAAGTCCCAATGGAATTTTGTCCATTATAAATTATGACCAAAATGAAATACGCACAAGTGAATGTAGTGTAATATGAATTAAGACCATATAATATAATATAAATTGTACAAATTTCAGGTAGGACGTATTTACAATTGGTCATATTTCTGAGTGTACGTAAATACAAATAGACATATTTTTTTCGTCCAATGTCATATTTGACAATTTTACCATGGGACATGATTCCATTTTAGACGTCTTTCAAGATGGACAATTTTCCTTTTTGTTGTATTTCAAATGGTCATTTTTCTGAACTGACGTATAATTTCAAGTGGACGATTTTCCATTTGAACCTAATGACAGTAAATCATAATTGAGTTCATCGATATAAAAACTTCCTACTTGTCATAAAATTTTGCCCTCTGGATTCCTATGTCTGCCTATTATCTATCCAAAATTCCACTTACTTATATATAGCCTCAGCCAGCCTTCTCATTTCTTGTCCAGTTGCCACGCCGCTCCACTTCATCAGCCTGTGACCTTCCTTGGCCATCTTAAGCCGGTTCCTCATCTGCTGCAGGGATACCAGGGAAGGTAGAATTGGGTACTTGGCCACCGATACACTACCCTCATCCTCACCTGGAACGAGCGCCGTTCGGGTTAAAAACGAACTTTCACGAAGACATGATTTGAATAGTACCCTAGCTGTGACCGCAACTTCGTTTTGCGCGGTTTCTTTGAGTGCCTCTCGGTGTGGTTTGTTAGATCATTTTCTCAACAAGCATTTTTTCAAAGAAGCTAATTTTCACATAGCATTTTATCATAATCGTTTTTCTTCATGTAGCTATTTTTTTTATAGCGTCATTTTATGTTCGGTGATTTTTACTGTTCGCACTTTTTTCCGTTTACCAATGTTTACCAATCGCAAAATGTCCTAATAATAATTACATCGTAATATGTAGGTACATAGGTTAGGGTCGTTTTTATATCAGGCCCGGAGGGCGCAAACCCAGAAATAGGAGCTCCGCCAAGCGGAGTTCCATCGCCTCTGTCAACTTAGATTTTTGGAATGGGATAAAATGCGAGTAATAAAATAATCTACTGTTTGAATTTACTCGTACGGTTCGGAACGAAGATTGAAACGGCGCGTGGCGTTTCCCGCGGTCCGAACTCTACGTTTAAAGGCCGCTAATGTCGAAATAATGCCTCTCACAGACTACGCAGATACGGTAAGATTTTATCGTAGAAATCTTACCGTATCTACGTAGACTGTGAGAGGCATAACAATAACCCAGACTGACTGAGATTTTTACTTTCAAAGCTGATTTAACCGATGCTTTCTATTGAAACAAAAAACGCGTCTGAATCAGTCTATCCGTTTGCAAGGTACAATGCAACAAACAGACACACATGGGCCTCAAACTTGTGGTATAGACTTATATGCGGAAGCCGTTGGCAAAACATAAAGATATAGTTGGTTCTGAAAAAAATACTAGGAAATTAAGTAAAGCCAGGAAAACTATGTAAAACGATACACCATTTATTTTAGAGTGACAATGACATAGAAAATAGAATTTCATAAAAATACAAGTTTAAACGTAAGTCACTGTCTTTACAACAAAGAGTTTGTAACATCCTCCCACTTTTGGGGCGGAGCCCCGAAACTACTGCTCATCATCACAGCACTTCGCTAGGTTGCACTTCCAGCGGGTACAGACGTTGGTAAGCTCGAGTGTACTCGCCGTCTGCTGTGCGAACTTTTGCTACTCTTGCATTGCCATCTTTGCCGGTATATATTTTTAAAATTACTCCTAAAGGCCACTTAATAAGCTTTGCATCAGTTTCTACTAATACGACATCGCCTACCTTTAAATGAGAGTCCCTCTCCTTGCCCTTCTGTATGAGCATTCCCAAGTACTCATTTCTAAAACGCTCGCGTAGACCGTCTCTCAGCTTATGCAGATACCTAAGTCGCCTATTCAGTGAATTATGATCGAGCTGGTCTAAGTCTGGAGTTTCACTGGCTGGAAGCCCTTGCAAGAAGCAAGCCGGCGTGAGTGGTTTTAAATTATCCGTGTCACCTGCGATGTAGGTTAGAGGACGTGAATTCATAAGTGCTTCACAGTCACAGAGAATTGTTAGGAGTTCTTCGTAACTAACTGTTTTCTGTCCCAAGTTTCGTCGAAGAAGTTCCTTCAGAGACCTTATTAAACGCTCCCACCATCCACCCCACCAGGGAGCGGCTGGCGGATTGAATTTCCAGTGTAGTCTTCGAACGCTGGAGTAGGCTGCTATTTCATTCCAATTTAAAGTCTTCAACAGGTTATCAGCGCCGTGGAAGTTAGTGCCGTTATCCGTGTAGATGATGTTGACTCTTCCACGTCTGGCGAGAAATCTTCGAAGAGCCATGAGGAAAGCTTCTGTCGACAACGATTTAGTCAATTCAAGATGTACAGCACGGTATACTGCACACGTAAATAGAACTATCCACACTTTCCCTCCCGACCGAAGAAAAAGAGGACCGGCCAAGTCGATACCTGTCACTTCAAAGGCGGCAGCCGGCTTTACTCTGTCACGAGGCAACGGCGGTATTGGTGCGTCAGCATGCTTTACTGATTGACGCCTGCAGGGTACGCATTTTGAAACGGTTGAACTGATAAGTCTTCTGACACCAGTAATCCAATAATTTTCCCTGAGCGCACACATTAGCGTTCCAGAGCCGGCGTGGTTCAGCAGACAGTGTTTAGTGGCGACTAACCTTTCGATGATAAGATGCTTCCCAGGTAAATAAATGGGACAGACGAAGTCAGCGGGTTCATCGCTTAGAAGCAGTTTAGTGTGAATCCTCAGGATACCTTCTTCATCCCTAAATATCTTTAAATCCTTTGATTTTCTTTTATAGACATCCGTCATCATTTCATCCTGAACCAGTTTCAAGATTCTCTTTTCAGCGCTCTGAAACTCTGCACAACTCAGTTCACCTTCTTGTTTATTATTCGTATTCTTGCAGTTGTATACAAATCTCATCATCCATCCAACCATTCTTACTATCTTAGTGTATTTCGACGGAAGATTCAGGTAAGAAGACTTGCTGTATTTGGTGTGAAAAGACATCGCATGGTAGTCTTGAATGTTATAAAGCGAACAAGATGTCATATGAAGGTAGAAGGGAGGTGCTTACTAAAAAAGGGGGATGCTTTATTTGTTTGAAAACTGGGCATAATTCCAAAAAGTGCAAGAATTTTACAAAATGTCTAGTTTGTTCCAAACGTCATTCAGTATTGATGTGTCCCGACATTAAGATGTCAGATCGAGATATAAGCAAAAAGATTGACAAGTTTGGAACATCAAATTTAAATAGCAACGTTAACCAGAATAAGGCTAGTACCACACTGTTGCAAACGTTTATAGTAAATATTATAAGCGATAAAAAATGCATTAAAGTACGGGCACTTATTGACACGGGTGCACAGAGGTCTTATATACGACGCGATATAATAGAATACTTGGATCTTAAGCCGGATGGCAAGGAAATTTTGTCACACTGTCTCTTTGGCGGCACCGAAACTAAAAAACAGGCGTTTCATTCTTACGAATTCCGTGTAGCGAGTGTGAATAACCAGTTTACTTGCAAAATGACCGCGCTTGACAAGTCCATTATCTGTGGGTATATTCCTCGTTTGAACATGAACCATGACTTGATTAATGAGTTGCAGAAACATAATATCACATTGAGCGACGTCGGCGAGGAGGCTGCGCCCAACATCGGATTGCTAATCGGTGCAGACAACGCAGGATTATTGCTCACTGAGAGTTTCATTGAACTCGGAAATAACGTTGTGGCTCTGAAAACTAAATTAGGTTGGACACTTCAAGGACCAGTAATGAACGCATGCAGTGTAATTACTAACATAGTATCAGCAAACTTACAATTAACACAACTTTGGGACTTAGAAACCCTTGGAATAAGGGACCCAGCAGAAGTTACAAGTAAGGCAAAGACAGACTCCATCATAATGGACCAGTTTAGAGAATCCATTAAAATTAACGACGAAGGACGATACGAGGTCAACTTACCGTGGAAACTAAACCATAGCGAGCTTCTTGATAACAAACACTTAGCCGAAAGAAGGTTGATGTCAACTACACAAAAACTCTTGAAGCTAAACGAATTTGATAACTATGGTGGAGTGTTCGATGACTGGTTGAATGCAGGCATAATCGAAGAGGTAGATAGCTCCGCAAAGCCTAAACACTACCTAGCACATCACGCTGTCATCAAGAACTCTAGTCTGACTACAAGAGTACGCCCCGTCTTTGACGCTTCAGCTCGAGACTCGAATGGAAATAGTCTTAACTCGTTCCTAGAAAAGGGTATAAACTGTCTTGAACTGATACCGAATTTACTTATAAAGTTTAGAAAACATGCAATTGGTATAACATCTGACATTAAAAAAGCATTTCTACAGATATCGTTGACAGAAGAAGATAGACAATATCTGTCATTCCTGTGGTGGAGGACTAATGAAAGGAAAGAGTTAATAACCTACCGTCATTGTCGTGTAGTGTTCGGCATAACTTCCAGTCCGTTTCTTTTGGGTGCGACTATTAATTACCATTTAAAAAAATATACCAAAGAATACAAAGATACAGCCGAACGCCTAAGGAACTCGTTCTATGTTGACAACTGCGTGACAAGCCTAGACACTGAGTCAGAAGCGCAGCTGTTTATACAGGAGGCGAAAAAGATAATGATGTATGCGAAGTTTGACTTACGAGGTTGGGTCACTGCCCCCGTGACCAACGAAGAGATGACTACACAGGATGATTGCTTGTCTGTACTTGGTCTAATGTGGGATCTTAAGAAGGATCAACTTTACTGCAATGTTAACTTCGTATCTGACATAGCTTTGAGGGAAAACATTACTAAAAGAAGTTTGCTTTCCATAACACAGAAAGTGTTTGATCCTGTCGGCTTGGTGAGCCCAGTGACGCTTGTACCCAAGCTTATAATTCAGAAGACTTGGAATTTGAAGCTGAGTTGGGATAAGGAACTGCCAAACGACTTACAAGAGGAATACTTCGAATGGTCTAAACATATTCACTTGCTTAATGAATGCCGGATTCCTCGTAGACTTACCTCTAATTCAATAAATGAATGTAATAACAGTCTTCATGTATTCAGTGATGCAAGCAAAGTATCATTCGCAGCAGCCATTTTCCTGAGAAGTGAACATCAAGGGGAAGTTACTGTGCAATTGGTTCAAGCGAAGTCTCGAGTCGCACCAGTGCGTGAAGTCAGCATACCACGCCTAGAACTGATGGCAACATTAATAGCGACACGCCTTTACACCCAAGTCAAAGAAGCCTTGGATATGTCTAACTGCCAGGTTTTCTTCTGGACGGATGCTAGCGTTGCCTTTACATGGATAACTACTGAGGGAGACTGGAACATATTTGTGAAAAACAGAGTGAAAGAAATAAGACAACATACCAAAGTGGAAGATTGGCATCACTTACCAGGTACAATGAATCCTGCTGATTTACCATCAAGGGGCTGCAACGCCAAACACCTGCTTAAGAGTAAATGGTGGGAGGGACCTGTATGGCTAAAAGCAAAACAAAGTGAATGGCCTAAGTCTCAATTTGAAGTTAGAGAACAAGAAGTTAACAAAGAAAAGAGACAAATAGTACTTGTTAACAATACTACAGATATGAGTACGTTTCTATTTAAACTTACCTACTTCTCGAAATACACTAAGATAGTAAGAATGGTTGGATGGATGATGAGATTTGTATACAACTGCAAGAATACGAATAATAAACAAGAAGGTGAACTGAGTTGTGCAGAGTTTCAGAGCGCTGAAAAGAGAATCTTGAAACTGGTTCAGGATGAAATGATGACTAAAGCTAAAGTTCAAATAGTGTGCATTGCAACCCTTTGAAGTCGCCGCCAGCGCTTAGTGCGCGCCGCGGCGGCTTTTTTGTACCAATTGTGGCGGCATGGCACATGAAACATGCAAACTATTTGAACAAACGAACTATACAAGTTATAGTGGCTTACCGTCGTCGTCCTTCATGTTTATCTGTTCTTTTTAACTGTTCGTATTTTTTTTTACCGGCTGCTGGATTTGAATGTTCATTTTTAGGTTATATTAAGGTTTAAATGCTCCATTATTGGATTTTAGGATTATTGATTTTATTATATTCTATTAAGTGTTGGAATTTTGTTTGACATTGCCGTGTCCTGATTGTTTTTTGTAAGTCAATGAAAAGAAGAAGTTGTCTGTCAACGGTCGACGAGGTTGATAGCAGATCACAGATAACCTCCTATATACTTACTTCAATTTATTTAGAATTAGAAACCACAATAACATTATATTGCGTCTGGTCAACTGTTTATTACCTAGCAAATAGTACAGTAAAATAGTCTGGGAGCGGCAAAATAAAATTGTTTTAATGTCACTTTATTTGCGTGTCGTCAATTGTTACTCTAGTACAAATTGTAAAGAGATTACAGTTCACGGGCCGCAATATAATGTTGTTGTGGTTTCTTAATAAACTGAAGTATAGATAGAGCTTATATAGGCGACTTGCCGTCACCACTGATCTCTGTTTTTAACCCCCGACGCAAAAAGAGGGGTGTTATAAGTTTGACGTGTAAGTGTGTGTGTGTGTGTGTGTGTGTGTGTGTGTGTGTGTGTGTCTGTCTGTGGCATCGTAGCTCTTAAACGGATGAACCGATTTGGATGCGGTTTTTTTATTTGAAAGCAGGTTTTCTAGCGGTGGTTCTTAGACATTTTATATCGACATCGGTTCAGCCGTTTTTGAAGTATTGAACTTTGAAATGTCAGTGTCGGGGGTTTTCCAACTTTTTGTTGGTTAGGTTATTGCACAGATGTAAAAGTATTAAGTAATAGACGTTCGAATATGGTGCGTCCGAACAAGGCTAGGAAGGCCGTGTTGATCAAAGATAGCCGGCATTAGATGTTCAGTGTGAAATTGGTAACATGATTCAAGATTTTCCCAAAAAAAATGCGGTTGCCATTTAAGAATATTGTAATTCCACCTGTCACCACGTACAACTCGTAATATACTCGGCTGATTTTTCTAACCCTAAGGTAAAATTACCTTTCCTTTGTCATATGAAAAAAAAAAGAATAAAGGTAATCTTTATCTGGAGACTGAATACCCAGCCCTTATGAACACGTCGTAGGTTTGTATATATTCCCCTATGTAAGGGCCTGTTTGAGAGCGTCGGTGGCCTAGTGGCTTAGGGGGTCGACTCGTGATCGTAAGGTACCGAGTTCGAACCCCCGCGGTCACCATGCAACAATGAGTTTTTCTAACTTAAGTGCATTACCCGACGCTCTTACGGTGAAGGGAAAACATCGTGAGGAAACCTGCACATTCGAACAGCTGAGTGTGTAAGAGGGTAATTGCACAAAAGATCCTAAAGGGTCGAAGTGTATCCGAAAGGGCCCATCTAAATATAAGATCAGATCAAGGGCCTGTTTCATAATCGACCAGTAAATTTATGTGCCAGTTAAAGTTAGCTCTCTCCTTGTCTACGTTCAAGTAAGAAAAGGAAAGGGCTAAATTTATGTGACAGATATGCTTTTCTTGACAATTGTGAAACAGGCCCTAGCCTAGGTATGTTTACCTACTTATTGGATGTCCCTATTCCAAACAATTTCTATGAGAAAATCACGTGTTTCTATGTCATACTAAAAGTTCAAGATGTTTCTATACCAAATTTCATCAAAATCGGAGCAGTTTTATCGTGAAAACATAACAAACAGTAGGTACAGTCACCAGCAATAATATATTATCCAACATTGAGCGCAAAAATATCTGACACGTCTTTATTACTAAAGGTATAAGAGCGTGTCAGATATTTTTGCGGCCTATGTTGTTTAATTATATAATTGCTGGTGACTAGAGGTACGTAAGTAAGTTATCTTTCCAACTAGATGCCCATGAATAGATTTACTACCAAATTTGGCTCAACATTCTCTGATATTAAGTTCCAGGCACTAAACGTAATAAAGTCGGTGACACGTTAAGTGTATTAAATTTCCAATTTTGCACAATTACGTCTGTCGAGACCTTAATCCGCGGCGAGAGGCTCCTAAGTGGATATAGGAGCCGGGAACCGCGCCTTAATCGTATACTAGCTACTCGCCCTCGCTTCGCTTAGGTTCAATCGTGCTCATCAGATAAACATTTATACACCATCTTATTTAGCTACATCCAAGCCACAGTGTTCGCATTGTTGTGTTCCGATGTGGGGATAAGACAGCCGGTGATATTACTAGCATAGAGGCATTCCATCTTAGTGCTCAGGGTTGGCAACGCGTTTGCAGTCTTGGGATTGCATGAGAAGAGAATGCAAATGTGTATGGATCTCAGATCCCACTTACCACAGAACAGAAAAAAACAGTAGAAGTGTCAAGTGGGCGTGTAACGTGTGGCATAGTTATGCGGAGCTCCGCATAACTATGCCACGTCCTACATTTGCCGCGATCGCTTATTTCAATATTTCGATATTTCGATATTTCTAAAATAGGAAATAAATCCAGAAGCATGCCTTATTGTGCTATTTTGGAGTGTAAAAATGATAGCCGCACCAAAAACATTTTCCATGGCGGCGTGTTGTTTTTACGATAGTTTGAGTATTGGCGACAACAGGTCTGATACTAAGCGAAGCTCATGCCACTGCCACTGTTTTTTCTATTCCGTGCCACTTACTATCAGATGGCTCGTTTGCCTTATCCTTGCCAAAAAAAATACATTCCGGGAATCGAACCCGTTACCTTCTCGTAGTCATCGTGAATACAGACAGTAGGGTAGAAGTACCGTTTGTGGCCACTGTATGTAGGTTGAAATATGCTTCAAAAATTCTGTAAAATCAAACATAATATTCATTAATAGTTGAGACTGAAGATGAATTTTAAGATAAAATATAAAAAATATGTTTGTAGTTTCATAATGCTTTAGATATTAGCTAAAATTTAAAGTGGCAAAAACCGGTGCTTCTACCCTATAACATCACCGTTCATATTTTAACTTCACATATCTTCCTCTACTACTTAATGTTAACTATTTGTTCCCTACCAATTATTTATCCCACTCGCAACCCCACCACTCCACAAAGCGAAACCCACATAACTACAAAACCTAGAATATAAAACAACCATTTTAATAAGACCTACCCAACCCCCCTTCAGCTTTGAAAATTGGTTGTAAAACGAGACTTATGAGGACAATTACAGTTCAATATATAATGGTGTTCGACGTGTCAAACATTCACAATGCTCTTACACTTGAACAATACAAGGAACCCTCTTTTCACACCTCGCCATTGATTCGGAAGTTTTGTAATCTACAGATGCGTGTTGATTTGTGGTTTTGTTCAATTACATTAAAAAGTTTTTTTAAAATTACGTAAATTAATACAGGCCACCTGATGGTAAACTTTTTTATACTTTTTCATGATTTTAATAAGTTGTGAGGTTATGAGCCGGAGATGAATCTACAAGTAAAGCCTGAGGTTAACTGATTTTATTACTCTTTACAACATATAGGTATATATTACAACATATTACAACATATACATACATGTGATAACACGACAAAACCTGTAAACATAAAATTACGAGATTAAGTACTTAAAAAACAACGAATCATGATGATTAACGAATTTAAAACATAAAACGCCTAAAAATACTTGAGTAATTATGAGTTCTTGACTTAAAGGTGACACAAATATTTAAACATACTACCTATAAATCACTCTATCACTAAATAGAAACTTAAGCTTAGAACTTTAACTCTTAGTACAGTAAACGGCATAAATAAGTGATCATTAATGTACATTGTCGCTTTCAATCGTTTCACATTTTTGTATTACATTTCAAACACGACGTTAAAGTGACAATGTACATAAATGATCACTTATTTATGCTGTTGACTGTACCTATCTATGACTTTTGTAGATAGTTTTTAATATTACGGAACCCTCCTCTGACCATGGCCCGATATGCTCTTGACAGGTTTAAATGATATCAAAAGGCTGCATCGAACATGTTAACGCTCGATCAGTCTGAGACTTAAATCAAACAAAAATACAGAAAATCTTTAAAGCATTTTAAGCTCTATGACATTGATTTAGAATTGAAATTAACCGTTAATGCTCATTTATTTAGTGCATTTTTCTTAATAAACATGTGGCGTGAAAATACCACGCTCTTTGCAATGAAAAAACTCAATGGACAGTTGAAAAATAGTACGAATTTCAACCTTACGAGACTGTATTTAGGTTTCTTGGTTGTTTACTATGACGAATATATACGTCAACGGCGTTGAAAAATTCAAGATCTATTTCAAGGGGTTGATGTGAATGAATTAAAACTTGATAATACTTTTTTTATTTTTTGTACTTATGTGGCTTTACACCGAAGCGGCTCGTAGAGCGTTTGGTGCCCAGTGAAATAATTTCTATACTAACTTGACTCCATATTGGGCACAAATGTGATACGTTAGGTATTTTATAGTGAATACAAAGGATTCCAAAGATCGTTTAAACCCTTGAATTGTCTTGTCTGAATGGAAAGTTCATCTTAAACTTAATAGAAAAGTATTGATCAAGTCTATATCATTGCAAAGACCTCACTTGATCTTTAAAAGTAGGTACGTATGTGAGTAAATATAATGGTAAAGTGGTTCGTTTGGTTTTGGTATCAAGCATTCGAGGCTAATGCCGCATCCTTAAGAGAAAACTAAAGAAACATCTATCAGATACACTGCCTTAGAATTACATAAGTGGTACGGATTACTAATGTCTTGCACAAAATTTATTCGCACATTTTCGTTTCGCATAGCAACCATTGGCACAATCATTATTTCGCACAATTGCTTTTTGCCTAAATTTCTTGGCATACTATCATTTCGCACAATTGTCTTTGGCAGAATAGTACATTGGCATAACGTTGATTAGAATAATAGTCCTATGGTAGAACAATTGTTTCGCCGAATTTTGTATGGCATACTATGTAGTTGGCATAAAGTTATAAAGCAGAATAATATTTTACTAGGTACTTCATCCTTGATTGTACCCCTAATTTGCTCCAATTGCAATGCTGTCCAGGCGCTTCGCCGGCTATTGTAGAACTTCTAACCTAACCCAACCTATTTTACTGGTAGCGGTTCGATACTCATTATTATGCTATGTTACAGTTATGCCATAATAAAGTCGGCGGAAGGTATATTCTACTACATAAAATTCTGCGAAATGAAAGTCGGCGATATTAGTATTCTGCTATTCAAAATTGTGCCAAATGATTGTTATGCGTTATGACAGTTATGCTAAGTATACTATTATGCTAAAGTATCATTCGGCTAAAAATGTTTCTGCGATAACTGTTATGCGAAATGTATTTCGGACAATCGATATTATGCCAGATGAAGGGAACCCAAGTGGTACCTATGTGTTAAACTAAAAATTGTATACTACTAAAATTATAGTACTGTTCATTTAAGACTTTAAATGAACAGTACTTCCTGCAGTCAAACTGTCCTAAACAGTTTTGCAGGGCTTTTGTTTGTTTGTAATTTTTGTTGTTGGTTGAATAAATAAGTAAATAAATAATAATAAATAATAAAATAACATGCTTGGTGTTAGCCACAAACACTGCAGGACGAAAGTGTAGGTACGTTAGAGTGAGATAGTAGTAGGTACCTACATTGTGTCCCGCAGTGTTTGTGGCAAACACCACGCATGTGGATGCAGCATAAAAACTACTTTGAAATGGAAACCACTAAACAACGTTTATCAGTATAACACTACTAGTGGACGACCTAGAACTAACTGTTCGCCGGCCGATTTTATTTATTTATTTATTTATTTATCATTATATATAAGGCCCGTGTGGTGCCGGGTTTAGAATGTTGCCACTCCATGTCTTCCCGTGGATGTCGTCAGAGACGACTAAGGGGCTAAAGGCTGTGTAGTGCTGTTAGGCGATGGGTTCGCAACTTGGCACTAATACACTGGATAACATCTTAGCCAGGTTGTGCAAAGTGTGGTCACAGAATTATCAACAAGTTTTTGGAGTTGTTGGTGAGTCTGTGGCTCTGCCTACCCCACTCTGGGAATGAAGGCGTGAGTTTATGTTATGTTATTTATCATTATATTTATTTTTTTGGCTAGTCTTCATCATATTAGAACAGAAATATAATATAAATGTTAGTTTCGTCTTTACGGCTTAACGCCTGATCAATCTGAGATTTGCTACAGATACAGTTTTATCCCGAAAACTAGAATTCCAAATAGAGTCGCGGGAAAAAGCAAGTGTTTACTAAGATAATATCTAAGACGAAATCAAGCTGGGTTTAATAATCTACGTTGTAATGGAATGTGCCAAAGGTAAGATAGGCATTCTTCATCGATCTGTTTAGAAGTCTTAGACCCGCCATACACGGACTGCTTTAAGCAGTCGGGAACCGACTGCACTTCGTTGCTATTGGTCGGTTTGCACTTTCGAAAGCATTGAAACTGCAAATCGACCAATAGCAACGAAGTGCAGTCGGTTCCCGACTGTTTAAAGCAGTCCGACAGATTGAAACCACCGATTCTAGTGCCTATTTGGACAAAAAAAAGTAATATAAATATGGCTCGGTAAAGCCTAATATTCGAGATATTAAATTATTTAAGTAATTCATAAGTTGAAAAATCTAAAAGGTAACACAAGTATTTTCCAGACATGCCGCTTTAATCATCCGTCGGTCTCTTGCCTCAATAAATGTGCCGGAATTTTTAGAGCCGACCGGCATTTGTAGAAACGATGGCAAGAGACCTGACGGAATGTCCTTGGTCCCGTGGAATATGGGACGGGTGCTAGTTGGGATGCAACCTGCGTAGACACGCCGCTAGCCCCATCACATCTCCACCGGACCTCTAATAGGGCTGGTGCGGCAGCTGAAGCGGCCGAAAGCATAAAGGTAGGCAAATATAGTGGTCTCGGCCCAGAATATAATGTTTGTTCCATTCGGCGTCGAGACCCTTGTCCGTGGGGTCCTAGCACTCAGAGCCTCTTTAAGGAAATTTCGAAGGGGCTCATTGACGTCACGGGAGACCGAAGAGCTGGCAGTTTCCTCGCTCAACGCATAAGTTTAACTATCCAGCGAGGAAATGCTGCCAGCATCTTCGGGACATCTTTTTTAGATATAGCTTTTTAGTTTTAAAATAGAATTAAGTTTTGAAAATGTAATTATAAAGCCTATTAAAAAAAAAAGTAAGTATAGGTATTTCCTTTTTAGGTTTCCGTAGTCAAACTAACAAAACAAAACCCTTATAGTTTCACCGTGTCAGACGGACGTCCTTCCGGGTGACAAGACTAATGCCACGTGGAATATGTATAAACCAGCAAATTGAAGTACTCCGTAAAACTGGTATACAATCAAATTCCTCGACTGTACATACCTAGGCGAACTTAGGTATCCTATTTAAAATCTATCTAGAGCTTAGTTTGGGACGAAGTCAAATTGTGTGACACCCGTATTCACAAACAATACTTAAGGGATCCTTCACTGAGTAAACGCACTGCGTTCAATACAGCTTTGTGATTGGTCCTTTTTGGCCGACCTTTTGTTTATGAGTCGATTTGAACCACCCTGTGCGTTCGTGAGCACTGTGAGACCTCATAGTAACATTTGGGTATACGGGTGTCAGATTGTCGATTTATTGATATTTATTTGTGCCATATTTTAATTAAGGTGCGTTGGGGTAAGATTGAACGGATTTTACACGAGATGAGAGGTGTTTTTTTAAAAGTGATATTATACCAAGAATATGAGGACTAGTTACAGGAAGCTACGCTTTTGGTAAAGAGCACATATGAACCTTTATATTAAAACTTAAAAAAGGAAGTTACTAATACTTTTACTATTGAAAAAGTTGAAATAAAGTTACACTCGTTACTAAAAAATCCATGGGGTAAGATGGAATGGTGACGGGGTAAGATTGATATAGTTTTTAATATCGTTAATATGCGCCGTAGGTGTATGTGATGCATAAATTCCAACGGTATAGCACCGTAGCAGTTTAAAACATTATTTCATATTTAAAAAAAACCGTTATTTACAGCTAAAATTCGGCTTTCTATAAAATGATATTTCAGTCTTACCCCACTTTGAGGATAGGTAGACAAGGGTTCTCAAACTGTTCTTTATAGAATACCACTTAGCTTGAATCAAATCCCAAGACCCCCTATACAAGAAATATGAAGAAAAACCTCTTTTTTGTGCATTTTTATACGGATTGTATTTTTATAATGGCTTCTGATTTTGATGCTATGTTAAGCTTAAATCGTAGTCTAACTTTCAAAGTTTACGACTAAATAGCAATCTCAAGTAAAACTGCTACAAATATGTGACAAAATTGATTTTGTCAACATGATGTTTTAAGCGGTCATTCGCCCTGTAAACTCACTCAATCATATAATCGCTGTGCAGCGATGTCATCATCATCCGTGAGCGCTAGCCGTCAGCTTTCGAGCGCCGCATACGAAGTTTAAAGTTCAATATCTCAGAAATTATTTGACGTAGGTACCTATCGAATGTTTATTTCACAGGTATTTTTTGTTTTAATTAAAAATACGGTAAATAAGCTGAAGATCTAAACTGGCTGACATTCTCTATTCAATTTTATTAACGCAACGCATACAAACACAGAAATAAATAATTAAATGTAAGTTCACGATAAAGTCTCGTCTAATTAAAATAATGTAGGTACTGTATAGGTTGTATAACAAACCTCTATAAACTACCTACCTACCTAAGTATATTTAATGAAAGTAGTTATTCCTCCACACTTTGAGAACCAGTGACTGTTACTATGGGTTTTGAAACCGGGGTAACATGAAAACAAAAATATTACCGTCTTACCCCTTTAAAAGTAGGCGGTGCAAGATTGAAATATATAAAAACTCGGAAACTAAGAAAGATAATTAAAATTCACATTGACAGGTAATTAAAATAACAATTACAAGCAAACGTATCAATACAACATCTCTCTAGCGTCACTGCAAGAGGAGTTAAGAGACATGGGGTAAGATTAAAAAACATGATTTGAACGTAAAAAATTCACCTTGTCGAAAATTGACGATAACACACGAACACAATAACTGAGCGAACGGCACTGACTGAGGGGCGAGGAGCAACAAAATGGCGTCCTCAATTAAGTGCCCAGGAACCAAAAATGTGCACGGAATAGGGAGTTACGAACGGTTTTTCATCTTACACCGTTTTCCAACTTACCCCAACGCACCTTACACTTTGTTATTTTAGTCGTTTAAAAGTGCGAATAAGTCGCCAAGTATTTACTGGAGCCTCAATGTAAAAGATATTAGTAGGATTTTTTCGTTTTCTATCCAATTGGAAACTTATAGAGAATGGTTAACGAGTGAAGGACGCGAGGTACGAATGAATTGGAGAAATACGATTAATTATCACCATTCTACTTATCAATAGGGGCAGTTGCTGTCCCTATGGACGGCATTACCTGTGGACATCCGTCAATTTAATTACACGACTGCCCAAAAAAAGGAGTGTAATGTTTTCAGGGTTCATGTATGTACGTATCTTACGATTCGTTATTCCCCTTAAAACTTGGTCCACATTTGTATCATTTTGCCGATCACGATCACGCGTATCGTATCGAGCTCGCGTATCCTAAGTATAGACGCTCACTTTGGGCACACCGTATCATTATCATCGTCGCGTGAAAAAATGCGTCCATACTAACCGTAACGTAGCAGTGTATCGTATCATAACGCCGTATCATTAAGTGTGGACGCTATCCGTATCCCCTTTGATGATCGGGGAAAAACCGCCTCGACAGCGATCTCGGCGTATCGCGTATCAAATCATAACTTCGTATAGTGATGTAGTATCAAAACACGTCCATACTTACCGATCTTGATACGCGTATCCGGTCGTGAGTGTACGGGGTACATAATAAACGCGTATCAACATCGATTCCGAGCGATCAGATACGGCGCGCCGCATGATCTCGCTGTTTTTGCGTCCACACTAGCGATCATGATACGCGTCGGTGCAACGCGATGAAGATACGATACGATGAAATGATACAAATGTGGACCCAGCTTTAGTAATACGTTAAAGAATGACTGACTTGAGTTTCTTGCGGCACTTCTTCTCAGCTGTGATCTCTTGGGAAGCGCTGGCAATTTGACGTATTAATTTGCCCTGACTAACTTGAACAGCTTTTTTATCATTTTTTATTGTGTTAATATCAACTGACATTTAAGATTAAAATACAGCATGTTTACAAAATGACATGTGTCCTCCATTTAATTAGCACGTCGGTGCCGGGGCAGCTGTGAAGCGTGCGACGCTCAAAATGGCCGCCCATCTATTATTTCTGGCGTTGGCTAGCTTCCGTTATTGATTCGAGGTCATTCAATAATTAATCCTTTTATTAGGAATAAAAACCTAATAGCGGTTTAACATTCTCGTGTAGCAAAAGTCTGGACAAAATTATTTTGCAAATTATTGATTGCAGAACACTGGAAAATTATTATGCAAGTTGCTGCTGATTAGGTGACGACTCACGCAAAAACAGTGTATATTTTATTAGTCTATCGGTATCTATCGCTTTGAGTCGCACTCGCGTAAAAAAACAAAATATTTCAGTGAATTGGCCACGTGAGGGCTTTTTACACGTCGGTAATATGGAGTAGGACTACTAGCGCTTCGGAAAAGACCATCATTGTAGAGAAGAAGCGCCGCAAGAAACTCCAGCAGAAGGTTATTTTTTCAATCCTAAAATAAAATACCTACTTAAAAGTAACTTTTATAAGTATGTAGGTATGTATTCATTATCAACATCCCCCTTAAGAAACACGAAAATAATTGATGACCATTTAATAAATTAGACATACTGTACATACCACGGAATAGAAAAAACAGGGGAAGGGGCATGAGCTTCGCTAACTATGAGACCGGTTGTCGCCAAAACTCACACTATCATAAAAACAACCACTAAGAAATCTTGAAAATGATTGGTCGAAGGATTTTAAATCATAAAAGAATATGCACCATAATCCGTTAACGTAACGTAAACTTTAATTCCATGCAGCATAGTTTAAATTATAGAACGCATTTTTACGACTTATGACAAACAGATGTAAAACCACAAGTTAGCTTACAAAGTGCTGCCATCTAGTGTTGAGTAGCGGAACGATAACGTTTGTTTTTGTGCGACAGAGACAGATACCTTCTTTGTCGCAACTTAGTGATGCACGTAGCTCATTGCAGTTGTTATGTCGATAAAATAATTAGAATTATTTTTTTCTTCTTAGAAGTCTTATGAATTTTATGATATGAACATAGTATAAATAGACAAGTAGCTCGACTCCGGCCCTTTAGGAGATTCTGATACCTATTGCCGCTCGGGCGTCAGGGTTGTCCGAACATGTTTTTCAAATTTGGTCACCTACTTGACCAAACCTAATTTGATCTATGCCTACCCCACTCTGGGAATGAAGGCGTGAGCTTATGTTGTTGTTGTTGTTAGTTTTCATAAATTACACAAACCTAAAGTAGGTAAGTATAAATATTGTTAGGTACCTAAGTAAATACACACATAAGCACACAGATATGCACGTTTAACTTGTAAGATCCCTCTTTTTTGTCGAGGTTTAAATAGAGTATAGGTATTTAATTTTAAATAAATAAAGTACGAAAACATGGAGTAGCTCCCGTCTATAGCTACTCAACATGGATAAAGAAAAAATACGATGTGATGTGAACAATAATAATATTAATGTACCGAAAATTTAATAAATATCTAAATAATAACATCACCGGAAAATCTCACACAAATTGACCTACGTAGCCCTAAACTAGGTTTAGGCTTTGGGTACTAGGCAACGATACATAATTACTTATGTAGTGAAAAATACATACTTACTTAATATTACTATATATGTACATATAAAACACCTAAGACTCAGAAACAAATCGCACTCATCACACGAATTGCCCTGACCGGGAATCGAACCCAGGACCGCTAGCTTCGTAAGCAGTACTTAGTCACTAGGCCACTACCAACTACCTAGGCCATCCACGTCGTCACATGTTAACTGAAACGTCACACTCAATAACTTAAATTACCTACTTAATACGTATTTATTTCACCTAAGTAGGTATCTATTCTATAGGTATAGGCAAGCCGGTACGAAATACCTCATTAATTGAGTAGGTATTTACATTAATCACTTGCAGTTTTTATTAAATCTGGATAGTTGTAAGTACCTACTTAAGCTAGGTTTAGGGCACAGTTTAGGCGTTTTGAAACGAAAGAAAATGTCACGCTGACAATAAAATAGATTTAACAAATGCTGCAAGTGGGCTATAAGCTATAGGTAAATATCAAAAAATAAACAGCATTCTTCACAACACAAGCTCTAAATAGGTATTTAGGTACCTTTCCGACTCAAAAGGTATGTGCAAAAACGATAGCTCCGGATTTCTTATACCATTATTTAAACACCCGTAAACTGAACAATATTTTCTAGTTTTCGACGAAGACATAGTCGCTCGATGTTTTAATTTAATGCGCACTACCTACAACCAAACGTGACCGAACGCAATGACGCCGCGACCCCGTCTAATCACCATACCCGCACCTCTGCTTGTAGTTTCGTGTGGGAGGTTCGCCCCGCCCACAGCCGTACGGTCGGCGTAACGCACACGTGCAAGCCGCGCGATGTACCTTTGTTTGAAGACGAGCTACTTCTCTATTTATACTATGATATGAATATGAATAATCGATAACATTATCGACAACACCCTCTCTCTACTCGCGCAGCGCGTTCGGTCCGAGTAGCGTGGAACATTCGAGATTTATCACCTTATTCTATCAAGGTTACAAATCGACCTTACCCTTTTGACATAAAGTTCATTTTTGGTTGGTACACAAATCATAATGTTTTGCGGAAAACATAAAATGAGAAATATATTAAAAGTAAATAAAATAATAATTACCTATGATACGACACGCCACCATGGGAGACGTTTTTGGTGCGGCTATCGTTTTTACACTCCAAAATAGCACAGTAAGGCATGCTTTTTGGTTTATTTCCTTTTCTAAAAATATTATTCGCACAACGGTCACGTACAAGTGACAGCGGCAAACTGAGCTAGGTTATGCGGAGCTCCGCATAACTATGCCACACGTGACACGCCCACTTCCCACTTCTACTGTTTTTTCTGTTCTGTGGTACATACTATCGTTTATTCATCGGGCCTCTATTCTACTCGATAAAGCCGTATCGTCTTTGACGTGTTATGGTATATTTCTAACTCAGCCGCCATTACTGTCAAGTAAATAAGAGCTATCAAAACGTGGACAATACGGAAAAACGGAATCCACGTCAACTAGAGTCAGCCCACAATAACTTTGCACAAGATTTTAACCGGCAACCCATAAAATACCCTTATAATCTGTGTTCTTTCATGTCACTCAAACATGACATATTGGCATTACGTGAATATTTTGTCGAGGATTTTTTAACGATTCCTATTTTCAAAATGGATAAACCTATTAAAAGTGGAGTTCGAGAACTTATACTCAAGATGATAACTCATTTCCAAAATGTAAAAGAAGAAATGGAGTCCGTCCGTAAGCAAAAGGAGCAATGTTTACATAAAATTCTAAACTCTACGAGTAAATTCTTGATATTTTATTACTGCGTTCCGTGTTATTTTATATTAACCCCATGAATTAATATTCTATTATGAAAAAATAACATATTAACGAAACGATTAGGCTAAGATGATGTTATTTTATTATAATACTAGCTTCTGCCCGCGACTTCGTCCGCCTAGATGTCGATTACAGTTATTCCCTCGGGATTTTTAAAATATTCTGGGATACAAAGTAACACACAAAAATTCTCGTTTATATTATTAGTAGGATTGTATTTTAACTTGTTCAATTTCTTTAAGGTGAAATTGTTTGAAGCTGTTCATACTACAACACGGACTTCAATCGCAAATTATGTACAGTAAATAGAACTGGACAAATTGGACCTGCCGTATGTTATAAATGCGCAAAGTAATAATGACAGTGAGCAGTATGATGACAGTGAGGTTGAAACAGGAGAAGGGTTCGGAGAAGTTGAAGTTCAGGAAGAACAGTATGAAAAAGTGGAATTTTTAGACTCAGATATCTCATTTATTTATTGATTAAACATGTCAAAAAATCTTTTGCATTTTATTAAATAAAAACAAAGTATTTGATTCAGGAATCAGGGACCGCTTTGGACTATGTTGAAGTGACACTGTAAATAAAATCATATGAAGTCTCTAACGTTTTGATTACTTACGTCATGACTCAGTCCAAAGTGGCCTGCGAACCAAATTCTTTGACTGTACCTCATGCATGTAAGACCTCAACTTGTAAAATTACCCGCTGACATACATGCATTTTTGCCTGCGACCTTGTCTGTGTAGAATTGGTTCATAGCGGTTCATTGGGAACTGCCAAATTATCCAGGATAAAAAGCAGCCTATGTCCTCTGGGATTCAAACTATCCCTATGCCAAAGTGCAGCAGTTTATGTAAGCGACAACCATACTTTCGCATTTATAAATAATATACTAGCTGTTGCCGCGACTCCGCCCGCGCAGGTAATCGTGAAATATTTTTTGAAATCGGTCCAGTAGTTTTTGAGTTTATCGTTACAAACATACAAAAATATAAATCTTTCCTCTTTATAATATTAGTGTAGAAGTAAGGATCCAGTATGCATATACATACTTCCATAGGAGTGTATATCATAGTTTCGACTACGTACTCTCGGAATATCATGCTATCGAATGTTCGTTGGCTCGACTGTTACCGTACATAATAATTAGAGCTATACTTGTAAGTATCAAAACGTGTTGTGTGACTAAAAATCAGTATTGCCATAAACAAACTTATGATTTCTACTATTGTCACCTCATTGCAGAGTTATTGTGGGATGATTCTATTATCTGTTTGGCGACTAGTGGTAGAATTACTTTATTTACACTCATATCATAAGTCCTCTATAATGCGTTCAGAATCCGTAGACAATGACCAGCATTACAAGATACAATACTATGATATGTTTTCTTATCTGTAGCTGTAATGAAAAGTTAAAATTACGGTACAACTTTTGATAAAGTAATGTTGTTCATATTTGGAACATCTTCCAAAACCAACACAATTCAAACAAAGGGGCCAATTCTAGTATCAATTAAACGTCGTCTCGGTATATTTTAAGTAAAGTGTCGTACACCATTTTGATTTCGAATGACATTAGAATATGGACTTTGTTTATAGTTTGTCTATGATTTAAAAAAAAACATACATATTCGTGACACAAGTTAGCTTTGCAGCCATTTGTTTGTTCTGCCGCCTACTGAACGCATCAGGGCCTATTGTTTGATCAGTAGTTAAACTAACTAATGGTCAAAAATGGTTACTAATAGTTAAATTCTCAAGGAAATGTGTCAAATTTTCGATTCCTTTTTCGAATTTTAACAATTAGTTGAGTTAACTACTGATCAAACAACGGGCCCTTAGAGTACTTATAATATGTGTGTAGATAAAGTAATGTATGCAACTGTACATAATTAGGCCTGAAAACACTCGTGTGATCTTATTATGAAACTCGCCTTCAGCTCGTTTCATAAAACCACACTCGTATTTTAAGGACCCTCTTTATGTATCAGTGACATAAAATACTATTCTGTACTGTGTAATAAAGTTTAAATGAATAAATAAGTTTTTACCGTGTACCTACAATCTCAGCCAAGTCGTGCCAGCTCTTATAAACCCACCAGTACCTATGCTGACTATAATTATATGCCTTAACAACACCCTTTAATTCTTTAAAACCTTCCATGCGACCCTTTACGCCTAGATCCTAGGCAAGGGGTGCCTCCCCTATGTAAAGATCTTTTGATCTAAGTAAAAAGGAAATATGTCAAGACGCCATCTTAGTACACGGGAGGGGTAGCTTGCAGGCAAAGCCGGGAAAGTTGTTAAGGATTCAGATATTTAGAACTATAGCTAAATTAGTTGCGGGTGTATTGTGCAGAGGCCGGAATTTTCGTGGAATTTTTGGGCTGTCGTAGTGACGTCTCGAACGAATCAAACCCGGACGTTTTGAAAAATAAAACTTCAACACTATTTCTATTTAGATATCGATTGTGTAGGTCTTAAAATCCGTTGCGTAGTTTGAAAGATCTAAGACGGCGGGAAGCGACTTTGTCTCACATAAACCCTGTTAGGGCACAGCAATCTTAATATTACTTCGTCAAGTTGTAAACTGATTTACGGGAATAACATAGAAACTAACCAACATGTCACACTCTTGGTATATTATTTTCCATATGAATATAAAACGGACATAAAAACATATCACCCATAAGCGGCGAAAGACAAAAAGTAAGCGACATATGAAATACATTTATACATACAAAATATCCAGAGAGCTAGGTAGAAACCTCCACAAGTATTTACGTTGAGTTAGTGAGAAGAAAAATATCTATATGTCTGTGCTAAGTGAAAAATATTGCCAAAATGATTCAGAATTCCTCTTGATGTAAAAATATACAAACAAACGTTGAGATCGCGTTAATCGTGTGAATTTTCTGGCGTGTTTTTTATGTTTTATTTGACTAGTGTATGCTCTTGGGGAAATGTGTTTTGGAAACAGTAATTTTTCTTTTAAAATATCACTACTAGGTAGGTAAAACTAATCATTACAAATACATTTAATCAAAATAGGTAACAATTCGATTGCAAAATAAAACACTTATTTATGTTTTCTATAGATATCCAAATTCAAAAATCATTATTTTTATACATCCAAAATTAAAATGTAACATGCCAAGCACAGATTACAAAAGTATTTAAGCGTTTTTATTTTTCTGGTCCGCCTGTACCTATGCCTTTTTCATGCCAGTGTTGTGTATGATCTATGGTGTGGCGACACATTAATGCGTCGGTGTGGTCTGACTTAAGTAGGAGTGCGCTTCCTGTGATCAAAAGGGCCATAGAGCCACGATTTATGGCTAGAGAGGGCTTTAATTTTCTAGGCGACCTAGAAAAGACTGGCTGTATCTCGAGATCGAACTTCCTTCTATGATGTACAGTCAACCAATTTGATTCCTAGGCCACTATTGACTTTGTCAATGTGACGTTGTAAACTAAATGATAAGAAGTCTGTAACGTTTGGTTGTCAACGTCACTTTAACATAGTCCAAAGTGGCCTAGAAATCAAATTGGTTGACTGTACCTAAGTGAAACTGTGGGACGAACTCCCTTCGGCGATATTTACGACAATGACGCATACGACGCGATGGCCTAGCTATATAGTTGGTTGGTTGCAGTATCGGACGATTTCCAGTATCGGAATTGAAAATCGATATTGAACCTCAATATCGGAATCTCGGAATTACGCTTGGCATACAATATTGAACTTTTTCCAATACCGGAATTGAAATTCGGTATTCTGTCTTAATATAGGAATTCCGATACTATAGTGTCGTGATTAGGGATCTATTAAAAAAACACACTTTCTATTCAACATTCCATTCCGATACTGGTAATATCGTCCGATACTGCATGCCCTACATGTAATGCATAGAAGGTGCTCTCATATATGTGTTGGAGCTTGAAACTAAACCAGGCAACTTCACAGATAACTAGGAAATACTACGTTTGTTTCGATATTACAATACCGGAATTAAAAGATAATGAATATCGGATTTATCATATCGATAGGCAAATATCGGAATTCAATTTCGATATTGAAAGTGTTCCGGTATTGCTCCGTCTAATATCGGAATTGTAATATCTGAAATATTGGTCCGAGATTCCGAGATCTCGGAATTCATGCCCTAGTTGGTAGTGACCCTGCCTACGAAAATAGCGGTCCCATATTTGTGTGCTGAGCGCAAGTATTTGTTTCTGAGTCTTGGATGCCTCTATATTTACACCAGAAATATAAACCACCACCAAACCACAACCACGTGATACATTTAGATCCCATACATTTCAAGACGATAGAAAAGAAATACGTTAGTGGCGTTTGCATTTTGGTTAGGCCTCCAGGACCACTAGCTTCGTAGGTAGGGTCACTACCAACTAGGCTAACGTCTCGTCAATAAATTTTCTTTTGCAGGCCTCATCCGCGTGTCTTAGTTTCGTAGCTCGAGGACGCAGCGTAGAGTGCGTCGGTAATAGGTGTTTTGCGCGCGACGGCATAATGCGCTCTCCGGTGCTATTCCTGCGTGCGCACGTCGACGATAGAGACTAGCTTGAAGCAGGCTTGAGGCTCAATTTCATTGGTCGATACCCCGCATGCTTGTAGCAATCCATTGACGAGTTGTTTGAACATTATCGAGCCGGGATCTATTGCAACGATGCAATGTATCACGAAAAGCATGCACCGATCCATGAAACTGAGCTAGGCGATAAATGCTGCGGCTGCTGACCTGCTCAATCAAAAGTAAACAAAAATATTATTACAAAAACATTCAGATCGGCCTTTGCTAGGACACATCGATCGACGTCGATCAATCGTATGTATGTATGTATGTAAACACTTTATTATACGAAAAACAGAAAATCAAATAAAAAAATTACTAAGTCAACCAAAAAATCGTCAATGATCGCAAATCACATATCCATCGACGTCGATCAATCGTCAATCGATTGATTGATTTTACAATATTAATCGGGCGGCTAAATCACCATCCTCGGTCGATCGAATGTCAATCGATTGATAGATCTTGCAATATGAATTGATCGCCGAATGATCATTTTTGGTCGATCGATCTTCAATAGATTCCTTGGTCGATGTATTGATCGACGTCGATCAGTTGTCTATTTATTGAGTGTTTTTGCAATATTAATCAGTTGATAAATGGCCATTCTCGGTCAATGCATTGATTGATTGATTATGGCCTACGCAACCAACCACCCTTAGCCATGCGTTTGCAAATAACTTTCCAAAATTACCATCCAGTTTTACGGGTCCATATTGGCTCATATAAAATTGGTCTTTAGATTTTTTATACAAATAACGATTTGTGTCTATACTCATCATTTCTTCGAAAATTTTTGCTCATACTTAATTTCTTCAAAAAATTTTGCTCATACTTATCGCAACTGATAATGATTTTTTTTAAGAAACTGTTACTTTTGAGGATTGTTATAAATCTAACCTAACCTAACCTAATTTTATCTATACGTAAGATATTTAAGAAATTCTGAAAAGTGTACGGTTCCATGAATATTGGCGTTCTAAGTTCAGATGAGTATGAGTTCCGATCATTAGTATGATTTTTTTTTATGAAGAGTATGAGGAGTGATCATTATGATGTAAAATGGTATAAGAAAATTTTTCGGAGTTCCAATAATCGGAGTTGCAATTTTATATGAACTTTGGCGCACCCCAGTTTTACACACTCCATGGTTCAAGTTAATCTAGTCCGCAAGCTTGTTGACGACGAATATCTAGAGAGAATACCATCCCTGCGGTTGCCCTACTGACGCTCACGTCTCGTCCAACAACATGGTATAGAAACAGACTTTGTTGCCACGGCTATAACGATGTCACACTTGGAAACTTTGTATCAAAATGTGAATAAAATGTTGGTCTTGATAAATGTAAAATTCTAATATTATGAGTAATGATCCGCAACTGGTAGCAATTCTTCGACGAAAGTATAAAATAGATATGATTCTATTCAAATTTCGTTTCACAATTTATACATTAAAAATGTACCTATGCAATTTTATTATCGAGGTTTTAACATGTCTTTAACTATGAAATATCGATTTACAACTACACACCTTTCACATCTGTTGATGTAGAATGGTATAAGGCCTGACGGTTTATAAACGGATCCTCAATGATAAAATGACAATATCAAACATAGAAAAATGATAATTTACTATAACAAACTAAATTCATTGAGTTTTTAACAATGTAATTACGGTTTTATTTTTTAACCCCCGACGCAAAAAAGAGGGGTGTTATAAGTTTGACGTGTAAGTGTGTGTGTGTGTGTGTGTGTGTGTGTCTGTCTGTGGCACCGTAGCTCTTAAACGGATGAACCGATTTGGATGCGGTTTTTTTTATTTGAAAGCAGGTTTTCTAGCGGTGGTTCTTAGACATTTTATATCGAAATCGGTTCAGCCGTTTTTGAATTATTGAACTTTGAAATGTCAATGTCGGGGGTTTTCCAACGTTTTGTTGGTTAGGTTATAACAACACTGACTTATCCATATTAGTTATTACGTTTGACGTTAAAGTGACATAAAATGCTACCGGTCGCCGACCACTAATTATAAGGCAGTTAACTATTAAAGAGACTTTCAGACCAATTATTATGAAACTTACATGGGTGATTCCACGGGCGTTTCAACCGCTGTCAGTCCCAGTACTATTAGTATATTAAAGAAATCTCCCATAATATGGTTAAAATTTGATCAATTGTGGCAAGAAATACGGTTACAGTACATCTTAGTATGAAAATCTGCTGCTTGGTGTAGGTCATTATTTCAATATTTATGACTAGGGACTGACGACGGTTGAAACGGCCGTGGAATCACCCACAATTAGCTACAAAAGGTTTCCTCAAAATTTCTATATCTCATCGTAAAGCGTGAATTAGACTGGCAAAAAAATGCAGAAATTGATTGTTGTCCTATTTTAACTTCAGTCATAGAACAAGAAGCACAATTTTTGTCTTTTTCTAACTTACAAGTTAGAGTAAAATAGCAATCAACTTCTGCATTTTTTGCTAGTATAAGCCAAGCTTACGAATATCCTAAGCACTAGGCTACCGATGCTCTTTTTTGTAAACATATATAGGTAGGTAATTAAAGATTCTAGTCTAACTGCCGCACTCAGAGACGTCAATTAAATTTAATGCTTGTTTAGTGACGTGTTGTCTTCTGAGTCTAATTTTAATTAATGGCTTTCACTCCTGTTAAGGTGTATTTCGCCAATTTCAAATTATTTATAGACACTCTAATGGACTTATTAGAGAAATAAATGGACTTATTTATCTAATATATAGGATATCACACGCGAGGACAATTGTTCGGTAAAAGAGTATTTTCTCTAATGGACTAAACAGAAGCACATGGGGTTAGCTCCACGCGTTTCTGTCAAGTCCGACGTGTTGTCTTATTCTATTGCTGTAGCAAAGAAAGTGACAGCAGCAACTTTAATCAAGCATTAAATTAAATTGACGTCTCTGAGTGCGGCAGTAACATCACTTAATATTTTTATTAAGAAATGTCAAAGCCAATCAGAATTTTTGTCAGTCTAACAGAATTGACTTTGACATTTGTAAATGCAATTTTAGGCTTGTTCAATTAATTTCTCTCAAAAGCAAGGAATTAGATTAAAAATACTAACTCTAATTTCCCTATTAAAGGTTTAGTATAAAATAACAAAGGTTAAAAGCTATGAAAACGAAACGCAATAATTAAACGAATCAAAAAGCACGTTAAACTTCCACACAACGCCATATTGAAAAAAAAACACGATCGTTGTTTCCGGTTCGATGAGTTCGCATTGACAGATTTTTATTTTCCCGCGTAAAAACGCTTCTTAAAACTGCATTCATTTTTCAACTTTAAATTTAACGCGTTATGGTTTATACTATATTGCGTTAATTCTGATTTAATTTGTAACTTGCTTTCTCTTTTGTTTTCAGCCTGACGGTTTATGAAAAGCTTTGTTGTTTGTGTTGGGGGACCTTTAACAACATGTTAGGCGGTAACTGTTTCGACGTGTGACATGTAACATTTTACGTTGTCTGTATTTTTAAATGCGGGTACATAAAGGCTTCCACTTTACCTGCACAACCGTGAATAAAAAAGTATAAAGAAATAAAAATGATGAAGTTTCTGAATATGGATTCCTAATGTTGACAGCAGTCAAACAATGTTGTTATTAGGATTACTATTCCTTCACACGCAACAAATAAGTTTTGCATTGTTTTACTGCTGTCAACAATGTCAATAAGTAGTCAGAAACTTCATGGTCGTGCAATGTGTCAGGATTTACTTCTAATCTGCCTACCTAGTACTGTAGTTCATTAAATTGCAAGATTTAAACTTAACAAATAAACAAACAATGTGAAGTGAAAAACTAGTAAAATACAATGTTTAATAATGCTACTAAAAAAACTACGACGAAGTTATAATTCGCCTTTTAATAATCACTATATCTTCCAAGTGGCGGCGAACACTAATAAAAAACCCTCATAAACTGAACCCATACATTTTAAAAGCACCATCTTAATTACCTAGTCCATAAAACCAACACCACAGACAAGAAAAAAACAAATCTTACAATGTAAACTTGGCAAGGCAAAGGCTTGCACATTCAGCCTACTCATCATAAACTGTAAAATTATATGGAACATAAGAGCACTCCGTATGAAGTCATTCATGCCAACCTGAAGAAAAAAAAAGAAAAAGGTTGCATAGGAATGCGTTAAAAGATTTACCCTGTGTTGCTGGAATTAAAAGGTACAAGTATAAAATGAAAGGGTATTTTCACTTTGACAGTTTAAAACGGTGTAGCTAATTAATATGGGGGTGAAATAGGTTAGTAACACCATTTTTAAATGGCGGTTTGTTTAGCGGCTGAGTGTTTCGATCCTTGACTTAATACCCTTTTTCTATATTTTGCGTAGGTAATGATTTGCATTAGAAAGATGTAGATTGAAAAAAATGAGGGCACAGTTCGTAGTGGAATTGGCACAATGACCTACCATTTTGGGGAAAATAGGTGATGATCGGTTTTTAGCCGATTTTTGTCAAACTAATATGGTTTCTGTACCTACTACGGGCCTAGTATGGTTGCGTTTATCGCGTGACAAAATTTGGATAAAGCATCCGTCACTCTCGTACGTATATTACGTGTCAGAAAGTGACGGATGTTTTATCCGATAAACGCAGCCATATGGGTGTAGGTGTATCAATCTGTTTCCCAAACTCGATTATTCGATTTTCCATTCTGGATTTTTTCCAGTCCCATTGTAATTAGGCCGAAATAACTCTAGGTAGGTTTAGGTTATGTTAGTTTTGAAGCAGGCCCGAAGGGCCAAACCACCCAGATGTAGAAGCTCCGCACCAGCGGTGCTCCGTCGACTCTGTGGAAAGGATATAACTATTCAGATAAATACAGATTGGGAAATTACCTAACTATGATAACGGAATTATTATTGCTGCGAAAAAATCTTCGGCAAACAAGCTACTTAAAAAAATAAAGAGTGGTAAATTTTGCCCATTTAAAGATTGCTACCATAAAAAAACATTGGGAAAAAGATCGTCATAAGTAAGTAGGTACCTACTTGTTGCGGGGTTATAGTTAGATGTGGAGTATCAAAGGCTATTTTACAAACACCTTAGTCCTGATTTCCTTTTTGCTTGACCTGTGCAGAGGAAACCTACTTGGATAACCAGCTGGTACAGAATATAAATATAGATCTGCGCACGATCGGTTAGCGCAGTCAGCGCTAAGTGGCGGTAGCGGTAATTAATTAGCCCTGAAGAGCTTTGTGGTGCAAGCCACAGGAAACTACAGAGGGGCTAGACAAGATGCATTACGCTAACCAGCGTTTCTATTCGTTTCGTTTGTAAACCAATCGCGTCACTGGTAGATCGCGTGACTTTTCGTATCACATCATCTACAAGTGACGTGATTGGGTTAAAAACGTAACGAATAGAAACGCTAGCTAGCGTAATGCGCCTTGTCTAGCCCCACTGGGCACGTTTTATAAAGCTACAAGTTACAATTTTACAGGTCTAAACTGGCAACACTGCTCAAATGGCTGGTTGTCATTGGTCGAGGTTGTGTCAAAAGGAAACTTGTAACCTATAAATAGGGACTATTCATGACATTTTTTACAGGTAGGTACAATAAAAGCTGATTCATGTAACAAACAGTTGACAAAAGATTTTTTTGAATACCTGTAAAAATAACCAATATATAAGCCGACAAAGATTTGTTCCTCTCTTTCAAGCAACACAGAATTTAAAATGGAATTTATATGGCCGACGTGTTACATGACGCGTATCTCTCTGTCTAATCGCTGTCTCATTAGCAGTTTGAAATGTTTATATGATCCGTATTTTTTGGCATTTTTATTTCACTTTTGAAGTTGGTTGAAAACCTTCTCCATAATGCGGAAAAGTTATCAGCTATTTTTTCCATAGCAACACAGCAAACACAATTTTAAAAGGTGGGGGTGTCTCCCCCTTTTTAAGTTCTCTTATTTTTCTGGTCCGGCAAGTTTTGAAATCAATCCCAGAAAGCCGATGCCTCATTCCCAAAATAATAACGCGTTTTAATAGTGTTAGAAAGCTCGTAACTTGGACCACGCAGAAAGAATCAAGTGGCGATATATTAAGCTCGCCAATCCAGGCATTGATAGAGGGAAAAAAGCTCACAGCTCCAGTTATTTTCACAATTCAATTGGCTTTTAGCGTATAGCTGTTTTGAAGTTTAACCATGGATTTTTTCAATAAGCAGGCTTTTGCATGCGTCATTTGTTTTGACGTGAGACAACGGAACCAATTTTGTTGAGTCTACAGTGTGTGTATTCTATACGAATATAAAATGTAACTAATGATAGTTTTTCTACGCGCGTACTGTAAACCGCTAACCGTTAACGGTATCAGAATACCACCTATAGCGTAACCGTAGCGGGAAAACGATTATATAATGAGAGTTGCCATGGTAATAACAGTTCTATAATAATTATTATAAAACTAATGTCTCAACAAATAATAATTCAATCGATAACACATTTCATTGAAGTTCTTAGAATTTGCATTATCAAAGGATCGTTTTAAAATGCTAAGTGTATTTGTTTGGTCCCCCTGTTTGACCGTAACGGTCAAGTTGGAATAAAAAATGATGCATTTAACTTAACTACATTACATATACCGATATTGAACAAAAAAACAAAGTATTCTGAACCCTAGTAGTTAGGAATACAGATTAGCGACAGTTTTTAAAACGTAAAAAAAGTTTGTAATAAATGGCTCGAATGTTGCCCTATGCAAGCGCATAGACAATGAAAAACTTTTACATGCACTGGTCATTAGAGATGGAAAAGTTAGTAATTTTTCAGCGTGTCGGCGATTTTTAGATTTGGTATTTTTCATACTAAACTGTTTTTAGTGTACCGTACCCGACGGTAGTAATCGGGACAAACCCTGAAGAAAACAACAAATATCCATTAAATCGACGTCAAAACAAAATATTATAACAATACCTGTACGTATTTATTTTTATTTGGTGTTGGTATTTTCTTGGTTTCTTATTGTGTTAAATTTAACCTTAAGAGCCAACCTGTGTTGTTTTTTTATGGATGAATAAAGTTTTTATCTATCTACCTATCTACTGTATGGAGATATGGAACCTTCATTGCGCGAGTCCGACTCACACTTTGCCGGTTTTTTCGTTTTGCATATAAAGTAAATACTACAAACAAATCAACTTATTAAAAATCTTTTAGTTTTAACACAAAACTAACGAATTTTTACTACCAAAATATTACTCGATTATTTTTTAATTCCCAATAGGCACAAACTACACAGTATGCCGACTATTCATTGTCCAACCGGACCTCAAACGGAGGGTAAACAAATCAAATATTAAAGCGCCCATTCACTGGCAATCCTGGAGGGCCCTACACTGGACGCAGCTGCCCTTTGTAACTGGCTAGGCAATTAGGGCTATTTAGTATATACACAATTTGTTTATAGCTTTTTGTGCGAGGCCTAATATTGAGAATAGGAAACATGCATGGATTTTTTAAATCGCATTTGTCAACAAAACAACTTAGTTACATAGAAAACGTCCAAGACTCAGAAACAAAATAGCGCTCTTCACACATATACATGTTTGCCCTAACCGGAGATAGAATTCGGGACCGCTACCTAAGTAGAAGTTATCTACTACTAAGCTAACCTAGTTACTTTGGCTAGCTTCAAAAAGAACAATTTCTGCAAAAAAACATTGCTGAATCCAGGATAAAAAAATATTTTTTAACGCTAATTAAAAAACACATGACAACAATAAGTAAATAGGAAGTTCACTTTAACCATGAATAAGGGGCTTACAGCATGGGGGCACTCTATTCCAGAGGCGTTGAACCGTAGTCAAATGCATTGTCTATGCCTAGGCGTTCTGAAACCGAACTATTGTCTCTGGTAGTGATTGAAAAATGTGTGAAAGGGGCCTTTTATAATATTAAGTACTCGTAGGTTGGCAGAACTGGAGAAAAGGGTTGATACTTGATTTAATAGAAACTATATGAGCATACAATGGTAAATAACAATTTATTTTAATGTATATTATTCATAGTTACGATAAAACGTTTAAAAATAACCTATCAACTAAAAAACATAACATAACATCTTAGAGGACATAACATAAACTCACGCCTTTATTCCCAGAGTGGGGTAGGCAGAGTCACAGACTCACCAACAACTCCAAAAACTTGTTGATAATTTTGTGACCACATTTGCACAACCAGGCTAAGATGTTATCCAGTGTATTAGTGACAGGTTGCAAACCCATCGCCTAATAGCACTACACAGCCTTTAGTCCCTTAGTCGTCTCTTACAACATCCACGGGAAGACATGGAGTGGCAACATTCTAAACCCAGCACCACACGGGCAACCATATCAACTTAAATCCATACTATAAAACCATAATAATAACCTAATAGTAGAATGAGCATAGAATGAGCCTCGGGATTCAAACTCCCAGTCACAAAACTACTAAACTATAAGGCAGTCTTATTTTTTCAACTAAATTCCAGAATAATTTTATACTACAAACAAAAAGGGCTTCAAGAAAATCTTGAAATTCTAAGGCTCACAAAAATAAGCCAAGTGTTATCCAAACTTTTCTCATGAAACCAATGAAAGACGGGCAAAGTAAAAAATAAGGGGCCCTGTTGACCTTTCCCCACATTAGGGCCCCGACCATAGACATTAAAAATATAAAGAGTTCTTGGCGACTCTTCACGATTTTCTGACTGAGAGTTGAGAAGAAAATGGACGAGGCATCTTTCACAGAGTAGATGTAAATAAGGTCGCCGTCAATAGAACTTGCGAACTATGTAAACAAATTAGTACCTACTGTTTGACACATAACCTCAAATATTCACCAAGGGTGTTTTTATTAAAAATAAGGTATATCGTTATTTCATCTTAAAATTAATATGAAAATAATGATTTAGTGTATATATCATTGCAAAGACCTCACTTGATCTTTAAAAGTACGTGATTATTGAGTAATCATGGTGAATTGGTTCGTTTGGGTTTGTTTACATAGTTCGCAAGTTCTATTGACGGCGACCTTACAGTATGTACAGGGAAGATGCATGGATTTTTTTAATTGCATTTCTCAACAAAACATGAAAAAACAGTAAAAGAGATCACCAAAAGTGAAATTAAAATTAAAATCGGCCAATAAATACGGATGATGCAAGCATTTTAAGGGATTCACTGCCAGGGGGCGTGGCCTAGGAACAAACTTGTATGACAATGAACGCATATATGCGTCGGTGGCAGTGAATGCGTTAAACTGCTAATTAGACAGCGATTAGACGTCTGTGACGTCATGTAACAGGTCGGCCATATAAACTCCATGTTAAATTCGGTTTGGCTGGAAAGAGGTAGGAACGTATTTTTGTTGGCTTCTTGGTTTATTTTTATAGCAATTCAAAAAATGATTTTTCTTAACTGTTTGTTACATGAATCAGCTTTTATTGAAGCTGTGAAAAAAGTCAACAATATTTCCTACTAGCTTTTGCCCGCCACTCCGTCCGCGTAGAAGTCGTTCATCGCTGCTCCCTCGGGATCTGTCTAATTTTCCGGGATAAAAAGTAGCCTATGTCCTTCCCCGGGACTCAAGCTATCTCCATACCAAATTTTATCTAAATCGGTTCAGCGGTTTAAGCGTGAAGAGGTAACAGAAAGACGTAGTATGGAATATGGATTGAGAGCACCAAGATAAATAACTTGAAATTTCAAACCCATGACGTCACTTTTCTTAATCTCTCAAGAGTTAGCTGGAAGAGATACCTTAATGGGATAAGTTCGCCAATTTGTACGTTATCTTTTTACTAGTTTTTACATTAATTGTATTGTTTTGGTTTTTCTTTTGTACAATAAAGTGCTTACATATACATAATTAATAATTTTGAACCTGGAACCAATGAGAGCCAATAAACAGTAAGAACTTTATACGTCAATATAGAATATAAATTCTCTACTTAGATCCCTCTTTTGAAAAAAAGCAATGACTTTTTGAATAAATTCATAGACACTATTTATTTCGATTTCGTCCTCTCCATTTTTTCGCTACGCACTTAAACTGCCGGCAATATTATGTATTGCATATTCAGTGGAATATAAAGCTCGACGGAAGCCCGCCATCTTTCTTTTTATTTCTTTTTATTCCTTTTTCGAGGCTATGGAGTGACAATCAACGGCCACTCTTTTACTGGCAAGAAAATATTTTTGCCGTTATGACGTTGTGTCTGTAGTCTTGGTGTTTTTGAATTCCGAACGCATTTTGAATGTAATGATGCCACTTCGAAAAGTTACATAATGTTTTCTTTTATTCTGTTAAATTGTTTCAATTAATGGCGGCCGAGTTAAAAACAATACGATACAATGTCACAAACAATACTGACGCCCTTGCCAAGATGCACTACGCTAACTAGCGTTTCAATTCCTTTCGTTTTTAAACCAATAGCGTCACTGGTAGATCACGAGATACGAAATAGTAGTTTAAGTGACGGTTGCGTAATGACAGGCATTAGTGTGTGCGCGCAAGGCGAGTTTCATAATAGATCACACGAGTGTTGTAATGCCAATTACACAGAGTCGCGTACAATACTTTATCTACACACATATTATAAGTACTCTAAGATGGGTTTAGAAGCCGAAAGGCAAATGACCAGCATTACTTGTGGTAGCAGGTGACAGCGATGACAGAATTTCATTACGTTATCGAATATCGTAAGGTAATGAGATCAAAATTTGGAACAGCTTCCAAAATTAACAGCTGTCATCGCTGTCACCTACTACCACAGGTAATGCTGGTCATTGCCTACGGGTTTTGAATGCATAATAGAGGACTTATGATATGTGTGTAGATAAAGTCACGTGACGTGATCTACCAGTGACGCGATTGGTTTCAAAACGAAACGAATAGAAATGCTAGTTAGCGTAACGCATCTTGGCAAGGGCCTCTGTTTTTACAAGCTTTTATTTAACTTGCAATATATGTATGTATGTTAGGGTCAAATCTTGCAAGTTAAATTTTACCCACTTCCCGTCAACGGAATGGGCTGAAATTTGGAGCACATATGTAAACCCGATGACAATGCAATATTATGGTATCTAAGAGCTGATCTGATGATGGAGTCGGAAGTTGGCGGCAGGATCTCCGCTATTCTTACCGTAGACCCACCGTGTTAGGACTCAATAGTTTGGTCTTGATAAGCAGATAAAGATTTCACAAAAAAAGTACAGTCAGCAACAAAAGCTTGTCCCAAAAATGAAATTTTTGACAGAAACTTATTTTATTTCCGCGTAGATTAAATAAGCCTAGCTTTGATTCTCGCAGAAAGCAACTTATCCATGCCTACTAATATGATGGTCCGTACGCGATGCCTTGATGTTACAAGGCTCCTCAGCCTCAACGAGGGTCATCAGCGTCATCACCTGCATTCTAATGACTCGACCTAGGGCGGATTGTTGCACCTACTAATTATAGGATTTGCAGTTACACGTACTATGCCAATTCATAGTGAAGACCTATAATTTTATTGAGTTAAATAAAATGAGGCAATGGCGGTAGAACATTGTGCAGGTGAGCGAATGCAGGAGTGAAGTCCAAGCGGCGAGTTTCTAAGCCCTACCGATAGTACATATTGACGTTGTCATTCAGACCCAGCTCCTTCCACAGTTGTGTAGTCATAGCGTACCACGGTCCTTCCAGTAGGACTTAATAGAAAACCCGCCATTTTGTCTTCTAAGCACTTGGGTCTGAATGAGTATAAGACACTAGTACTACTGGTAGGACTACGGGCCGTAGTGACTACATGCTGAATTTTTCGTTGGGCCTTAGGAGGTAAATATATAGAAAAAAAACCACTTACTCGTAAACCAATCATTTATCAATATTTAGTACTTGTCAGACCGCCATATTAACATTGCATACATCCGTCATGAAATAGAATATTCAGCTCACGGCTTTCTTATACGTTTAGAGAAACAACTCACTTATATAATATAGGTAGGGTTGATAACGTTAATAATAATGGGTTACTATCAAAATTCCCTTTTCACCAAACGACAATATAGCTCAAACGTCTGGATTGTGTAATGTCTTTGTTGCTATATAGACATGAACGCTAAATGTATCTTTAGCTAAACGTCTGGATCTTAGAATGTTACAATTAAAAATACACTAGTAGCGAAACGTCTTTATCTTAGAATGTCTTTATTACTTAATGGACATAAAAGCTAAATGGCCCGGTAGCGAAACGTTTTCTATGTTCATGTCAATCAACTAGTTTTACTTTCGATTAATTGGGTATTCTAATCACACGGACTATTTATATTTCCAAACATTTGGCTACTTGCTCATTTCAATTCTGTGACGTCCTGCTAAATTGACACTTTGCTGACTGAGTATTGTACTTTCAAGTCATTCAGCTGAATTGACTCTTTGCTGACCGTGTGTTTTACTGTTATGTCATCTAGCTGAAATGGTCCTTTGGCGAAAAGGGAATTTTGAGAGTAACCCATAATAATCTATTAAAATTGACTTCTTACTCGAAAAATTTAGTACCTGGTTGGGCGCCAATTAAGAACAACTTTTGGCTTCAACTATGAATACAGGCCGTACGTGTATTTTTATATTACCGTGGTAGTAGGGCTGCTCTTTGACGGCCCCCCAGTTCGATAACGCACTGCAGGGTTGTCACTATAGTATTTTATGTAACTGATACATAAAGAGGGTCCTTAAAATACGAGTGTGGTTTTATGAAACGAGCTGAAGGCGAGTTTCATAATAAGATCACACGAGTGTTTTAAGGCCTAATTATGTACAGTTACATACATTACTTTATCTACACACATATTATAAGTACTCTAAGATGCGTTCAGTAGGCGGCAGAACAAACATGGCGGCAAAGCTAACCTGTGTCACGAATATGAATGTTTTTTTTAAATCATAGACAAACTAACAAAGTCCCTATTCTAATGTCATTCGAAATCAAAATGGCGTACGACACTTTACTTCAAATATACCGAGTCGACGTTCAATTGATACTAGAATTGGCCCCCTGTTTGAATTTTGTTGGTTTTGGAAGATGTTCCAAATTTGAACAACATTACTTCATCAAAAGTTGTATCGTAATTTTAACTTTTCATTACAGCTACAGATAAGAAAACATATCATAGTAAAATTGTATTAAGTAATGCTGGTCATTGTCTACGGATTCTGAACGCATTATAGAGAACTTATGATATGAGTGTAGATAAACATATTTTTTTTTATATATAATTTATTCTAGGTACTTGTTTTTTGAGAGCCGTGCCCACGACCATAATTACATTATAGAATAGAATATAATCATTTTATTTCATGCTGGCCTTTATTTTCAAATACTTTATAGACATTACGTAACAATTTATTACTTTTCACAATCGACAAGTAAATTTATCTGTCATTTAAAGTTGGCTATCTCCTTGTCTATTTTCAATTGTAAAGCAGAGAAAGGGCTAAATATCTGTCAAATATGCTTTACTTGTCGATTGTGAAACAGGCGGTGAGTAACATAACTAATAGCTCAAGCAACGAAGCAAACTCAGGGGAAATAATTCGTGTATAAGCGAATTTTGGCATAGTTGTAGGGAATGGTGTTTTAAACCACATACTAAAAGTACTGACGGGTGGGGGTGGAGCGTTCGGGTGGGGGGGGGGTCTAAAGGTCCCTTTTTTTAGTTTTTCGTAAATAACTCGTAAACGGTGGCCCATAGCAAAAAGTTTTCCATTACATGATTAATCTGCATAAAATTCTCTACAAAAAAGTTTATGACATTGTTTCTCTGGGATCAATATTTAATGAGATATGGAGGGAAGAATGACTCCCGAAAGGCCATAATCGGGTTTCCATTGTAAGTCGGCCCTTATATCAAATGGGCTCGGGCTTTTTTTGTGGGTGTCTCTTATAGTGAAGATTATTTATGCTGAGTATCAACATCTTAATTGTGACAGTTCTCGACTTATAATTTTTTTAAGATTTTTTTTAAATTTCCTGTTTTTCGGGATGTATTCAAGCGATTTGGTTCAAACTTTGGGATGATGTTCTTTTTATAGATTTGCATCGCCTCCCAAAAAACAAATACTAGTTATCATATAAAAAAAAGAAAATGAAGACCAAATAAAAAATAAACATTATTTTTTATGTGGTTGTGAAATAGTGACACCTCTAGATTTTTTTCTCAGAATAGACCATACATTGGCACTGCTACTTGCCAAAATAACAAAATTTTCCAGGCGGTACTTCCTATCAAAAATCAGCAATTTGTGTGGCCAATACCTTAAGCAATAAGGCAAAATCAGGGGAAAAAACTCGTTTATAAGCGAATTTTAGCATAGTTTTAGAGGACGGTGCTTTAAACGGGACTCCTTTGACACGCATAATTTTTTTACGCATAATGTATCATTACGCATAGAATCGTTTGTCATAACACTCTTTTAGGCTGACATTGCCGAAGTTAATAAACGTCCGTTGTGTAGATTAAGTTAAATTAGGTAAGGTTAGGTTATAATAATAATTAAAACAAAACCCTTTCTATTGTAAAAACCGTTTTATGACAAAAGGTTTTATGCGTAATGATACATTATGCGTAAAAACCATTATGCACTTGACCGGTTTTCAGTTTTTTTTTGTTTTTTTAGTGTTAGTACTATGTACATAATAATCATGCCAAATTTGTCGCTTGTGTGTTTTACCATCGTTTGTAATGAAATGTTTTTTTTATCTTAATTTTGTATTGAATAATACAAACTGACAATGTCCTAAACAAAGCAAGAAGGACGAAGGTCTTCGATCATTGAGTGCGAGCGGGCTTTGCCGCTCCTATTTACACTCCCTGCAAAGAACTTTGTCGCATTATATTATACTTCCATGTATAAACTAAAGTCGCACAATTTCACACTGAACGAATTTTACGATTTAGATGTTAGTGCGTAAAGTATAGTAGGTACTTACTAGGTAGATGTAAGTGTCCAATTAGTTTTTACTTCTAAAGTTGAATAGGTAATTAAGAATAGTTAGTGTACATCGGTATTTAATTTTTTACATGATTAATTTTTAGTACTGGGTGGTCGAAAAATAATTATTGTACCTGTTTAATTTTTACATGGTTAATTTTCGGTACTGGGTGGTTAAAAAATAACTTAACCTAACCAAGCCTATTTGGATTCTGGATGGTCAAGAAAAACACTCTTTTTCGCATTTATAATATTACTAGGATTAGGATTTTTATTTTTATTTATATACCTGCCATACTTAAAGAAATGTAAGTTTGTTTTTTATTGTCCATCTTCTTCCTTCCATATCTCATTAAATGTTGATCCCAGTAAAAAAGTGTTAATATCTTTTTTGTAGAGAATTTTATGCAGATTAATCATGTAATGGAAAACTATTTGCTATGGGCCACCGTTTACGAGTCATTTACGAAAAACTAAAAAAAGGGACCTTTAGACCCCCCCCCACCCGAACGCTCCACCCCCACCCGTCAGTACTTTTAGTATGTGGTTTAAAACACCATTCCCTACAACTATGCCAAAATTCGCTTATACACGAATTATTTCCCCCGAGAGGCAGTATTTGGTCTTCGTTGCTCGAACTATAACTGATATAATAAAAGAAGAAATTGAATGATCGATCGACGAGCAGCCGAAACCTCTGCACCTAGGAACTTGAAATTTGGATGGATTGTTTTTTGGATATCCTAGCGGTAGCGGCGATCGATTGGTCGATCAAACAGTCTAGTCGGTAAACAATAGATCTAAGTTCTAATTAAGTTGGCCACCTCTGCAGTAAGGTTCTCAATCTCGGTTAACCAAGATCCTGAAATACGAGATCGTTTTGTTTTTCAGTCATCCTCTTTGCGAGATTAGAAGTCGGTCGACCCAAGTATAAGTAACCTTACCATGAGTTACAATTACCGTACTAACGTGATTTTATTACCGTTTTTTGCTAACGTTGTACGGAACCCTTGGTGCGATAGTCCGACTTCGCACTTGGCCGGTTTTTGCATTCATAATAGGCTATTTGACAACATTGAAAATATGCATCAAATTGTCGTCATCCTATTAGATAATAGCGTAAAACAACATATTTCACTTTATTTTACACTAAATTAAGCATATTTTTTTGGAAATTACACGAAAAAAAATGTAATATATTTTGAATTTTTATCTGTGGCAGAAACGCTATGCGATTGCTTTGTAGCTGTGGTTACTCGCAGGTGACGTCACACGCAAGTAACCACAGATCATAAGGGCATATCTCTTCAAATGATTTTTCATTGTTTACTTGCATATAACGTCACACTGGTCACATGGCCAGCGCCACGATAGAAACAGCGTTTTTGGCGCGGTTTCGGAAATTTAAACTTTTAAATGGATTTTTATTGATAATATAGTAGAATCTCACGGAAATATCAATGTAGTGTGCTTCTTATGTAATAAAGAATCATTTAATAAGGTTTTCTAAAATTAGTCAAATAGCCTATTATTAGTGTAATGTGCCATGTGACCTCGCTCTGCTATCTATAGCATAAGTAAGATTCAGAAATCTCACCTTTGATTTCACTATGAATTATGAATAATTAAAATATTCCTAATCAACAGCGCCAACCCTAAAACTAGATCCCTCCACTAACGCACTACAATAGCGCCAGTGGGGTCGTAATTAAAAAAAAAGCGAGCTGGGCTGGGGCGTGAATTTTCACGCGTCTCAATGCGTCACACACACGCTTCGCCATATCTAACTCACTCCAACCTTGCGTACACATTCGTGTGCGTAATCATATACAGATAGACTCACCACACAGCGCTAGACGTGTGTGCGTTAATTTTGTTCTGAATCATTGCTATGATGCCTTTACTACTACATTCAAACAAATTCAAATTCAAATTCAAATTTATTTATTGCATGTCATATTACAGGTTTATAGATGGAATTACATGGAAGGTATACATATGACACCCTGCAAGGGCGTAGCAACTTAGGACAGTAGGGCTAGTACCTAATTATTAGAACTACGAATATTGCACATATCAATAATTCTTACATAACTTACTTTTAATTACCTACGTGTAGTTTTATATAAAAAAATATTTTTTATTTTTTATTATTATTTATATTACTTGTACATTATAAACAATTATACCTGCATTCATTAATCTCTAAATTTGGTATTTAAAAATTCACTTAGACTATAAAAGCAGTTATCACATAAAAATATTTTTAACTTACTTATAAATAAAGGGAATTTATTTTCACATTTGATGGAATTTGGTACATGGTTGTATATTTTGATCATCATTTGGTGTGGACTGGACGCAACTAATTTTAATTTGGTAAACGGTAGTTTAAGTTTGTTAAGATTTCTATTATTTCTCTTTGTTTCTGTGAGAGTCTGGAATAAGTCTGGATGCTTTCTGATGAATTTACATGATTCTAAAATATACATGGATGTAAGGGTAAGTATTTTGAACATTTTAAAGTGTGGTCGACAGGAGTCCATAGGATCAATATTTGCTAGTATTCTGACACACTTTTTTTGCAGGATAAATACAGCATCTACCTCGCTACAATTTCCCCACAATATAAGCCCATACAGCATTCGGGAATAAGCGTATGCATAGTACGCTGTGCAAGGCTTAAGTGATTTGCATGTATCTGTGCACTGAAGGGTCGCAATATCTGGTTGATACTGGTTTTACGCATTTTTAACACGCTTTTTAGGGTTCCGTAGTCAAACTAGGAACCCTTATAGTTTCGCCATGTCCGTCCGTCCGTCCGTCCGTCCGCAGTCTAGCTCAGAGACTCTTAGTACTAGAAACCTGTAATTTGGCATGAATATACATATTAGTCACGCCAACAAAGTGGTAAAATAAAATCTTGAAAAATATTTTTTTTTAGTGCACCTCCCCTACACGTTACGTGGGGATGTTTTTTTTCTTTCTTGTCTACCCCATAGTGTGAGGTATCGTTGGATAGGTCTTTTAAAAATATTGCGGGTTTATTAAAACCATTTTTCTATTAAGGGATTCGTTTATGAAATATTAAGCTTTAAAGCGCTATTTTTTGTTAGAGTCAAGTGTCCCCCCCCCCCTACAGCCAAAACTACAAATACTAAAAATCAGAAAAATATCTTCAACGAAAGCGCATATAACGAATTTTAAAGGAAAACTATCACGGCTAAGTAGACATGATTGGTTCCTGAGATACAGGCGACTAAAGTGTTTATACCTACCAAAATCGCCTATGATATGATAACTTTGAATAGAAAAATTGTTGATGGGGCCTGCACGCGGGGGGAGTCGAACTGTCCAAGTAACAAATTGAGCGACAGCCGCGCTCATAAGCGCGAGCGCCCAGATGCTGTTCGGACGTGCCCCGGAATGCTACCTACAAGTTTGCGATTTGCGATCTGAAAGTTTACAAATTTTCGATTAGATTAAATTGATTTGAGTTGAGTATCGTTTGGAAAACTTAAAATTCTATTTACAAGACCTTGTTTTTTTCAATTTCAGTTAATTACTTCATAAAAGATTAAAGACTTTTATTGCAATTTAAAGTCGGTTTGAAGCAGTTTAGATACCTAACTACATAGGTATACTGATCTCACACTTGAAAGCTTGGCTCTTGCCAGCGGAGCAATTGTATCTATTACGTACCTATACGTACCTAATTATTGTACTTCCTTACTCGAGTTTTGTGTTTAATTATACATATTGTATGTACCTACATACCTACATAGGTACGATCTCGGGTACTTAATTCTATTTTCTTTTGACTTCCGTTCGTTAGGTTATAGGTTTTGTATTAATGATACACGTACCTACTGTGTGTTACCACTGTATTAATAAAAAGTAATTGTTGTGTTATAGTTTTATTATTGTATCTATTGTAGGTATGTACCTTAATATTGTACCTACTTAGGTACTTACATATTGTGTTTAATATATACTTACATATCGTATAAACCTACTTACATACCTACGTCCTCGGGTGCTTGATTTGTAATTATTCTGTCTCCAACTGCAAAGTTGACTCCGTTCGTTTTTTTTTAGGTTATAGGTTAGGTAGGTATTCAAGACACGTACCTACCTACCTACTGTGTGTTGCCACTGTAGTAATAAAAATAATAGGTACTTATTTTATTATTGTATCTATTTATACGTACCTATCTTATTATTATTATTGTTGTATTGTACCTACTTACATTTTGTGATTACCTACCTGCATACGACCTCGGGTTCCTAATTTGTACTAGTTATTCTATCTCCAACTGCAAAGTTGACTTCTGTTCGTTTTTTAGGTTAGGTACCTACTTAATCTAACTTCCCTTGTGATGTTGGATTTTATATCTCCTTCTTCAGTTACCATCGTCCCATGTGTGCCCGTTTTTATTAGTCGTTATTAACCGTCAAACGTTATTCTCGTAGTGGTAGTCCCCTACGTACTCAGAAGACGCACATTGTGACGGGCAACTACGGAACCCTACACTGCGCGTGGCCCGACACGCTCTTGGCCGGTTTTTTATATCTACTCGGTGTAATTATGAGAGAAATGATCGAGGACTACATGTCGGGGTTTATGAACGTAGATCATTTGAGTGCGACGCAGATATTTTTTTTAGGGTTCCGTACAAAAAAGGTTATCAAGGAACCCTTATGGTGACACTTCTGTGTCTATATCTGTCTGGCTGTTAGTCTGAATGTCATATTAGTTTTTGTATGAAACTATAGAAGCTATCAACTTAAAATTTGGCATAGTTTTAGTAATTACAATATGAAATTATTTTTCTAAATATTTAAAAGGGGTTTAGAGGGTAGAAAAATGAAAGTCTTTTGATTATAGCAAACGGGGTGTCATATGAAAGGGCTCAATCTGCAAATTTCAAAACATTTTTTTTTAATAATTTTCCGTCACGTACTTTTTGATATAGGTACTTATAGCCAAAAAGCCCTTCGGAGATAAAGCCCCTCCTTTACTTATCTCCGAAGTTTTAGGACCAAAAATTCTGAAAAAATCCCAATTTAAAGATGTCTTTATATTAGTAAGTACGCAAAAAATTAAATGAAGTTGTGAAACTTTACAGTTTGAAAACAAATCAAAAAAATTGAAAAAATTGTATTAAAATTTTGGCTACTCAAAATGACATTTTGAGTAGCCAAATAACATTGTTATAGAATAGAAAAAAAAGTTCGTCACAAAATGAGTATTTTCTTTTACGTTTTCCAACCGTTTCTTTTTTTTATCTGCATTTCATTTTAATCGCAAGTTTTATACTTACTAAAAATAAATGGGAAATGGTTCTCACTGCTCAAAACCCTTTTTGCCCGCTTATTCTTATAATTAAAACATAAAAAAACTGGCCAAGTGCGAGTCGGACTCGCGCACGAAGGGTTCCGTACCATTATCTATACAAATTAGCAAAAAACGGAAAAAAAACACGTTTGTTGTATGGGAGCCCCCTTAAATATTTATTTTATTCTGTTTTTAGTACTTGTTGTTATAGCGGCAACAGAAACACATCTTCTGTGAAAATTTCAACTGTCTAGCTATGGCGGTTCTTGAGATACAGCCTGGTGACAGACAGACAGACGGACAGCGGAGTCTTAGTAATTAGGGTCCCGTTTTTACTCTTTGGGTACGGAACCCTAAAAAGAACAAGTGAATACTGAGATAACGGGTGACAGGAATGATTGGAAGAAACAGACCAGTGGCGCATTTCACGAAGCTACAAGTTACAAATTACAAGTGGAACTCTCTTTCTAGCAAAAGGAGTTAGAAAAAGACTTCCGCTTGTATTTGTAACTTGTACCTTGAAAATAAGAAAATATGACATAACGTCAAACTTTAAGATGCTTAGTAATATAAGGACTCAATTCACATAAAATACACTTTGGGAACTAAAAAAGGAAATAAATTACCATTAACAGACTTGTGTGATCGGTAGATCTGGGCCGCTATTCTTTCAAAAGCAAAGGTGAGCGAATGCAGGAGTGAAGTCCAAGCGGCGAGTTTAAGTAGTCCCGTCAGAGCGAGCAAAACACATATTAGCGCGGGCGTTCTCAATTAGGCAGCGTTATACGTTCGAGAAGCCATTCTGCCAAATTGAATACACGCACTGAAATGTGTTTTGCTCGCTTTGACGGGACTACTTAAAATCGCTGCTTGGACATTCAATTCGTATTCTGCTTCGCTCACCTTTGCTTTTGAGAGAATCACTACCTTGATGATGAAGTGAACAAATAAATAATGATGATGGTTGTACGAACATACTTATTTTAATTTAGCTATTTTACTGAAACTCAAAAATGGCGTCGTGCGTAGATCTCGAGACGCGTCTGTGTGCGTGAGGGGTGCGTAGAGATCGTTAACGAAGGCACGTTTCCACGATTCACACGATCCGTCATTTAACTTGAGTAAAAAAAACGCGCTATAGCATGCCGGGCTAACAAGGCTCTGTAGACTGTAAAACAAAAAAAAACCATAGCCAAAATCGGGAACAAAGTATCGATTTTTTTTTCCGTGTGTTTGTCCGAATTTGTTTTATTCCGTAAACTATTATTTTATTAAACCTTTAAATTTTGAGTTAATGTCATAAAGTATAAATTGTTTTTTGACAGCAGCCGTTATAACTACGGTTGCTTGCCACTCGAAGGGTTAAATGCATGATGTAAATGTAAAAGAATGAGTATTGTATTATATTGTTTTGGTAAGAACTATGAGCAATATTCATAAATAAAGTCTTCATAATCAAAAAGTTACGACTAGTTGGAATTACGACTTTATCCGAGGGCTTATTGCCCAACGCACTCGCAATCGCAATTGTTTTCATTTGACAGTCCGAAGGCGAGTCTGCATACAAAATGAAAACAATTGTTCCACTTTGAAGCCGACTGCGATTGCGAGTGCGTAAAGCCTCAATTACATTGAGTCGTCCGCCGCATGTTGCATACGGCGACCGCAACAGTGTAAAGAACACGGTAGTCGGCCGCGAGCGACAGCTGCAACCGCCTAGTTACGTGATCGAAGTAGACGGACAGACTAGCGTTGAAAAAGTCCGAAAAAAATCTCGTTTTATTCCAAACAACTGGTTTTTTTCGGATTTTCATAGAAAAAAACCAAATAAATCTGCTGTTATTTTAATGTATATTCGGTCTTATTTGCACCTACAAAAGGGCGACATCGAACATGAAGGCAGAAGCAATTGAAATAGGAGGCGAGAGTGACAGTGATTGACTATGAATAAATTGTCATTATTCCTTTGTTATTTTCCTAAAAAACCCAAAAAAAACGGAAAATACGAAAATTTCAAAAACTCAAGGAAAAAACATTCGTTTTTTTCCGGAATTTTCAACCCTAGGACAGACTAATGTCACAGAATAAGTAATAGTACAACTAATGTGTAGACCATGTTCGTTGGCCGCAGTAGTTTGAAACAAGTTGGGCGATCACGTTAGGTGAACGACTCAGTGCAAACGCCGCTTTAGACAATATCAACGCAGGTCCAATACATAATTCGATTAAATTTCGACAACTGCAAGTATGCATGGATTTAACATAAGCGCCTATTACGCGATAGGTACTCGTCAGATTACGTCAAACCTACGAATTAAACTTCGGAAATCGCTAACTTTTGTTATTACCTATGTAAGTATAGAAGGCCCTGCCAAGATGCATTCCGCTAACTAGCGTTTCTATTCGATTCGTTTTTAAACCAATCGCGTCACTGGTAGATGACGTGATACGAAAAGTCACGTGATCTATCAGTGACGCGATTGGTTTAAAAATGAAACGAATAGAAACGTTAGTTAGCTCATTGCATCTTGGCAGGGCCCTCAGGTATCTAGGTCCACTGACGAATAACCTGGGCAAAGGGATGGTAGCAATTTTTTTAATTAATTATGTTTAACTTCACCCTTTGGTCTATTTAGTATCACCTAGCCTTTTACTCTTCAACTAGAATAAAAGTAATTCAAAACGTATAATGGAAACGCGACAAAATCTTGAAAAGTGCGTACAGACACGCTTGTGTGCGTTCTCTTACAATCTCTAGTGACTCCACACAAGCGCATAATGCATCGCAAACTTAAATTTGCGGGCGGCGCCAGCGCTCCCGTCTAACGGACATTGCAAAAATCGTATGAGATAACGTTAGTTTTTATTTTCGCCAGTGGTAAAAACATGTTTGTAGATTCGCACACGCCTCTTACCTACTTTGACGGGAGTACTGCTATGGGACTGAAAAATGCTTTTCAAAATTTAAACTTTTACTAGTAAATTTAAAAAATGTTATTTTATGGCAGCCGTTCGTGTTGTAATTTGAAGTTATGTAAATTAGTAGCTTATGTCAATGTTGACTACCCCACAACAGTGTTTTAACATTGGTCAAGGGCAGTGGACAGTGGACAGTAACAGTGACAGTCACGGAATAGAAAAAAAGTGGAAGTGGCATGAGCTTTGCTTAGTATCAGACCTATTGTCGCCAATAGGTACTCAAACTATCATAAAAACAACACGCCACCATGGAAAATGTTTTTGATGCGGCTATCGTTTTTACACTCCAAAATAACACAATAAGGCATGCTTCTGGATTTATTTCCTATTTTAGAAATATCGAAATAAGCGATCGCGGAACTCCGCATAACTATGCAAACGTTACACACCCCCTTGACACTTCTACTGTTTTTTCTGTTCTGTGGTAACAGTGGACTGTACAGTAGTGTAAACTAATCAGACGGTAGTTAGTCAAGTGGCCTTCCCAGTGTATCCAAATATAATGGCTTTCTATTTTTTCATTTCATTGTCCTTGGCACTGTTCTTGACCAATGTAAATCGAGCTTTACAGTGTAAAGGAGTAACAGACATACTAACACATACACCGAAAACTTTCGCATGCACTGGCGTAGCTACCGAAGTAGGGCTAGGGGGGCAGTACCCCGGGCCCCCAAGCTGGGGACCCCCAAAGCCTGATTAAAAACCCTCTTATTGAACTAGCTAGCTAACTAATTATGATTATTTTTGATATATGAATGATGAAGTAGCTTTGCATTTTTATTAATAAAACCTAAACAGTTTAGGGGTCCCAGTTTTTTTTTCCCCAGGGCCCTTGGTAACCTTGCTACGTCACTGCATGTATAATATTAGTGTGATTGATGAAACTGTTTTAACGCTTTTCTGTATTAGCGTGTATCTGTGTATGTATCTATATCTGTGTATCTGTCTGTCAGTAGCAAAATAAAGATGGGACGGATTGGACGAGGTTTTTTTTAAGACAGCAAGGGTAAAGGTCTTATGAAAATCGGTTAACAATATCAATATTTGGTTTGATGCACTTACCCCGTAGATGCACTTGCCCCACTTGACCTTATTCCCTCGGGAACTGTTCGATTTTCCGAAATAAAAAGTACGACCCCCTGCCCGTCTCCGGACTATCAGTCATTAAACCTTAAAGAAAGACAAACAAATAAACAAACAGACTTCCTAATATAACATTAGTATTGATAAAGATAAAGATTTCCGCATGTTTATCACACTTCCATTTAATAAACTAACCATTTTCAAAATCGTCCCCCCCACCACCCGCGGTGTTCCGAAATCGCTTTCTATTCAAGATTGGACAGCGCATCAATTTCGCTTCAGGCGGTGTAGAGGGAGGTTTGACGGGAAAGCGTGTCAACAAAGCGTACAACGGCGTAGTCACTGCGAAAAAAACGATTTTTAAACAAGCTTAAATTATGTCTAGCAAAAAGTTAATTGTTGCGAAACGGTTCCAACTTGTCATGTGCTGGCCGTGAAGCCAGCGCTGGTCTTTTCGCTAGGATCACTCGGTGAAGACACGGAATGGGACACAGACATTAGGTATTTCTACGTCGAAAAACAATATTGCTATTGACATGCTAACGTATTGTCAACGTTTTGATAGCTCTTATTTACTTGACAGTAATGGCGGTCGAGTTAAAAACAATACCGTAACAGGTCAAAGACGATTCTGGTTTTCACCGCTTAGAATAGAGGCCTTGATGGGTCAAATTGCATCCTCCGGTTAACAATTCGAAATAAAAAGCATGTCACTGACCTGACAGTGCCATCTAGGATGGCATTTTTTTTTTTTATAATAACGCCTTCTACTTACTTAAGGTTAAACTACATCCTATACTATGTTAATAGTAATTAGCTCATCTGTAACCGTTGGCGTTATAAATCAATATTGATTTTTGCTAAAGGATTTATTGAATTCACTTTGGAAATATACCCTTTCTCTACGTCCCATCTCTGCATCGGCTCTCTCATCCACGTGGCAACAAAGCGAGTGAGCATGTTGATTACCTGATCGGAAGTAATCATAAGTACACCAGCAACTCAAGAAGAGCTACCAGTGCGTTGCCCTTGCCGGGCAATTAGGAAAATGAATGACTTTGGAAGTTAATAAAGTGTTAATCCTGCCACGCTCCTGCAGTGAAAGGGCCAGGGTTATAGCCGTCATACAGCTTTCGCTTAGTTCATAATTTAACCTTTTAGCTGTTTTTCCTCATTGAATTAACTGTTAAATATTTATTCTGCGACGAATTGATTCTATGACTTGCAATTCCAAACAAAATGTTTCCCTATTCAACCAGAGGGTTCTATTTAGGGGTCCTTACCACAGACAATGATACAACAGAATGGTAACATCTATTCAGTACATAATGAAATAATAATTAGATTTTTATTGTAACTACATGAAGGCGATTGAGCAGCATACAAACCACCTGATGGTAAGTGGGATCTGTGCCCCATAGGCTTTTGCAATCTCAAGATTACAATCTTAAGACTGAAATCCTAAGGGTGCGGCATCACTGAGGCGGAGATGAGCGGAGTGGAGCGGAACTGTGCCAACATTAACCAATAGAATCTAAACTAACGTGCACAAGGCGCGCTTGACGTGACCGCATGCGCGTTCTATTGGTTAATATTCGCACAGCTCCGCTCGTCTCCGCCTCAGTCGAGCCGCAGCCTAAATGTGCTTTTCCACCGGAGACGCGAGGCGAGACGAGGCGGGGCGAGAATTAATAATTGTATTGAAAAATCGCGCAACCTCCTCGCGCGCGCGCGTTGTATGGGTGTTTTAATACAAATAAAAATTCTCGCGCCGCCTCGTCTCGCAAATGCGTTGCAAAACCTGAGATCTAACATGGAATGTTTCTATTCTAATTAATTCACCGGTTGTCTTATCCCAACACCGGAACACAACAATGCGAACTGCTTGGCTTAGGTTAAAGGCGTATACAGTGATTTAGAAGCACTGATTGGGCCATTCTTCTTTTTCATGCCTAAAATAGAAATGAAAATTCAAGATCCATTTAAAAAATTCGTAGATATCTTGAGATTATCTTACAGGAGCCCCACGTTAATTCTAAACCAGGTCTCACTTTTTACTGTAAATTTACCCGCTATTTTTGTTCTTTTTCTATACAAAACAAGAATTTGCTGCTCAAATTACCACTGCGTTACCAGTCTCCACGTCCCCTTGCAAATAACTACCACTGCGTTACTAAATATATTAGCCTTTTTTTACCCAGCCCCACACAATTTGGTATTAACATAAATCAGGTACGTAGATCAGAATCTGAAAATTGTGTGCACTTCTAATGTCATCTAATTTTGTTGAAAATTATTACTTTAAACAAACGTTCACGTTAAGGGACGTTTTCTTAGGCATGAAAAAGAAGAAAGGCCCGATTAGCAAATTTCGGATGTCCCTTTTTCTCATCACTCGCAACTTCGATAGATAACGGAACTCCAAAATTCGATTTTCAAAGTATGTAGACCGCGACTAAGACTTTATGGTCTATTATTGTCTATACTCCGTGCTGTGGAATCAAATCTAAACTTTTCAAACGCGAGCATAAGCTGACACCAGCACAAAAGAACGACAACGTGTGGACCGACGTGTATTTTTGCGCGACGTGTCACCCTCTCACACGGTTGTGGGACGTCATATTCTAAATGATTTGTGTTCAATGTGTGTAATAAAAAATACCCGAAACTGACGTACGTGCATGAAGAGGTTAATTAATGTAGAGGAAGCGAAAGTTGTATGTTTAGACCGGTGCGTTCCATAGTTTAGCCTACACTGGGAGACAAGCGTGAAGGTATGAATAAATGTGAACTGTGTTCTTCTCTTATTTTTAATTTCCTTCTTCTTTGTTTAAAGGAATAATTATTAATCTAAAAAAATTATAATCTTTATGTTTCGCTGCATTGGAAAGATCATTTTATGTATACAGGAACAATAAAGGGCCTAATATGCAACCTTGTGTCACTCTTCACTCGAAGTCATCCGGATTAAAGAAAAGCAGCTTAATTTATAAGAAAAGACAATGATACGGTCGCCGTACGGTAGGCACAGTTTTAAGAAGTTTTACCTTTTGTTGGGAAATTATTGTTTTATACGTCATGTGTAGGTCATTAATGGATGACATTAGTTAAATATAACATCATCAAAAAAAGCAGTACGTTTAACCGAAAAGAAAAGAACATTCACTGTTTTGCACCATACTATATGAGCCTAATGATCAAAACGGTAATTAAAGGTCCAAAAACAGTTAAAATATTTATATAACTAGCATTGTAAAATATTATAAATTCAATAAATGTACAATCAGTAATCGTGAATGTTTTGTGTTATTCAAGCACTTGATAATCTTTACTTATAAACGTGGAGTAACCATGGGGTAGCTAAGCCATGCTTTGTCCTTATCCGTCGAATTCAAATGTCACAACGACAGGTAAGGACAAAACATGGCATAGCTACTCCAAGGTTATTCCACATTTATACGTAAGGACATAAGTGTTTTTGCTCAATTGTGTGTTGTAGGTTTTTTTTTGTAGTTACGGTGTAACAGTCAGCAGATAGAGAGCCATGACTGATGCAGAGTGCAACTACAAATGCAATTTGCAGCCCGCGGCGGGGACACAAAGGGACATCTTTACCCTTACGCTGTACAGTCAGCGAAATAATATCTAACATTAAATAAATTAATACCTTGGGACAATCTCACACAAATTGATTTATTCCCAAGTCCCAAACTAAGCTCTAGGCTTGTAACCGATAGCCGCACCAAAAACATTTTCCATGGTGGCGTGTTGTTTTTATGATAGTTTGAGTATTGGCGACAACAAATCTGATACTAAGCGAAGCCCATGCCACTTCCACTGTTTTTATGATAGTTTGAGTATTGGCGACAACAGGTCTGATACTAAACGAAGCTCATGCCACTTCCACTGTTTGTATGATAGTTTGAGTATTGGCGACAACAGGTCTGATACTAAGCGAAGCTCATGCCACTTCCACTGTTTTTATGATGGTTTGACTATTGGCGACAACAGGTCTGATACTAAACGAAGCTCATGCCACTTCCACTGTTTGTATGATAGTTTGAGTATTGGCGACAACAGGTCTGATACTAAGCGAAGATCATGCCACTTCCACTGTTTTTATGACAGTTTGAGTATTGGCGACAACAGGTCTGATACTAAGCGAAGATCATGCCACTTCCACTGTTTTTATGACAGTTTGAGTATTGGCGACAACAGGTCTGATACTAAACGAAGCTCATGCCACTTCCACTGTTTTTATGACAGTTTGAGTATTGGCGACAACAGGTCTGATACTAAGCGAAGATCATGCCACTTCCACTCGACGGCACAACGCACCAGCAACGCTCGTGTTGCATCGCTGTAAGTAGGTAATAAGTGTAAATTGTAAGTAATAAGTGTAATATAATAACTTATGATATGGCTTTACTTCTATACCAAAGATACCAATCATGTTATCGAGTGCCAAGGTCACATTTTCGTTTATTTACCTAGGTGTTTCTTAATAACAAAGCAAATATGTGATCACATGCTCGGTCATGTGAGCTCGTTTGTCTTTTCCATGCCATAAAAATAACATTGTTTATAGAAATAATAGCTTCTGCCCGCGACTTCGTCTGCGTAGAAATCGATTAGCGTAATTTACTGGGATATAAAATTTTCCGGGATGAAAAGTAGCCTTTGTGTTAATCCAGGGTATAAGCTATCTCCATCCCAAATTTCAGCCAAATCCGTCTAGCCGTTGCAGCATGAAGTAGTAACATAACACACGCACACTACGTTTGACGACGCGCTAGCCTAGTTGGTAGTGACTCTGTCTACGAAGCTAGCGGTCCTGGGTTCAAATCCCGGTAAGGGCAGATATTTGTGTGATAAGCACAATCATTTGTTTCTGAATCTTGGATGTTTTCTATGTATTTAAGCATTTATTTCTCTATATAAGTATTTACATCGTTGTCTAGTACCCATAGTACAAGCCTAGAGCTTTGTTTGGGACTAGGTCAATTTGTGTGAGATCGTCCCTTAATATTTATTTATTTATTTATTTTTATTTGCACAAACTAACTTTCGCATTTATAATATTAGAAGGATTACCTGTCACTCGCGACTTCGCCTGCTTAATTCGCTTATCGCTTCTCGCCGATAAAAAGTACCGTATGTCCTTCCTCGGGGTTCAAGCTAACTGCGTACCAAATTACATCGAAATCGGTTTATCCGTTAAGCCGTAAAAGTGTTACAAACACGCAAAGTTTACACATTTATAATGTTAGTATGGATTTGTATTTTTATTAATTAAAGAGCGTTCATTTTGTAAGAAACCTTGCAACTTTGATGAATAACTATAATTTTTTCTGTTCTGTGACTATCATGCTTAGGAATTTCCTTATTATTTGTGTGTGTTCCTAAATTAATCTAGACAATATCCACTTTTTAGGCTTATGTACGTATCCATTAGCGGCGCACATGTAAAGTTCGGACCGCGGGAAACGCCACGCGCCGTTCCAATCTTCGTTGCGAACCATACGTGTAAATGCAACTGTAATAGTAAAATAGTAAAAAATTTACGGTTCGGAACGAAGTATGGAACGGCGTGTGGCGTTTCCCGCGGTCCGAACTTTACGTGTAAAGGCCGCTATTGTGAGGTGAAACGCTAATCACGCAAGGATTTGCGAAACGACAACTCAAATATTTGATGTTGTAATATTGAACCTTATTACTAATACCGTTGTTATCGCGATGACAACTTTTGGCAGAAAGGGATTTCATTTCTCGTCTCGCCTCGTCTCATCTCGCCTAGTCTCATCTCGCCTCATCTCATCTCGCCTCGCCGGTGGAAAAGCACCAGAGGGGCTATTGTCTAACGCACTCGCAATGGCAACCGGCTTCAAAGTGGAGCAATTGTTTTCATTTTGTATGCAGACAAGCCTTGGATTTTCAAAATGAAAACGATCGTGATTGCGAGTGCGTTAGACAATAAGCCCTCAGAAATGGACTAGGTACTTTGGGGATCGAAATGAGCATATCATTTGAGTAAAATAACTGCTATACTTATTTAATTTTATTTGGACGCAATTGTTTAATATTGTAATGATTTTAATTATCTTACTACCTCAGGTTACTAATGTTATTTTCCGTTAATCAACCTTAAGGTACTTATTCGTTCCAACTTTCACTAAAACCGCTTTTGTGAAATCGATTTTTTATCGCTTTGTGAAATTGATCTTAAGTGTAACTAATTAAGAACATTGATTTCTTATTGTACCAATCAACTTTTCAAGGTTCCGTAGTTAAACCGTCGTTTCTTCCTTAGAGATTCACTGTCCTTCTATCTGTTTGTAAATCGCAGTCCTTCACGCTTTCTGAGATAGACACATAGAAATATTCTAGCAATTTTACAGCCGGTGATCGAATTCGAGATCAAAATGCTAACCTCAACGGGCGCACATTCGCTGTGATTACTGCATTTTGGTTTAAGTGTAGGTATTTTTATCAATAAAACTTATCCTAACATTACTGGTTGCACGAGTTCATTCATGTTTTTATGAAATAATGTTAAAATAACACCGCGGGGTGGGTTTAGAATGTTGCCACTCCATGTCTTCCATTGGACGTCGTAAGAGACGACTAAGGGACTTAAGGCTGTGTAGTGCTGTTAGGCGATGGGTTTGCAACCTGTCACTAATACACTGGATAACATCTTAGCCTGGTTGTGTAAAATGTGGTCACAGAATTATCAACAAGTTTTTGGAGTTGTTGGTGAGTTTGTGGCTCTGCCTACCCCACTCTGGGAATGAAGGCGTGAGTTTATGTATGTGTGTGTATGTTAAAATAACTAAATAATCAAGATGGGAACTGTCAGATTTTGATCTCGAATTCGATCACCTATTGGTATTCACACTGCGCTTACAGACTAACAATAAAATTACTTAATTACAACAGTACTTAAAGTGTTACTTTAGTCTCCGCACATCATCGGGACTAAAGCTCCATATTAATTTCTAGGGATTAAAGTATTTTTTTTAACATTGGTTTAGTCAGTCAGTTTTACCCCCTATCCATCCCTTCGGGGATGAAATTATCTAAAACGCTGTGACACGTACATATAAATAAATTTTCAATCGTTAAACACAAAATTTAAAGATTCTAACTTCGAAACTGACGGACAAATTTTCTTCCCCTTTTGTACCCCTTAGGAGTGGAATTTCCAAAATTCCTTCGTTAGTGGATCTCTACACTGTGTAAGGTATCTATGTGCAAAATTTCAAGTCTCTAGGCCCAGCGGTTTGGGCTGTGCGTTGATATATCAATTAGAATCTAGAATTCACGCCCTTCCCTCTCGCAACATAGGTACAGTCCTGGACTCAATGCTTGCGAATATCCATCTGCTTGCGGCTTGGAGCCAAGATCTGTGTACCTCATTCTTGCACCTGCGGCAAGGAGGTGGATGAGCTTGGTAGACATGGTCTTTCTTGTTCAAGGAGTGCCGCCCGCTTGTACCGCCACGGCGCCATCAATGATTTGATCCGCCGTTCGCTTGCCACCGCCTCTGTACCTGGGCCCGTATTATGGTCGCCTTTATCGCGGTGGATAAAGCTTCCGTCACTCTCGCACTTACATACTGGTCAGAAAGTGACTGATGTTTTATCTAAGCTTATCTACGTCGATAAACACGACCATAATCGGCCCGCTGCTGTCTTAGAACCAGCCGGTATGATCAGAGACGATGGTAAACGCCCTGACGGAGCTACATTGGTGCCGTGGAAGCTTGGTAGGGCTCTGGTGTGGGACGCAACTTGTGTCGACACTTTTGCCCTATCTCAACAAGCAACCCGAAATCAGGCCGGCGCAGCAGCTGATCAGGCCCAGACCCTCAAACGTCGCAAATATTCATCACTAGAGGACGCCCGCGACTTTGTACGCGTAGAATTAGTTTCCCGCTACTCCCCCCATTTCTTCCCGTTGGGGGTCGATTTTCGGAAAATCCTTTCTTAGTGCTCACTTACATCATGAAAGGAACCCCTGTACCAAATTTCAAGTTTCTAGGTGCAGTAGTTTCGGCTGTGCGTTGATATGTCAGTCAGTCAGTTTAGCCTTTTATATGTATAGAAGATTAATTAATGATTACGAATTTGCGGCGCTTGCAGTGGAGACTCTGGGACCTAGGTCTGCTGACATGAAATGTTTTAGATTCATTGACTGTCCCTGGATTCCGAGGATTTACAATTTTTATGCCTTACGGCTCTCCAGTAATGGAAGATTAGACTATTCAGACTAATACATTTAACATTTTAGAATAGAATAGAATAGAATAGAAAACATTTATTTCGCTTAATTATAAATAAATACCTACAGTCTGCGAAAATGGTATCCACTCAGCTATATGTCGTACAACCTGTCGGAGGTGCGACGCTGGTTTTCTGTGGACCCGCGGACTGGTTTTGCTAGACAGCATACATTGCAAAGCATTTATATATGAAAGAACTCAGTATCTATGTACACAATAAGTGCTTATACTCGTATCGAATGAATTCTGTTTTAATAAGTAGGTATAATACAATAATAATTAACTTAAGGGTCGTTCTCAAAAAGTTGGCACCGCTGAATTAATTTTGCATTTTTCAGAAATTTTCCGATTTTGCTGTTTTTATTTATTAAGACCGCTAGAAATCTTATCGTGTAATCGATATCACATGGAGGGAAGTGATTTATTTTATTGTTTTAGAAGATACAGGTATTTGAATTATGCGGTAGGCAGGTGAATGACTATTTGTAACCAGGTTATCGATAATAGGGGCAGGTTGGCGACAAATACGTACAAATAAAGTGAAACTGTTAGCAGGTTAACGACAACGGGTGCAGTTAAGTAAATTGTTAAATAAAAACTACATTAAACTAACAAAAAGTGCTTAATTTGAATAATTTGGATTCGTTTCATTCCTTATCTAAATTATTTATAAAATATAACACACCTTATTTACCTTTTGAGCGTAACGGCATCTCATATGTTGAAATCCGGTGAACCATATACGCTACAGGGTGTTACATACATATATACGTACATACATACGCTCGGAAAACAACCCTGCTTCGTGCAGTCGGGTAAAAAACATTAACACCACAAAAATATTTTGTTTACAGTATAAGTTTTTAAATAATTGTCGTTCGCCTGCCGTAAACGTCGTTCACCTGTTTTTTTTAAACTGGTGAACGACATGCAGGTGATGGACAAAATGACAGTTATATCATCAATACTAGTTAAGTACTTGGTTAAGGAACTACATATTTATTCACATAAAAATAAACCATGTTTTACGTGCTATAAATTAATATCAATACAATAAGTCAAACAATTATCAAAATATGGAAGACAGAATAGCGACTACGTACCCATTACAAACTCCCGCTCGCGTAAGTTTTATTTTTATAATTTTTGAGAACGGCTCTCTGACGACGTGTAACTTCTAACAGCGTTAGCTGGGGACTGTAGGTCTCGAATTATGCGGGGTAAGGCAGGTAAGACGAGATAGTATAATCACAGAGGTAGCGGTTATCTCATGACAGGTGAGCGACAAAAACTGACGTGGACAAAATTAAATTTCAAATAATTCGAAATATAAGTATAGTATTCTTATTCAACACTACAGTTTTAAATCTTGAGTGTATGTGTAAGTAAAAAATAGTATTCAAACTACGTTTCGTTGGTGATTTTTACGTTTTAATTAACTTGAAACATGAGTGCCTCGCGTTGGGACACTGCAGGTGAGCGACAAAACGTAGTTACAAATTGTTTTTATGCTTATTAATATAATTTAATTTTATATCTAAGCATTTGGCCTCTATTCAAAAAGTGTCTTTTAATATGAATTGATAACTAAATTAGATGGATGACGCTTTGTAAAAAAAAAGTTCTAAGAGAGACCTATTGACAGGTGGCGGTGCCACTTTTTTGAGAACGACCCTTAACCTAACCTGCCAGTGTTTTCATACCTGTTTTTTACGATGAGACATAGATTTATATAAAGTATACACATCCAATATTCCACATCCATACTATATCAGATTATAAACAAATAAAACGTTAGAGAAATAGTGTTGTTTACGAGTTCTAGACGAGATGTTGTTAAGACTGCTGTGGTTTGTTTTATTACTATCTGACGGCCGAGGTCAAACCTTTCCTCCAGATGGTAAGTAATTATTAATAATTTTAACCTTTTCGCCGCCATTGATATAAAAGTCATCCTCACACACCAATGACAGCTGAAAATTACAGCTAATTTCGACCTTACGTCACAAATACTCGGGTCTATTTTGCACTGTATCTGTGACAACTATAAGAGTCGATGGCGTGGTAGGCATGACAGTACACGACACCTTTAGGTGTTCTTGGCGTTCAAAGGGTTAAATGTTATAAAATATTTTCTTGTGTTCAGCTACGAAATAGGTTGTAGGAAGAGAGGACAATAGAGGCAACCCTAAAAACCGTACATTGTATCAATGTTCTTTCCGGTATGTTATTTAACATAAAATAAAAAACCGAAAAAAAATTTGTAGGCACAACGACATTTTATAAAGAAGTGTTCATTTCCATACACTGTTTCTCTTTTTTTCAGATGATTGTGCTCAACCCATTTCCAGAGGGAATGGCTGTCAAGAAATAACTCGGTAGGTAAAATAATAATAGGGTTCCCTCTATTACGTCGAAACTTTTTACGCCGAATGTATAGTTAGGCCGAATTTTGTTTTTTTCTCCAGCTTAAACGGAAAATATTTTTTAATGGTAAATGTCTTCCCGTGGATGTCGTAAGAGACGACTAAGGGACTAAAGGCTGTGTAGTGCTGTTAGGCGATGGGTTTGCAACCTGTCAGTAATACACTGGATAACATCTTAGCCTGGTTGTGCAAAATGTGGTCACAGAATTATCAACAAGTTTTTGGAGTTGTTGGTGAGTCTGTTGCTCTGCCTACCCCACTCTGGGAATGAAGGCGTGAGTTTATGTTGTTGTTGTTGTGGTAGAATAGAGAAGGTTCGGTTAGGTTTAATTTATAACTTTAAAAAAAGTGAAAGGTATCTGTAGAAAGAATAACAATTATGCGAAATTAGTAAGTATTCTGCGAAATAATACATTCGGACAATCGTGATTATGCGTAAACATAGGGAACCAATTATAAAGGTAAGGGTATCTACATCCATTTTTCTATAATTACTGATAAGTAATAATATTTTTAAGACCTAAAATTATTTGCAAGTTTGTTTCTAATGATTTATCACTAGCTTTTGAGAGACTTTGAAATAAAAAATAAAAAATCTGCCATGGTCAGTGCAAGGGGCTCTACTTTGAAATCAGTAATTCGAACTTCGGATCGCCCCATCACTTTCTTGCGAATTGGTGACGCGTCGAGAGCAAAAGGGATAGCAATCGACGAAGTTCGAATTACGGATTTCAAAGTAGAGCCTCTGGTTCCGAAGTCTACAAACACTACATTACCAATACTGCGTTACAACAAAACTTAAAAAGAACAAGTATGAACACTTTTCTATTTAAAGTTTTTTTAGTGCTGACTTAGATGATTTTAAGTAGAGCAGCTAGTAACACTTTAAACCGGCTGTATCTCAGGAACCAATCAAGTATAAGTACCTAATTAGTCGTGATAGTTTTCCTAAGTTCGTTGTCATACGGTAAAAAACTACCTCAGCTTTACTTGTAAGGGAGGCACCCCAAAAAAAAAATTTTTTGGTGCCTCCCTTACACAATTTTGCTGGCGTAATTTTATTCAATAACTATGCCAAATTACAGTTTTGGCTGTCCATTTTGTCCAAGAGTCTTCGAGTAAAACCGCTGACAGATGGACAGACGGGGTCATTGTCATTTTCATTTGTCCGAAAATCATTTTTCACTGAATCCATTAACTTTTCAAAATGTTTGACGAGATATACCTACAGAACCTGTAGGTTAGGTTAGGTTCGTTTTATAACAATCCACGAAAGTGAAAAACTTTTAGAGAAAAATTAGGTATTTTCGGACAAATTAAAATTCGAACAAACGAAGAAGTTTTCAAAAAAAAATCGGACTTAACATAGGTAACGGCTTGTATTGTATCGTTTCATTTGTTTTCAGCTGGGCCTTCGACCGTCGCACGCGCAGCTGCGTCCAGTTCACGTACAGCGGCCGAGGCGGCACCACCAACAACTACAGGTCCCTCCAGGACTGCGACGCGAGCTGCATGCTGTACTTTGATTATGCAGAAATGGCGGGGTAGCCATGGGTGTAGCTAAGTTTTTCAATAGGCTATTTGACAACATTGAAAATATGCATCAAATTGACGTCATCCTATTAGATAATAGCGTAAAACAACATATTTCACTTTATTTTAAACTAAATTAAGCATATTTTTTTGGAAATTACACGAAAAAAATTGTAATATATTTTGAAATTTTATCTGTGGCAGAAACGCTATGAGATTGCTTTGTAGCTGTGGTTACTCGCAGGTGACGTCACACGCAAGTAACCACAGATCATAAGGGCATATCTCTTCAAATGATTTTTCATTGTTTACTTGCATATAACGTCACACTTGTCACATGGCCAGCGCCACGATAGAAACAGCGTTTTTGGCGAAATTTAAACTTTTAAATGGATTTTTATTGATAATATAGTAGAATCTCACGGAAATATCAATGTAGTGTGCTTCTTATGTAATAAAGAATCATTTAATAAGGTTTTCTAAAATTAGTCAAATAGCCTATTAATCAAGAGGCCTTTGACTGCTATCTTTTATTTATTACTTACCTAATATAATATTGTGATGAGCTAGCGACATCTAGCGAAAACTTGTAACAAGTAAGATAGAATAACGTCAATAACTATCTACGGCTGTGCCATTTAGCGTTCTTTAGCAAAAATTACGAGCGCGTCCGAGCTGTTCCGCCTCGCAAAAGATAGGGACAGAGATACAGCAGCTGATAGCCAACCTTCACTAAGTAGGAGAGGCACTTTAATTAGAAGAAGAGATTGATTTGTTCCTGATTCGTCATTTATTTCAAATTGGTCATCTTCCAACTCGACAATTTCCTAACAGAGGGGCTAGACAAGGTGCATTACGCTAGCTAGCGTTTCTATTCGTTACGTTTTTAAACCAATCGCGTCACTTGTAGATGACGTGATACGAAAAGTCACGTGATCTACCAGTGACGCGATTGGTTTACAAACGAAACGAATAGAAACGCTGGTTAGCGTAATGCATCTTGTCTAGCCCCTCTGGTCATATTCCTAACTCGTCATATTCCAGATTGGTCATCTTCCAAACTCGTCATACAGTCAAATTGGAATATGAAGAATCAGGAACAAATCGAAGAAGAAGCGCAGCTCAACTCACGCGCAACTACATCTGACAGTGCGCTGCATTGCGTTATCGAAGTTACCACAGTCAGTTGACATACCTATATACAGCTTCTAACTTCATCCCAATGGACTTTAGTCCTCAGTCATAACCCGACGAGAAAGATTCTCTATTGTTCTCTCTTAATATAACATCTATATTATGCTTCTCAAAAATTCTCATTTATATCTAAAGTCGCCGTCAATAGAATTTGCGAACTATGTAAACAAAACCAAACGAACCAATTCACCATGATTACTCGATAATCACGTACTTTTAAAGATCAAGGTGAGGTCTTTGCAATCGATTTATACACTAAGTAAATCATTATTTTCATATTAAGTTTAAGATGAAATAATTATTAATTATATGTTATTTTTAATAAAAACACGCTTGGTGAATATTTGAGGTTATGTCTCAAACAGTACTAATTTGTTTACATAGTTCGCAAATTCTATTGACGGCGACTTTAGGTCGAAATAGGTAGGTAGGTTTAGGTCATGTTAGTTTTGCCCAAAGGACCAAAGCGCCCAGAAATAGAACTATTAAATTGATTTCTGGAATGGAAAACAATGGAATGGAAAATAACATGGTACCATTTTTTATTTATTTAATCCGTTTTCAAATGTGCTGTGCCTAATTTGTGTACAATTTCCTTCGCGATTCCTAAACTAATGTTTACAGGCTGCTTCGCAGGCGTCAAGCGTGTCGAATTTGTTTCCATTGCCTTGGCAGCCGCCATATGTGAATTGTTCGCATTGGTTTGTATTCTGATCGTAATAATACCTGAAAAACAAGGCAAAGTTAACACAAAATCAACTAAATGAGGCCAGGGATGCCTGGTGTGAGTCGTGTCCCAGAGTGGATATGCCTGTCAAGAGCATGGGATACACCTCGCCTCATATCAATTCATGCATGTCACTGTAAAAAAAAAGTTTTCACTAAGTATTTTTTTGCCCGTGACATGAACACTAAGACGAAGCCAACGACATCTCATTTGTCAAAATATGATGGATAGACTAGGAGCTACGAAGGAACATAATTATGAACAAACATACAAACATACTACATAGACTGTTAAAATTTATGTTTTTTTTTCTTCGTTTACCAGGGGTGTTATTCTTTTAAAAACGAGTGAATGAGTGAACGCGGCGGCGCAGCTTATATAAACCGGCGAGTTTAAAGAGTCCCGTCAGAGCGTACAAAACACATTTTAGCGCGTGCATTCTCAATTAGGTAGCAGGGCTTCTGTCGATAAGATCGAACGTATAAGGCTGCCTAATTGAAAATGCACGCGCTCTAATGTGTTTTGTACGCTCTGACGGAACTACTTACACTCGCCGGTTTATATAAGCGCGCCGTGTTCACTCGTTCGACCGACAGAACGCCGTTTTTAAAAGAATAACACCCCTGAGGCCCTTGCATTACGCTAACTAGCGTTTCTATTCGTTTCGTTTTCAAACCAATCGCGTCACTGGTAGATCACGTGACTTTTCGTATCACTCCATCTACCAGTGACGCGATTGGTTTAAAAAGGAAACGAATAAAAACGCTACCTACAGTGTTTTTCAGATGGGAAGGGTTCTGTGACACTTTAAAATTTTCCGAATTCTCATACTAGTCGGCTTTTTGTTGAAAATATTGTGGTCGCCGACTTCAGTTAGACTTACCTAATAGGATAGGTACCTACTACTAAGTACCTAGTAGTAGAAGTTATTTTTTGCGTTTTTGAAGGCGGTTTTTTGTTTTTTAAAACATTTATTTTATTTTACACTTTTTAGTGATCATAATAAGCTTATGTAGTCCCACTTCTTAGTTGATATATGAAACTTTAAGACATTTCAAGCTCGCCGCAAGCAACGCCGCGGGAAAATCATAGTCATTTTAAAACAATTAAATGTGCTTCGTTGTAGTCGCTCAACTATCTTAATCGAGATATCTTATCGCCACCCTTGAAATCGGTACCGTTGAGGAGTTCCGGTGGCCATCTGTGGTCTTCATCATCAGTTCCGCTTCACCAAGTGACATTTTCTGAATGCAAATGCTACACTTGTTACTAAAAATACTAAAATCGCTATATATTTGCATATAATATTTGAGGAGTTCCCTCAATTCCTCACTGATCCCTTCATCAGATTCAGATTTGCTGACAATGGGACCACCTCGGAAGTATACTCTATCAAACAAAAAAAGATTTTTTAAAATCGGTCCACAATTGACGGAGTAATCGGTGAACATACATAAAAATAAAAAAAATAAAAAAATACATACAAGGGAACGTATAACCTCCTCCTTTTTTGAAGTCGGTTAAAAATTAAAAAATGTCGATAGGCTTTCATTATGGGACATCTCTAAAACTGTCAAACTCGAAACGTCACAGAACCCTTCCCAGCTGAAAAACACTGTAGTTAGCTAGCGAGTGCATCTTGGCAAGGGCCTCTGGTCAATTCAAAACTGACTCTGTTGGGTTAGGTTCAGAAGGCTAAGGCGGGAGCGTAGCGTAGCTAAGCCACTGTACATTCGGCGAATGCTCGGCGCAATCTTGAGCTTTTATGCTCTGAAAGGACAACTTAAACTCGCCAGTTATTAATCTTTACGTTGAGTTATAAAACAAGTTGTTTAAGGGCTGATTTTTCAATCCCCAGATAAAACTATCCGTCAGTTATACGTATTACTATACTTTTCTAAAGTCATATAAAAGAAAAGGACAGAGCTAAAATGTACCTTCCGGATAGCTTTATCTGGGGATTGAAAAATCAGCCCTAAGAAAATCACCTACTTGGGAAAATAACCTCTGCACACGCCTGTATCTTTTGGTTCACTGCAAACATCATCTACAAAAAAAAAACATTTTTTTAGCATATACACATAAGGGTTCAACGTGGTATGCTTTATTAAGGGCCTGTTGTTTGATCAGTAGTTAACTCAACTAGGTAATTGTTAAAATTCGAAAAAGGAATCGAAAATTTTACACATTTCCTTGAGATTTAACCATTAGTTACGATTTTTAACGATTAGTTAGTTTAATTTGACTACTGATCAAACAACAGGCCCTAAAAGAATTAATCGCCATTGTAAGAAACCTACTAGTGTTTTTAACCGACTTCAAAAAAGGAGGAGGTTATACGTTCCACTGTATGTTTTTTTTTTTTTTTTTTTATGTATGTTCACCGATTACTCCGTCAATTGTGGACCGATTTTAAAAATTCTTTTTTGGTTTGAGAGAGTATACTTCCGAGGTGGTCCCATTGTCAGCAAATCTGAATCTGATGAAGGGATCAGTGAGGAATTGAGGGAACTCCTCAAATATTGTATGCAAACATATAGCGATTTTAGTATTTTTAGTAACAAGTGTAGCATTTGCATTCAGAAAGTGTCACTTGGTGAAGCGGAACTGATGATGAAGACCACAGATGGCCACCGGAACTCCTCAACGGTAACGATTTCAAGGGTGGCGATAAGATATCTCGATTAAGATAGTTGAGCGACTACAACGAAGCACATTTAATTATTTTAAAATGACTATGATTTTCTCGCGGCGTTGCTTGCGGCGAGCTTGAAATCTTAAAGTTTCATATATCAACTAAAAAGTGGGTCTACATAAGCTTATTATGATCACTAAAAAGTGTAAAATAAAATAAATGTTTTAAAAAACAAAAAACCGCCTTCAAAAACGCCAAAAATAACTTCTACTACTAGGTACTTAGTAGTAGGTACCTATCCTATTAGGTTAGTCTAACTGAAGTCGGCGACCACAATATTTTCAACAAAAAGCCGACTTCAGTTAGACTAACCTAATAGGATAGGTACCTACTACTAAGTACCTAGTAGTAGAAGTTATTTTTGGCGTTTTTGAAGGCGGTTTTTTGTTTTTTAAAACATTTATTTAACTATCCGAGTCGGGCCCAACTTTGTCCATAAAAGGATCGTTGTCATTAGTAATATAAAATGGAGTGAAATTAAATTATTTATTCGCTTTAGACATGGTATTATAGGCTTTTTTTTTCTCGAATCTTATAAATCTAACCATAATCGGTCGGTAGGTAGGTATGCAAAAAACTTTTCAATTATATTGCCTCTGTGACAGGACAGGGTTTAAGGCCCGCTCGCACGTAAATGCTGGGGTCCTAGTGAAAAAGGGCACAAGTCGACTTAACTCGTAATAAAAAAGGGTATATACATGAAAGGAGTACACTAGACTTAAACCCTTTTTCACTTGATCTTCAGAAGACTTATACCCTTTTTCACTAGGACCCCAGTTATGTAACTTTAGGTTAACCCCAATTATTAACAAAATATCTGCGGGCCTAGTATGTCTGCGTCTATCTCGCGTGTCAAATGTGAATAAAGCAACCGTCATTCTCCAAATTATTTACGTGTCAGAAGGTGACGGATGCCTTATCCAAACTTTGTCACGCGTTAAACGCAGCCATATTAGGGCCCCTGATTCATATGAGAACTGTCAATTTTAACGAATTAACCTGCTAACATAGGGTTAACCTGGGGCACGTTTTATAAAGCTACAAGTTACAATTTTACAGGTCTAAACTGGCAACACTGCTCAAATGGCTGGTCGTCATTGGTCGAGGTTGTGTCAAATGGAAACTTATAACCTGTAAATTGTAATTTGTAGCTTTATAACACAGGTCACTGGGGTACGTTTACGCAAGCGGGCCTAAGAGAATCAAACCACAGGCTTATTGCCTAACGCAGGGGTCGGCACCTTTTGAGTCGGAAGAGACAAAATTACAATTCACAAAATTTCTAACTTCTCAAAGAGCCACGAAAAAAAATCTTGCCCACAATAAATATGGTCTAAGATCCGAATAGGAAACGACCTTCAACCAGATGTTTATTCGATAATAAGTAGTTTTTATCAAATTTAATATGGTAAGTAATATATAGCGAATAGGTTGGCTGAAAAATTTCAGTCCAGTACAGTCCATAATACAAAAAAAACTACGAATGATATATTTTTTTAATTGCTATTGCTTGGTTATTAGACCAATTACATACTAATCGAAAGTATGAAGCCTATAGAATATGCAAACGTTAGGTTTAGTGCATATTATTAGTACCGACTTACCTTCGTACCCAATGTTTATGAGGGAAAAAATAGTCAACCTAACGTTTGCATATTCTATAGGCTTCATACTTCTTTATTGTTGTAAAAGAGGCCCTGGGGCCCTAATATGGTTGCGTTTATTGCGTGACAAATTTAAGATAAGGCATCCGTCACCTTCTGACACGTAATCTCTCGTACTTAACGAGAGTGACGGATGCTTTACCCACATTTGACGCGCGATATAGACGCACCGCTGGGCTAAGATCCTACTCGGTAAAACCTGTTTAAGTCTGTCTACATTGTCAAAACGTTTTGATATTACTTGACAGTAATTGAAACAATCCGAAACACGTCAAAGACAATATGGTTTTACCGTATTGATAAAGGGGCTGATATAGTGTAAATAAAAGTGAAAAAAACGCAAACAAACACACTTACTTGTCCCCAAGCAGCCATTGAAAAACAATATGGCCACGAATAAATATAACAAGAACTTGTGCATGGTGACTGTTAACTTGTGCTAGCAACAGGTGTACAAGTAATTCGTGCTACTCGTCCGTTTTATATACCGCCATAGCACGTTTTGTTTACACTAAGTAAACGAATGTAAAAGAACCATTATTCATTATTATTCTCTCTTAAAGCTGTTACACACTATACAGGGTGGTCCAAATAGATACGTCCAATTTTTTTTTATAACTAGTATCCTCACACCAACTTATGTCCGGAAATACCCCATGTATGTTACGCGTTTTTGCTAGTTTCGGGGATATTGATCATTTTAATCTGAACTTTTGTAATTTTCCCTTACGTCCATGTCACGAAAAATCATTCATATTCTTACATTTTTTACTATTTTTAACCCCCGACGCAAAAAAGAGGGGTGTTATAAGTTTGACGTGTAAGTGTGTGTGTGTGTGTGTGTGTGTGTGTGTGTGTCTGTCTGTGGCACCGTAGCTCTTAAACGGATGAACCGATTTGGATGCGGTTTTTTTTATTTGAAAGCAGGTTTTCTAGCGGTGGTTCTTAGACATTTTGTATCGAAATCGGTTCAGCCGTTTTTGAAGTATTGAACTTTGAAATGTCAATGTCGGGGGTTTTCCAACTTTTTGTTGGTTAGGTTATACTATTACTGTTGCATTTACACGTACGGTTCGGAACGAAGATTGGAACGGCGCGTGGCGTTTCCCGCGGTCCGAACTTTACGTGTAGCTACCTACAGGCCGCTTTTGTTCACACTGCGGACAACTGGGAAAATCGCTCGTTAACGATGACGATTACCAAATGCATCTTGTCTAGGACTAAAGGCCCCCAAGATGCATTACGCTAACAAGCGTTTCTATTCGTTTCGTTTTTAAACTAAGCGCGTCACTGGTAGATGACGTAATACGAAGAGTCACATGATCTACCAGTGACGCGATTGGTTCAAAAACGAAACGAATAGAAACGCTAGTTAGCGTAATGCATCTTGCCTAGGGCCTCTGATGCTTTATGCATCTAGTACCTACATTTAAATCTGTATAATGCACAAGGATCGGAAAAACGACCGTCATTTTGAAAACAACTGTTCCGTATAGCAGAGACTTCCTTGATATTAATTAAAAATATTATTTGGTATTTTATAGATTTATTATACAATAATTTATTATGTACTTAGCGACAATTTTATTAATGAATGACACCGAAATGTTAATAAGAAAACACAAACACACATACAAACAGTAAACCAATGTCAACGATTGCCCCAATGTCCCCCGTAAACTGTGAAAAAACTTTTTCGACTCATAAATAGGTCCTAAATTCACGTCGTTATGAAATAACAGGCAAAAAAAAAGACATTCTTTTTGATTGGCGAAAGTGTATTTTTTAACCGACTTCAAAAAAGGAGGAGGTTATACGTTCCACTGTATGTATTTTTTTTTTTTTTTTTTTTTTTATGTATGTTCACCGATTACTCCGTCAATTGTGGACCGATTTTAAAAATTCTTTTTTGGTTTGATAGAGTATACTTCCGAGGTGGTCCCATTGTCAGCAAATCTGAATCTGATGAAGGGATCAGTGAGGAATTGAGGGAACTCCTCAAATATTGTATGCAAACATATAGCGATTTTAGTATTTTTAGTAACAAGGGTAGCATTTGCATTCAGAAAGTGTCACTTGGTGAAGCGGAACTGATGATGAAGACCACAGATGGCCACCGGAACTCCTCAGCGGTTCCGATTTCAAGGGTGGCGATAAGATATTTCGATTAAGATAGTTGAGCGACTACAACGAAGCACATTTAATTGTTTTAAAATGACTATGATTTTCCCGCGGCGTTGCTTGCGGCGAGCTTGAAATGTCTTAAAGTTTCATATATCAACTAAGAAGTGGGACTACATAAGCTTATTATGATCACTAAAAAGTGTAAAATAAAATAAATGTTTTAAAAAACAAAAAACCGCCTTCAAAAACGCAAAAAATAACTTCTACTACTCGGTACTTAGTAGTAGGTACCTATCCTATTAGGTTAGTCTAACTGAAGTCGGCGACCACAATATTTTCAACAAAAAGTCGACTTCAGTTGGACTAACCTAATAGGATAGGTACCTACTACTAAGTACCGAGTAGTAGAAGTTATTTTTTGCGTTTTTGAAGGCGGTTTTTTGTTTTTTAAAACATTTTCCCATAACCATTATGATTTTATTCATTAATAATATTGTTGCTGAATACATATAAATAATGTTATAATAAATGTAAAATACCTCATAATATTTTTAATTAACATCAGAAGGAAGTCTTTCCTGTACGGAACAGGGTTGTGTTCAAAATGACGTGCGTTTTTCCGATCCTTGTAATGCAATATTTGAGGAAGTGACAGGATAATTTGGTAGTGTTTCAAAGTGACTGAAGGGCGCAATAAACAACGGTTTGTGGCACCTGAGGGGCTAGACAAGATGCATTACGCTAACCAGCGTGTCTAATCGTTACGTTTTTAAACCAATCGCATCACTTGTAACTGACATGATACGAAAAGTCACGTGATCTACCAGTGACGTGATTGGTTTAAAAACGAAGCGATTAGAAACGATAGTTAGCGTAGTGCATCTTGTCTAGCCCCTCTGCTTCGAGCATAGCCTAGCTTCTTTATTCTTAATCTTCTTCTTCTTTCTTCTTATAAGTATATAAAAATCAATTGTATATTCGTTAGTCTCGCAAAAACTCGAGAATTGATCGACCGATTTAAATAAAAATCGTTGTGTTCATGATGGTCAGGGCAAGGTATGTAGAAAAAAAAACCGGCCAAGTGCGAGTATAAAACTGTAACATGAGTCTGTCTGTTCGTTGAATATATTTATATTAAAGGTTGCAACACGACATTCAGGCCCATAACTCAATGTTTTGTCTCCTTGTCTGTCTGTTTGTTCAAGTATCATGAAGAAATGAACTAACAAGACCGTCTTTTATGATACTTTGTTGCTACAATTTAATGATTAAGCTAAAAAAATATACTTATTTGTTTTATCTTTGGTACGTTGACAAAAGCAGGAAAAAATAACGTTTAAAAAAAACCGGTCGAGTGCGAGTCGGACTCGCGATCAGAGGGTTCCGTATTAAAGATTAAAAGAAAATACTCAATTTGTTTTGTTTTTTTTTAAACGTCCATTTTGGCTTTACCGGGATTTGAACCCAGGGCCGCTAGCTTCGTAGGCAGGGTCACTACCAAATAGGCCAGCGCGTCGTCAGTATCTTATGTCGTAGGTATATCTATAGTCTAACCCCGTTACTAATAAACGTTGAGTAAGTGTGGTCCGCGACTATCACGCATTTGACTGAACCTATTTTGATGCGGTTTTCAAAAGTATTTGTTACACTTAGGAGAAGGTTTTAGTATTTTAACCGATTTAAAAAATAAATGTTTTAAAACACAAAAAACCGTCTTCAAAACCGCAAAAAATAACTTTTTTTAAATGGTAGGTATAGGTCAGTCCAATTGAAGTCGGCGACTCACGATATTTTTACCCAAAAGCCGACCAGCTTAAACGAAATTATTTTTTAAATACTCTAGGTTGTTTTTCCACCGGTGCATGACAGTATTTATTTAAAATTGTTATTTATTAACGTTAATACGGACGTAAGAGTTTAATTATATATAAACAGGTGTTTTGAAACGCAGTAGGTAAGTAGTTAAAAAAAACCTTGAACATAAACCCCCTTAGGTACTAATAAACGTTGAGTAACAGTGGTATAGCTATAGCTTAGGTATAGCTTATCCGTCATTGTGACATTTGAATTTGACAGATAAGGACAAAACATTGTACAGCTATTCCACCGTTACTAAACGTTTATTAGTAAGGGGAAAACGTTTTAGAGCAAGTGTTAATGAATAATATATTACACTGAAACGTTAATGGAATAGAATAGAATAGAATAACTTTATTTCAGGCAATACGGCCCATATTTAAAAATACCTTACAGACTAACATACAAAACAATATACAAGGTGTTTGGCAGTCGGTTTGTAGGGGTTTTAAAAGATGAAAGTTAGGATCATTCTGAATTTTTTTTACACCATTTATTGTGATGCAAAGTGGCACGGTTTTTGAGATATTGTACATTTTTTAATTCTTGAAAAAACGCTGTGTTCATTAGAAAAACAATTATTAAACACCCTATACAGCCCGTATTGAATATTTTTTTAGTGTTTTACCTTCGCAATACCTTGGTTCATCAAAATAAATTCAAATTACCGCCTGCTGCTGCTCGACTGATTATTAATTGTTTTTCTTGCGAACATTTTTTCAAAAATTGATTTTTTTTACAATGTCTGTAAAAACCGTGCAGCTTTGCATAATAGTAAATGTGGTTAAATGTGTTCAGAATGACCCTAAATATCATCCTTTAAAACCCGAATGCCAAACACCTTGTATAACTTAAAATCAACATAACTACTAAAACACTTTCGCAGTGTCAGCTAGCCAGCGGCCGCGTAATTAATAAATCGATTTGAAAAGAAGACTGGGGTTCTATACTACTAGGTAAAGCCATATTGGTTCTGACTTTAACTCGGCCGTCTTTACTTTTAGCTAGACATAACTATCATAACGTTAACAATACGATAACCTGTCAAAAGCAACATGGTTTTACAGTGTTAAATAGAGTCCCAGTTGTAAGATCAAGCTAGGGAATTCCTAAAACGCCAATTGGGATACACCTAAAAAAACGAAAAAAATGCCTTTCATAAGGATCTAATTTAAAGCATTTCATGATTAAAATATTTTATTAAATAAAATTAACATTTTGGAAAACGTCACCACATAAATTATTCACATTTAACACACATTACTTAAAACAGAAACGGTCTGAGTAATACCTATATTAATTTTATCATAAGAATGATAGACAATTTTATTGAAAAAAACTTAACGATCATTTGAACCTAATGTAACACTTCTCTCTACTACGCTCGTCACACACTCGTACACTTATAAAAATGGTTAATTTCGAGTCGGACATGCGGACGAAGGGTTCCGTATTACCGTACAATCAGGGCCCGGAACCGCTTAGCGCGAAAGGGGTTTTCGATATGGTATTTGATAGACTTATTTTTACAAAGCCCAAGGATGCGCTAAGCCTATCGTCGACTTAGTTCAATGAGAGGGCAATCAAATTATGCAGTTAATTCGACTAAGCGCTAACCCTATCCCAATACCCCATCGTCTGTTACCCTATTCAAACTTAATCGAACGGTTTCAAGCTGGTTTAATCTCTATGCGCAAGAGTTTCGACTTAGAATTGTATTACCTAATAATTAATAGGATAGCCGTAGGTAGTAGTCGCTTAAGCGAGACAGACAGAATTCACCCGAACACGTAGAAAAGAGAGGGACGATCAATGGGTTAATACCCAGTCAATGCTAAGTGCTTTAATATTTAACTACCGAAACCAGAATGTTCTGGGTAAGCTCCATGGATGCGGTTAACTAATTCAAAAGGGTTCGCCCCAACGTTAGGTAACTCAATCATAGGGTAACCACATCGATTGTGTAACTTAATGATAGGGTTAGCCTATCAATAGGGTTAATTAAATGAAAGGATTTTCCGGTCCCTGCATACAAATGAGCAAAAAAGGCGAAAAATAACATATTTTTGGTATGGGGACCCCCTTTAATTTTAAGTATATATATTTTGTTATGGCGGCTTTAGTAATATAGACAAGACTTTATAAATTTCATGGGTTTACCTTTTACGGTTTAAGACATAAAAAGCGATTGTTATATCGTCGGTGATACTGCTAAACCGCGTAACTAACAGATTTATTAAGGAGCAAAATGCAGTTTACTGAATTATTTAAAGTAAAGTTAATTTGGTTCTTATTAAAAACTAGCTTTCCGCCCGCGACTTCGTCTGCGGAGAGTCAGAACTTCTGTTAAAAGTACCTACAGTTATAGTTCACATCACATTCAAAGGCTTTTAAAAAAAAAGTCTAGGGCGTGAATTTTAAGTAAGCGGTCCACATAAACAACTTTAATTTTATGGCACTAACCTTTAAAAAAACAAAATTGACATACAAAATAAATTCACTGCCTCTCTTTCACCATTACGTTTTTTTATACGATTCTAGATAAATTTGCCATGTATTCTATACAAACAATTAACCCACTTAGCAGAAGATTTTCGAAAAACACCGAAGCTGAACATTTTCTGTAGGTATGTAATAGTAGTCTAATACCCATTTTCATATTTTGCAGGTATGTAACTTTGAATATTACATAATTTCGATACAAACTTTACAGTCAGTATAGTCTTAGATCCCAAGTTTTTCCCTTTAGTTATTGTTTATTGATAATGGATTTGCTCTTAACTAACTATAAACACTGAAGATTGCAATGTTTTATATGCTAAGTATAATTCATGTACCTGGATAAAAAAACAAACTCCTATTCAAACTTTCACCCGCTTTTCACACTGTTAAGGGATTGTTTTAAAAAATGGTTATTATTTCATTTATATTGGTGTTGATACCGAGTTTCATGTATCTAACTTCAGTCATAATTTTAATTTGTAGGTAGGTAGGTAGGTTTTTTTATAGCTGGGTAAACATTAGGTTATCTTAATACCCCACATTTCTCACTTCAAAAATGACCAAATTTCTACCAAACTACTACCCCCCATTTAACCACCTTTGGGATAGTTTTTTCTAAATCGCCGAAAATAACTTTTTTTGTTTACTTATAAAAACAGTAGCGTAAATATACAAAACTTTGCAACCCCCTTTCATCCCCCAATGGGTTGAATTTTAGTTATCACGTGACTCATTATTTTCATTGCAGAGCAAGCATTTCTACCAAGTTTAAAGTAAATTTGAGCATACCAAATATTTTTTCCTAACAAACTTTGCAACCGCCTTTTATCCCTCTAGGGGTTGAATTTTAGTTATCACTCATATATCTGACTCATTATTTTCATTTCAGAGCATTTCTACCGAGTTTCAAGTAAATTTGACCATAGAAGTATTTTTTCCCATACAAACATTGCAACCCCCTTTCATCCCTGTAGGGGTTGAATTTTAGTAATCGCTGAAATACGTGTCTCATTATTTGCATTTAAGAGTATTCCTACCAAGTTTCAATTAAATTTGATCATAAAAATATTTTATCTATACACACTTTGCAACCCCTTTTCATCCCTCTAGGGGTTGAATTTTAGTAATCGCTGAAATACGTGTCCCGTTATTTGCATTGAAGAGCATTCCTACCAAGTTTTAAGTAAATTTGATCATAAAAATATTTTATCTGTAAACACTTTGCAACCTCCTTTCATCCCTCTAGGGGTTGAATTTTAGTAATCGCCGAAATATGTGTCTCATTATTTGCATTTAAGAGTATTCCTACCAAGTTTCAAGTAAATTTGATCATAAAAATATTTTATCTATACACACTTTGCAACCCCCTTTCATCCCTCTAGGGGTTGAATTTTAGTAATCGCTGAAATAGGTATTTCATTATTTGCATTAAAGAGCATTTCTACCAAGTTTCAAGTAAATTAGACAATAAAAATATTTTTTCCCATACAAACTTTGCAACCCCCTTTCATACCTTTAGGGGTTGAATTTTAGTAAGCGCCGAAATACGTGTCTCATTATTTGCATTTAAGAGTATTCCTACCAAGTTTCAAGTAAATTTGATAATAAAAATATTTTTTCCTAAACAAACTTTGCAACCCCCTTTCATCCCTCTAGGGGTTGAATTTTAGTAAACGCTGAAATACGTGTCTCATTATTTGCATTGAAGAGCATTCCTACCGAGTTTCAAGTAAATTTGACCATAAAAGTATATTTTCCCATACAAACTTTGCAACCCCCTTTCATCCCTCTAGGGGTTGAATTTTAGTAAACGCTGAAATACGTGTCTCATTATTTGCATTGAAGAGCATTTCTATCAAGTTTCAAGTAAATTAGACAATAAAAATACTTTTTCCCATACAAACTTTGCAACCCCTTTTCATACCTTTAGGGGTTGAATTTCGAAAAATCCCTTCTTAAACGACGCCTCCATTACAAAATCAACTTCCCCTCAAAATTTCAAATTTGTATCTTTAGCGGTTTAGGCTGGGCGTTGATATGTCACCCGGGACATTGCCTTTTATATATATAGAAGATGTTACTTACGCGGTTCCGTGCAGTGACGAGCTTGCCAGCGAGTTATTTAAGAGAATATCGGCCTATTAAAGTTCCTTATGCTTTATCAATAATCAACTGTACCTACTATATATAATAATCAAACGCAATATGAGCTGCATTATCCCCGGTTGGCTGGCAGAGGAGACACGTTACGTAACAAAATTGTAATCATGCGCACCGTACTGTTGTGTTTGTTTATCGCGTTGATCTTCAACGGCGGGTGGGCAGCAGGTAATTTTCTTTTTATTAATATTTTCCTTCTTATTTTTGTACGTTGTCGCAGCTTAAACACTATAATTTAAATAAAACCGGTTAAGTGTGAGTCGGACTCACCCACCGAGGGTTCCGTTTTTTAAATAATATGGTTGGGAAAACGCAAAAGAAAATACTCATGTTGGTATGAACTTTATTTTCTATGCAATAATTTTAAAACTACGGATTTTTAAACATTTTTGATTACTTTTCTGAAACTGTAAAATTTGTCAACTTCATTTTATTATTCCCGTAAAATATAAATAATTATCTTTAAATCACGAATTTTTCAGATTTTTTGGTACATAATCTTCGGAGATAAAGAATGGTAAATTTTTTATTAATTTTTGGCTATAAATCAAGAAGTACGTCACGGAAAATTAGATTTTTTTTTTTCCATATTGAGCCTTTTCGTATGAGACACCGTTTGCAATAATCAAATCATTTTCATTTTTCAACCCCCCATTCTAGACCCCTTTTCAAATATTTAGAAAAATAATTTCATATTGGTTTTGCTACAAACAAATGCAGGCAAGCCATTTATACAACTATGCCAAATTCCAAGTTGACAGCTTCTATAGTTTCAGGAAAAACTGCTGTGACATACAGACAGACAGACAAACACAGAAGGGTTCCTTTTTTACCATTTTGGTACGGAACTTTAAAACCCGGGACAATCTCATACAAATTGGCTTCGTTCAAACTAAACACTTAGTTAGGATTAGCCGCCGCCAACGGGGCAGGGCTCAAGCTCCCATGGTTAGTGCTGCAGCGAGAAGAACCTTTTGGCATAACGTGATGTCGAGGAGTACTGCTTTCTGCATCTGACCCTTGATCCAGCCACCTAGCGCAATCTCTTAAAGTGTTGGTCGAGGCTCTTCGCTATGAGACCGTTTGTCGAAACAAATATCAGTACAATGATCCTTTGAATACCATCTCTTCTTTGTAAAGTTGTCTGGAAGAGATCGCTATTTAGCGATGAGACCACCTGTTGACTCACTGTTGTAGTATGAGAGGTTCAGTAAAGTGTTTTGTATCGTATTGTAAGTATTATAATGTCATGATCGTCGAGTCAACAACCCACATAGCGGTCTCCTCGTGAGCCAAGTCTGGTATCTACTTCCTAAACCTTTCCTTCTCAGCCTTCATGAGGTTCTCGTCATGCGGAATGGTGACTTCGACGAGCACTGCCTAAAAGCCAGTGCTATCCCATTGTGGGAACTGTCCAATTTTCCAGGATAAAAATTACCCTGTCCTTTCCCGGGACTCGAGAATGGAGATAGCTCCATGGATACCAAAGTTCATGCCGTAAAAGCAAAACAGAAAGGCAGATAGAGTTACTATCAAATTTATCATATTAAAGTATATAAGTATGGATATGGATATTGACCTTTGTTCGAACGTCATATTATGATAAGACCTTATTTGATAACCTCCTTTGTTTCTGTATACCTATGGTCTGTTAAGATATCATGTCACGATTGCAAGTTAATTAACTGAGTCGGGGAAATTTATGAGGAAACAGGAAAACCGCAACAATTAATTATTACTTGGAAAAAAATATATAAAACCACAATATAATAGTATTAATATTGTAAGGACAACTTTTTGAGACTGTTATTGATTAAGTATTATTCGGTAAAAAAAGGGAGAAAATTGAAAACCAGCGCTGCGCAGCAGTCCTGCAAGACTGCGGCCAGTTGAGATGAGTTGCTCCTTTTACCGCAGTCAAAGTTTCTGTATGTTGTAAAAGCGGTAATAATTGTGTCCTGCAGCGATAAATATTTTTTTCATTTCATTTATAACACATTGTTGTTAGCCTTGATACGCTAGTAACTAACAATAATAGTTATGTAGTAATATGAGCCCAATTTTAAAACAATATTGGTTTTTACATTGTTATCGTATTGTCAACTTTACGATAGATGTTTTGACATGACAGTAATTGCTTCCGCGTTTAAAACAAAGCGGTGACTTGTAATATGACTGGCAATATGGTAGTAGGTAGGTAGGTAGTAGTTTTTGAGTTTATTCGTTACAAACATACAAAAAAACAAATCTTTCCTCTTTTAAAATATTAGTGTAGATTAGTGTAGTTAACATTTACTGTTGTTTTAGATGAAGCGTGCAGTCAACCTGTGATAACGGGCCGGTGTTTCGCTTCTTTTCAGAGGTAAGTCAATAAATCAATTGTCATTAGAATTAAATACCCACTGGGACGGTGAGAGGAACTGGGACACTTAACGTGAGTAGGTATAATTTAGTTAATTTAGCTATCATAATTAAGTGCTTAATATAAATGGTAAAATGTAAAAATAGTGCTGTCTTCGCCAACAAACTGCTTTGCAATTTGGTGAAACCAAATCATTTTTACCCCCTTACTAATAAACGTTGAGTAACGGTGGTATAGCTATACAATGTTTTGTCCTTATCTGTCAAATTCAAATGTCACAATGACAGATTAGGACAAAACATTGTATAGCTATACCACCGTTACTCAACGTCTATTAGTAAGGGGGTATATGTTTTTTCAATGTGTATCCTTGGCATAATAAACAAAAAAAAAATGCAAGTCATGCAAACGCTGCTCAGTTTTCTATCGAGTTGACATAAGCGGTACATAATTCCGAAGAGTCGTAATTCCAAATTGATCAAAATTCCGAATTGTCATAATTCTGGATGAAATGTTTGACTTTATTTTTTTATAACGCTTATAAATCAAACCTAACTTACGTATATCAATAAACTTGTGCATTTAATCCAAAATAGATCCAGCTTAGCATAGCTTTCGGAAAAATGAAAATTCGGACAAATTAATATTAATATTCGGAAAAAATCACGTACGCTGTCCGTCCGTCCGTCGTCCGTCTGTCAGTCTGTCCTAACTGTAGAGAGCAGTATCTTTTAAACCGTAAGAGGTAGTGGATAGTTTTTTTTTTATGTGTGTGCGCTATCCAACAACAAGTGCGAATGATGTAGACATCTTCGGCGACTCGCTGCAGGTCTTTAAGAATAAGTTGAGAGCCATCGAATAATTATCACCTATCTTAATGTAATTGTTTTGTTTATTGTGTATTGTTGAGTTGTGCAGGCTACAGGTTACCTTCAAAGTTATTTTAAAAGCGATAACCAAATTTTAAGAGTGCTGTATACACTTGCCTCGGTATTGCACACAGGTTTGTAACACTATAGGAATATTTTTTTATATCTTAATTGTGTAAATAGTATCTTTTTAATAAATAAATAAATCCCCTAGAGAATTTTCAATTTTCCGGGATAAAAAGTAGCCTTTGTGCTATTCCAGATTATAATCTATGTCTGAGCCAAATTTCATCCAGATCCGTTTAGCTGTTCCGGGGTGATTGAGTAACAAGTATCCAAACTTTCCCATTTATAATAATTATTAGTTAGTAGAAATAAGATCACGGCGAATTTCCTAATAAAATTAATAACCCATTTTGAGTGTCTCAGCCTGTATATTATTTATAAAGTGTTAAAATGTTTTTTTTTTTTCAGGTTTGCCTATAACCCAGTCACCAAGGCCTGCGAACAATTTACCTACGGAGGGTGCGGAGGCAATGGGAACAACTTCGAGGGGTTAGCAGCATGCGAGGCAGCGTGTAAAAAACCCTAACAAATTATCAAAATTTATACTCTGCCCTTCTACTGAGAGAAAGGCACAAGTGCAATTAATTCATAGAAGCAAATTAAACTCTCAAAGGTTATAAGTCATTATAAGGCTGGAAGTCCAATAAAATTCAAATTCAATTTCAAAATCTTTTTTTTTATTGTGTATCACATTTCAAAAACACAAGTACAATTCATATAGTAGATGCGCCTTTTTCCGTAGGAGAGCAGTACTACACTTCTAAGCCATAAAGCAGCATCTCAAATAAAACTTCTGTAGCAATCACATCCTTAATACCCACAGGAAAGGATTGAATCTACGTTGGCAATCGAATCTGAGATAATATTTATTGGCTTAAGAGGGCGGTATAGGCGTACAACGCTGCTCTTCTAAATAAAAAGGACACATGCGTAATTTGATAGTCAAAGCAAATTGAACTCCCTGTCTTAAGAAATAAGGTCACTAATACATTCTATGAGACATAAGGCCTTTTTTCTAATGAGAGCAGAATGTACATTTTAATTGTGAGCCGGGGTATGCATAAGGTGCGGGGAGAGGGGTAACCTCACCCCCGCACCTCATGGTTGCCCCGGCTCTTAATTAAATTGTAGGTACGCCTTTAGTTACTTTATAGTTTGTCAAGAGGGCGCTATCGGTAACCCTATACTAACTAGGCCAGGTCCACTCTGGACTATAAGTCTTAAGCTATATCTAAGTACAATGGGTTTCTAGGCCACTATGTCAAAGTGATATTGCAAATCGGAAAAAATCTCTTTGGATTTGTTTCATTAGTTATGTCTCTTTGACATAGTTCACTATTGGTCCAAAATCAATTTGGTAGATTGTACATCGGCTTTTAACACTCGTTATGTGTAACAACCTGCGGGCCTATTATGGTCGTGTTTGTCTATTTATATAGACGTGGATATAACATCCGTCACTTTCTTTCTAGTAGATAAGTGCGAGAGTGACGGATGATTTATCCATCGCAAAGGCGATCATAATATAGGCCCTGCCCTCGTTGATGGTCAGTCCAATATATTGCATTGTAATAAGGTTCAAAATTGGATACATCTCTTTGTAGTCGACTGGTCCTAGTGGAAGGCATTTTTTTAAACAAAGCTTTTGACTTTCTCTTTTTGCTAGTACTCGATTTGATAGGGTTACCGATAAGGCCGTAGCCAGGGTTCAGATATCCCCCGAAATATTAACACCGAGGTTATACGATTAAATTATTTTTTGTCATAAATATTTTTAAACCACCCCCAAAGATTCTTCTGGCTATGGCCTCGGTTAAAATCATCATAGTGCATCTATTAACCCATTGTGTAATTTTGGAAAATAAATGTATTTAAATATATATGACTGATTTATTTACAAATAACTTGCGAAAAAAAACACAAAAGTAATAAAGAATTAGTATTAAGTATTAATTTATATTGTCTTTATTTATATAAAGTATCATTACAGTTGTAGCAATCTAGCAATACGGTCCAATAGGATTTGACAAGATACATTCAGCGATAATGAACTATAACAGCCGGTAAGCTGTGGCAAGCTGTGGTGGTGTGGTGTGTGTGGTGTACAGTCCAATTTGATTTCTAGGCTACTATGGACTATGTCAAAGTGACTTTGACAACCAAACCTAAGAGACTTCCTATTGTTTGGTTTACAACGTCACGTTGACAAAGTTCATAGTGGCCTAGGAATCAAATTGGGTGACTGTACATCGGTCAAGGACAGTGGACAGTACAGTAGTGTAAACCGATCGGACAGTAGCGAGTCAAGTTGCGTTGCCAGTGGATCCAAATAGAATCGCTTTCTATTTTTTTTACTCCACTGTCCTTGCAACAGTACTTTGACATTGAATAGGAATAATTATATCTATGTATTTGTAACTCGATAACAAAAGTAAGCAAGTATTGGTAAATTTAAAACATTATTATTGTAATTTAATTAGGTAATTTAGTTAAGCAGAGTAATTGCAGTGCCCTTACAGGGCCTCTATTTCCGCCGGTAACCGGACCCGTTACGGTATTATTTTGACGTCAGTCAGCCGCCATTACTGTCAAGGAAATAAGAGCTATCGAGACAGTAACAATACGATAGCAGAGGCGCGAGACAAGATGCATTACGCTTACTAGCGTTTCTATTCGTTTCGTTTTTAAACCAATCGCGTCACTGGTAGATCACGTGATACGGAAAGTCACGTGATCTACCAGTGACGCGATTGGTTAAAACGAAACGAATAGAAACGCTAGTTAGCGTAGTGCATCTTGGCAGGTCAAAAACGATATGGTTTTTACCGTGTTGAATAGAGGCCCTGGGCTTGACAGTAATGGCGGCCGAGTTAAAAACAATTCCATAACACGTCATAAGCAATTATTTTTACCTAGTTGAATAGGCTTGTCAAATTTTGTGCGAAAAAGTTAAACGAAAAGTCGAAAGTTAATTGATCCGAAACCAAATTAATGTTCGTGATTAGTTACACGTTATTTTGATTTATTGTTATTTCGCTAACTCGGGTTACCCAGTGCCAACGTACACAGGAATATGTTTTTAAATAAATTGATATTTCTTGCACTGACGGCCTTCATTCTTGCGAAGGAAATAAAACCCCGCGGTAGGTATACTATTTTTATTATTATGTGTGGAGTTAGGATCACAGAACAGAAAAAACAGTAGAAGTGTCAAGTGGGCGTGTAACGTGTGGCATTTCCGCGATCGCTTATTTCGATATTACGATATTTCTAAAATAGGAAATAAATCCAGAAGCATGCCATATTGTAAAAACTATAGCCGCACCAAAAACATTTTCCATGGTGGCGTGTTTGTTTTTATGATGGTTTGAGTATTGGCGACAACAGGTCTGATACTAAGCGAAGCTCATGCCACTTCCGCTGTTTTTTCTATTCCGTGGTTAGGATGATAGATAGAGTAAGAAATAGCGAGATTCGAGAATGATGTGGATTGAAAGAAGATGTAGTGAGCGGAGATGTTGGTAGGGGACGTACGGTGATCAGATTCGCGATGTACTGAATAAGGACTAAATCCAAAGCACCCGAAACCGACGTAAATAGCGGTTGATGAATGTAGAGGAAGCGAAAGTTGTATGTTTGGACCGGTGCACCTGGCGTTCCATAGTCTCTGCCTACCCCATTGGGAGACAGGCGTGAAGGTATGTATGTATGTATGTATGTACTATTATTATTTATCCTACAAATATTATCAATGCGAAAGTTTGTGTGTTAGTTTGTTAGTCCTTCACGCTGCAACGGCTATACGGATGTGGATGACATTTGAAATGGAGTTTATACCCTGGATTATCATAGGCGTTGCATCCCGAATAAATTCAAAGCTCCCAAGGAAATAATCGAAACCTACGCGGACGAAGACGTGGGCAGAAGCTAATCCACTTATCCTACTAATACGAGTAGGATTTTTTATAAAAACAACAACACAAAATAATAAAATTAAAATGTGCAATAATCGGTGGTTCTTGTTTCTTGGGCTTGATTAATTAGAAAATATTGAGGCCTTTAGTTTCCTGTTAACAACAGCACACTAACCATTCATATATTTTTTTTCAATACGCAAAAAGACAGTAACTCGCGCACTACTTTAATTTTCTTGAGCAATTATCGCCGTTACAAAGTGGCTTAAAAAAATTACGAAGGCGTATTCCAACTCCACAAAAAATATATGTTTGTGTGCAATGGTAGTTGCTATCAAAGTCACCCCGTAAATCAAAGTAACCCCGCCGGTTTACGGTATTTATTCCTATCAGTGTTTAATAGCTTATTATTCCTACGATATCAGGTAGGAATCCCGAAGATACGTGTCTCCAGCCCATAATGAGAGGGGGACCCATTATATATTGCAGAGCTCAGATTCCAGTGTAAGTATTTAATTCCTCTGTAAACCCAGGGACCGGAACCGCTTACCCTTTAAAGGGTTTTCGTTAGGGTATATAATTGACTGGTTTTTACACACCCTAACGATGCGATAAGTATATCTGCGACTTACCCCAATGAAAAGCTATCCTATACCATTAATTCGACTAAGCGCTTACCAATTCCTTAAAACCCTCGTTAGGCTTTCCCTATGAAGTGTTGGTTGAACGGCTTCAAGCTATTTTAATCTATACGCGCAGTCCATACAACATATTTTTACATAGGCTTGAAACCAACCAATCACACGAATCTGCAAAATAGAGTCAACGGAGAGGGAGAATAGATAGGGTAACACTAACGTAATGCTAAGTGCTTAAATCCGAAACCCTTACGAAACTGGTAACCTAAATAGTTGTAGTTAACTAGTTCGAAGCAGTTTCCATATCATTAGGGTAAGTCTATCGATAGGGTAAGCCTATTTTACTCAAAAATGCTATGTAATCTTGCCATAACACCAGTAAAAAGGAGCCAGTAGGTTGACGTTCCTGGACAACTGGAAAAGTGTCCAGTAAAGTTGAGGAATTTCGAATTTGGAATCAAAAAGTGTCCAGTAAGTAAGTATGGAAATTCCATAACATATCATATTATTTGAATTCGGAACTATCTGTAACGACTGTGAGAGCCTTCAAAAAGGCTACTTATACTACATGAAAAGCTGATCATTCAGCTCCAAAAGTACCAGGGCATCATAAACCAAAAGCGTTATCTCGTTCAGACCAGACATCGCGCGATTTCTCTTCATTTCAGCATCGCTTGCTCCGCACCATCTCAGTTTTATGTGCGCCTAGTACATCTCGGCCGGTATGACGAGTTGTGAATCGTTAAAAAAAGTAAAAAAACCGGGTAAGCGACCGGCTAAGAGTCGGACTAGCGCCCTGAGGGTTGTGCACATATGGTCATCAATATTTTAATATTTTTTTTTTTAAATCGTTCTCCTTGTTCTATTTTTGAGTAAAGCACTATACATGCTTCGACCATTAAGAGCCATCCTGGACTCGTATGTATAAAAGCACTCGCCTGGCGGCTCGGGCTTTTACCTCATACTCGTCCAGGAAGGCTCACTTACTGGTCTTTGCAGTAATGTACTATTACTGTTTGTACTTATTTACATATATTGTATATATTATGTATGTATTTATTCATAAGTGAAATTTATGTACCTATTTAATTAATCCCAATAACTATATCAAGAAATTAGGAATGAATACCTATAGCTTGTACCTTGGATTAAAACATGGACTTTTCGTAATCGAAGTCTACGCGGACGAAGTCGTGGACAAAAGCTAGTATATACATATATAAACCCTATGTTGCACCGCCACTGCAATATAATATGCTTTTGTCCAAAGGTTAACTGGTAGAGAATGCCTTACGGCAATAAGTTCGCGTTTTGTATATTAAAATTTATTATTTTGTGCAGTAAAGATTAAACAAATAAATAATTACATACATACATACATTAAATCATGCCTGTTTCCCAGAGGGGTAGGCAGAGACCACTTCTTTCCACCTGCTACGATCTTGACAAATCTCTTTCGCTTCTTCCACATTCATACATCGAGTCATGCACGCACATCGGTTTCGGGTACATAAAATTCGGCCCTTTTCCAGTATTTCTTCGATTTGATTCGAAAAAGTACGCCTAGGGCTTCCCCTTCCGACCCTTCCACTCACTTAATACTTATAAACATAACATAAACTCACGCCTTCATTCCCAGAGTGGGGTAGGCAGAGCCACAGACTCACCAACAACTCCAAAAACTTGTTGATAATTCTGTGACCACATTTTGCGCAACCAGGCTAAGATGTTATCCAGCGTATTAGTGACAGGTTGCAAACCGATCGCCTAACAGCACTACACAGCCTTTAGTCCCTTAGTCGTCTCTTACGACATCCACGGGAAGACATGGAGTGGCAACATTCTAAACCCGGTACCACACGGAAAACGGCACTCACTTAAGCTGCAACCACACCGCTGCTTAGAATACGGCGACGGTACGGAATCGCAGTGACGCATCGTATGCGTACCGTTTTTGTCGCACGCTCCCCACACCGCTGCTTAAAATAAAAAACGGTGTCGTTGCGTAAACAAAAGACGGGGTCAAAGTAACAACATGGCGCCGTTTTTGACGCACCGTAATATACGCACCGTTAAGCAGCGGTGTGGAGGGCATGCGATAAAAACGATACGGATACGATGCGTCACTGCGATTCCGTACCGTCGCCGTATTTTAAGCATTGGTGTGGGCGTAACTTTAATAAATAATTATCAAATTACTATTTCAGGTTCGGCTACAATTTCAGTTCGAACGAATGCGTTTCCTTCATCTACGGGGGTTGCAACGGGAACCTGAACCGGTTCGATACCCTGTACCTATGCGAGCAGGCGTGCATCGATACCCCCCGTTTTAGCGCCCGGAGAAGCTACATGAAAAAAAAGCAAGCAATGTCAGCTTGCGATGTTGCTTAAACCATGAGCGATGCCACACGAGCGTTGCCGGTGCGTTGCATCCACAGAACAGAAAAAAACAATAGAAGTGTCAAGTGGACGTGTAACGTGTGGCATAATTCGGAGTTCCGTGCAACCGACCATACTTTTGCCGCGATCGCTTATTTCGATATTTCGATATTTCTAAAACAAGAAAATAAATCCAGAAGCATGCCTTATTGTGCTATTTTGGAGTGCAAAAACGATAGCCGCACCAAATTCTTTCCATGGTTGCGTGTTGTTTTTATGATAGTTTGAGTATTGGCGACAACAGGTCTGATACTAAAAGCGAAGCTCATGACACTTCCACTGTTTTTTCTATTCCGTGGTTGCGTCGCAACGCTGTGATTTCAACCTGGGATATACCAAAAAAAAAACTCCAAGTTTTTATATTCACTTTCGATATAATAGACTAATTGAAGACACTAATTTCGTGTTTTTTGGATTTGAATAAGAATATTAATTTTTTTTTTTTTAAGAAAATGTCGTGTTACTAAATTGTTTTGTTTGAGACATGCTTTAAAAATATTGAGACATGCTTTAAAATGTTTGAGAGTTTCTTTAAAACGTTATTGGTTGTTTTTTTTGCCTGGCAGCACTGTGCGTTTTTGTCAGATCACGTCAATGTCAATGTGAAGTCATGTAAGTTTTTTTTTCTTATTTTTTTCTGGTCATGTAAGTTTATTAAGTTTGACAATTTCACCCACAGACTAGCCTACGGACAGAGGGTCCAAAACGGACTTATATTTTGATTATTCCATTTTTTTAAAGATCTTACAATGTGATGTTTATATACAGTTAAAAATTATCTTGGTTTTAATAAGCGTTAAAATAACATTATTTGTATATTACTGCATTTCGGACTCATATTATAATATGAAGACTATGGTTGATTATGATCACAGATTAGATACAACTTACCAATCAAGATCGTGACGTCACTACATTTAGAGGTCAAATAATGTCAAATGATAAAATTACATTAAAAATAACTATTAAATACTAATTTTGTAAAATAATCTGATAACAGGGAATGATTCTACAACGCGAGTCGGACTCTCACACCGAGGGTTCCGTATTTAAGATAATACGGTTGGAAAACGCAAAAGAAAGTACCTACTGATTTTGTTATGAACTTTATATACCTGATAATTAATTACTTACTATACACATTTTTAAAGTTTTTTGTTATTTAAAAAATCTGTAAAATTCGACAACTCAATTTTATTTTTCACGTAAAATATAAATAATTATATTTGGTCCATAAACTTCGGAGATAAGGAAACGGGAAGGGGGACGGTCATTTTTAGGGTTCCGTAGCCAAATGGCAAAAAACGGAACCCTTATAGATTCGTCATGTCTGTCCGTCCGTATGTCACAGCCACTTTTTTCCGTAACTATAAGAGCTATACTATGGAAACTTTGTAAGTAGATGTATTCGGTGAACCGCATTAAGATTTTCATACAAAAATAGAAATAAAACTATAATTTTTTGGGGTTCCCCATACTTAGAACTGAAACTCATTTTTTTTTTCATCAAACCCATACGTGTGGGGTATCTATGGATAGGTCTTCAAAAATGATATTGAGGTTTCTAATATTTTTTTTCTAAACTGAATAGTTTGCGCGAAGGACGCTTCCGAAGTGGAAAAATGGGTGCCCCCCCCCCCCGTAACTTCTAAAATAAGGGAATGATAAATGTAAAAATAATATATGATGTACATTACCATGCAAACTTCCACCGAAAATTCGTTTGAACGAGATCTAATATTTGTTTTTTTTTTAATACGTTATAAATCGTAAACCGCATTTTACCTTTCATTCAATCAACTCCAATATAATAAAGAATAAAGAAAAACATTTATTTAGATGTATAGTGGTACGGAGCTCTACGTGCGCGAGTCCGACTCGCACTTGGCCGGTTTTTTTATATAGTTTTGAAATTTGCAAATTGATTCCTTTCATATGACACCCCGTTTGCTATAATCAAATCAATTTTTCTCAAATATTTTTTATATTGTTATTACTAAAAACATTATTATTTATTATGTTGTTATTACCTTTGTTTCGGCAAAATATGTTTGCCAAATTGTATCGTTTCCCAACCGTTTCATTTGCCAACCCGCTTTGTTTTCTGTAGCCGTAAATATTTCAGGATTTTATAAAAACGTACCTAACCTAACTTATTGGCTTCTACACGATAGTTCCTACTGTAATAAATCCTGAAATATTTACAGTTACAGGAAATAAGTTGGGTTCGCAAATTAAACTTAATTTCGGCCAAGCGGCAGGCTCCCACTAAAAACAGATGCGGGCAAGCAATTTATACAACAATGGCAAATTTCAAGTTGATAGCTTCTATAGTATCAGAGAAAAACTGCTGTGACATACAGACAGACAGACACCGAAGTCTCACCATATGGATTCCTTTTTTACTATTGTGGAACGGAACCCTAAAACTCCTGAGATGGTATCGATTAAACCGCCCTAGTATTTAAATAACAGCTGTAAAAATAATAAGATAAAGCCTTATAGAAGTTTTGAAAATGGCGGAAAAAATCTGGATATGTCAACGTCAATCTGACAGCTTTTTGATATAGACTAACAAAACAGAATGTACAAAGCCTATTCCATGTTGTCACACAGGCTGGCAGAAGCCCTATAAGAAATAAAATAATAATAATTAATTGTATAATTTTGTTAAATAATTAAGTAAATAAAACAACAGCATATATTAATTTTTAATAAAAAAAATATTTTTTTAATTCACTATGGAGATTGATATTGTGTTGCACGTGTGTGTATATCATACACGCACACATATAGTTATATAATTATTTAATTTGACTACAATTTTAATAGAAATTTTCTGTAGAGGCGCTGATTTTTTATACAACTTTGACGACAAGCTCATTTGCGAATTATTTACAACACGAGCTTTTAAATACAAATGTCATATCATTAGTAATTAAATGAGGAATAAAAACGATTATCTTCCATCCAAAAACAATCATTTTTAAAACTCGACACAGCATTTGCAATATTTGGGACGATTTTTATTTTGTCTTTAATAACGAAAGAATAACGTATTCCACTGAGATACTAAAAAATAAAAACTTAGGTAACACGCAGTAGAATACGAGTATAATTGATAAAAAAAAATCGTTATTGGAGACAACAGCAAAAAACCGCTTATTTAACATTACCGCCCCTGTGAAATTTTACGGAATTTTTTTTCTTATACATTTTTATTATTTCGTCTGGTATTCAGCAAATCTGCTTATAAATTGTGCGCACTTTTTTTCACATTCCACTAGGGATTCAAAGTTGTTAGCGTTTTTCTGGCACCCGCCGTAAACAAAATCGACGCAAGTTTTCGTATCATCATCGAATGCATATCTGAAACCAAAATGTGTTTTTGTCAATATAACTCATCATCTTTAACCTGCCCTTCATCATTCTCCTGACCTTCATCATTCTCCTGCCTTTCATCATTCTCCTGCCCTTCACCATTCTCCTGCCCTTCATCATTCTCCTGCGCTTCATCATTCTCCTGCCCTTCATCATTCTCCTGCCCTTCACCATTCTCCTGCCCTTCATCATTCTCCTGCCCTTCATCATTCTCCTGACCTTCATCATTCTCCTGCCTTTCATCATTCTCCTGCCCTTCACCATTCTCCTGCCCTTCATCATTCTCCTGCTCTTCATCATTCTCCTACCCTTCATCATTCTCCTGCCCTTCACCATTCTCCTGCCCTTCATCATTCTCCTGCGCTTCATCATTCTCCTGCCCTTCATCATTCTCCTGCCCTTCACCATTCTCCTGCCCTTCATCATTCTCCTGCCCTTCATCATTCTCCTGCTCTTCATCATTCTCCTGCCCTTCATCATTCTCCTGCCCTTCACCATTCTCCTGCCCTTCATCATTCTCCTGCCCTTCATCATTCTCCTGCTCTTCATCATTCTCCTGCCCTTCATCATTCTCCTGCCCTTCATCATTCTCCTGCCCTTCATCATTCTCCTGCCCTTATCCCACCTTATTTGTGATCGGCACAACATGTCTTTTTCTTCCATACTTCTCTATTAATCGTCATCTCGGTAGTCACTCCCTTTCTAGCCACATCATCTTTCACACAGTCCATCCATCGTTTCTTTAATCTTCCCCTACTCGTATAGCCATCCACATTCATACTCAATACTTTCCTGTCGATATTTTCCTCATTCCTCCGCATCACATGCCCCATACCATACCATTTCAACAATCTAATTCCATACAACTTTTCAGTCACCTGTGTCACTTTCAGACTTCCTCGTATATACTCATTTCTTATTCTATCCATTCGCGTTGTCACACCTTCCTCTGCCTTTCATTCATTTCTTTCGTGGCATAACATTTGGCTTGAGTCGGTCAGGAACTAAGAACTAAAAGGAATGAATTCCCGTCACAGACCGAAAGGGACCAGTTCTTCGTAAACGATCTTAATCGGTCTTCGATCCTTTAGGTCAGTAGCTTGTTGAACGTATGAGCGAAATAGAGCGAACGAGTAAAGAGCACACGGCACGGCGCTCATTGTGAACGAGACAAATAGTATCTATTTCAAAGCGTTGTCCTGCTCAGATTTCAAAATTTTCTCTGGAGCGAAAGGACCTAAAGGAACTAAAAGACCGAACTAGTTCCTTTGACCGATTGACCGAGATCGGAGCGCTCCCGTTAAATACCGAGCGGGCGCAACTCTACCCAACATAACTATAACTATTCGTCAATTAGCCCAAGCAACGAAGCAAACTCAGGGGAAATAATTCGTGTATAAGCGAATTTTGGCATAGTTGTAGGGAATGGTGTTTTAAACCACATACTAAAAGTACTGACGGGTGGGGGTGGAGCTAACGGGTGGGGGGGGTCTAAAGGTCCCTTTTTTTAGTTTTTCGTAAATACCTCGTAAACGGTGGCCCATAGCAAAAAGTTTTCCATTACATGATTAATCTGCATAAAATTCTCTACAAAAAAGTTTATGACATTGTTTCTCTGGGATCAATATTTAATGAGATATGGAGGGAAGAATGATTCCCGAAAGGCCATAATCGGGTTTCCATTGTAAGTCGGCCCTTATATCAAATGAGCTCGGGTTTTTTTTGTGAGTGCCTATTATAGTGAAGATTATTTATGCTGAGTATCAACATCTTAATTGTGACAGTTCTCGACTTATGATTCTTTTAAGATTTTTTTTAAATTTCCTGTTTTTCGGGATGTATTCAAGCAATTTGGTTCAAACTTTGGGATGATGTTCTTTTTATAGATTTGCATCGCCTCCCAAAAAACAAATACTAGTTATCATATAAAAAAAAGAAAATAAAGACCAAATAAAAAATAAACATTATTTTTTATGTGGTTGTGAAATAGTGACACCTCTAGATTTTTTTCTCAGAATAGACCATACATTGGCACTACTACTTGCCAAAATAACAAAATTTTCCAGGCATTTTCCTATCAAAAATCAACAATATGTGACCTTTAGACCCCCCCCCCCACCCGTTAGCTCCACCCCCACCAGTCAGTACTTTTAGTATGTGGTTTAAAACACCATTCCCTACAACTATGCCAAAATTCGCTTATACACGGATTATTTCCCCCAAGAGGCAGTATTTGGTCTTCGTTGTTCGAACTAAATATAATTATTAGATAAATAAAAACCCCCGATATAATGATAACCCTTCTTTCGGAGCTGATATCTTTTAAACGGCCCGACCGATTTTCATAAAACCCAGCTAAGATCCACCTCTAGAAAATCTGTTTCAAATAAAAAAAGACGCATCCAAATCGGTTCACCCGTTTAAGAGCTACGGTGCCACAGACAGACACACACAGTGGTCAAATTTATAACACCCCTCTTTTTGCGTCAGGGGTTAAAAATCAAGTAACTTCTAAAATCCTCACCTCAGCATTGCAGCTCTACACACGCCAGGAATTATCGGAAGTAGACACGGACTCTCTGAAAATTGATAGAAAAGTAAGTATTTTTAGGAGTCTATTTTAAAAGAAGTTATTTTTTGCGTTTTTGAAGGCGGGTTTTGTTTTTTAAAACTTTTATTTTATACTTTTTAGTGATCATAATCTACCAAACCTGACTGACTTATATATCAAACGCACAGCCGAGACTACTGTACCTCGAAACTTGAAATTTGGTATAGGTGTTCCTTCCATGATGTAAGTGAGCACTAAGAAAGGATTTTCCGAAAATCGACCCCCAACGGGAAGAAATGGGGGGAGTAGCGGGAAACTAATTCTACGCATACGAAGTCGCGGGCGTCCTCTAGTAAGCTTATATAGTCCCACTTCTTAGTTGATATGAAACTTTAAGACATTTCAAGCCCGCCGCAAGCAACGCCGCGGGAAAGTCATAGTCATATTTAAACAATTAAAATGTTCTTCGTTGCAGTTGCTCAACTATCTTAATCGAGATATCTTATCGCCACCCTTGAAATAGGTACCGTTGAGGAGTTCCGGTGGCCCTATGTGGTCTTCATCATCAGTTCCACTTCACCAAACGATACTTTCTGAATGCAAATGCTAGACTTGTTAAGTTGTTACTAAAAATACTAAAATCGCTATATGTTTGCCTACAATATTTGAGTTCATTCCTCGCTGATTCCCGCGTCAGATTCAGATTTGATGACAATGGGACCACCTCGAAAGAATATTCTATCAAACCAAAAAAGATTGTTCAAAATCTGTCCACAATTAAAGGAGAAATCGGTGACCATACAAAAAAAAATACATACAGTGGAACGTATAACCTCCTCCTTTTTTGAAGTCGGTAAAAAAATGATCAAAGGTGAGTTTGGCTTGCGCTGATTCCAAATCGAATTCAAATCGAAATATAATAATACCTACTATGCATCGGTATGGAACCCTCGGCGCAAGTCCAACTCGCACTTGACCAGGTTTTTTTTAAAGCGTGCTGTTCACATACCTGCCTGTAGGGACAATATCGGAATTCCGACCTATATTGCCTCCTTAATATCAGCTCAATGGAACTCTGATCCACCATAGAACTGTGTCACAGTGACGTGATTCAAGTCGTAAGAAGTGTCAAACAAATTGTTTTATAATGTCACTGTGACACCGCTCTATGGGAGTGTATATTATCATAGTTTCGACTACGTACACTCTGAATATCATGCTATCGAATGTTCGTTGGCTCGACTGTTATCGAAATACTTGTGGCTGAAACATGTACAATCGACAAAACATAATCTAGAATTGTATAGTTTCGATCAGTGGTATATCGAAAATTCATTGGCTTTACTGTTATTGTAATGAATGTTCGCTGGATCGAAATACTTGTGGCCGAAATATGTACAATCGACAAAACGTAATCTATGGTTATGGTTATTAAACCTCAGTTTCGATTTGACGATTTATCATTTCTACGCTTTTCGTACCCAGCGAATATTCGATCCAGTAGCAGTCGAGCCAATGAACATTCGTGTCTGAGATTTTCTATGGGATGACAATCGAAATCTCAATTTCGATTTGACGATTTATTGTTTCTACGCTTTTCGACCTAGCGAATATTCGATCCAGTAACAGACGAACCAACGAACATTCGATAGCATGATATTCCGAGAGTAGGTACGTAGTCGAAACTATGATATGGTGGGTCACGGTTCCATGGGGCTGATAGTACATCACAATATTCACAATTAAGAATACATTTAAATACTTAGTGATGGTGATATAAGAGGGGCTGCACGAATTTTATTTTCCACTGACACGATAGCTCCTAATTCCTCTGAAACCCTCTCGGCTTTGAGAGAAAAGCATCCATCTCCAGCAGCTGATGTCCAATTCCCTGAAGCACCGAGGGAACCAGTTACCGCTTTCGAGGTTATCGCTCTAGACGTGACTGCAGCCGTTATGTCCTTCCCGAGTGGCTCTGCGGGTGGTTTAGATGCTCTCACACCGCAGCATTTAAAAGATCTTCTATGCAGTGGCTGTGGGGAAACTGCCGAGGCACTTTTGAGGGACCTGACGGCTCTAATCAACCTTTTGTTGTCTGGGCGAGTAAAAAACGAGGTAACTGAGGTTCTCTATGGTGCTAACCTGTGTGCCCTTAAAAAAAAGGACGGCGGCATCAGACCGATTGCAGTTGGAACAACGTATCGCCGCCTCGCAGCCAAAATTTGCTGCAAAAAAACAGCGCCTGAGCTATCGGAGCTATTTCAGCCGATACAGCTAGGCTTTGGCTCGCGAGGTGGCTGTGAAGCCGCCGTCCATTCTATCCGTACCTTTTTGGACCAAAATGGTGGGGAGGTGCTGCTGAAGGTGGATGTGAAGAATGCTTTTAATTCTGTGGATAGAGGAGCCTTACTAACGCAAGTTAAGGACAAAATTCCCAGTGTGTACGACTTTCTTTGGCAATGTTACGGTTCCCCTTCAAAATTAATATACAGTGGCAACGAAATTTCTTCAGCGGTAGGGTGCCAACAAGGGGATCCCCTCGGACCGGCTGTTTTTAGTCTCGCCATACACCCCATCATCCAACGCATGCAATCAAAGTTTAACGTGTGGTACTTGGATGATGGGACTTTAGGTGGAGATGTCAATACAGTTCTCAACGATCTCGCTCTTCTAATAGGAGAGTTTCGCGTAATTGGTCTGGAGCTAAATTTTACCAAGTGTGAACTATTTATATCGGACAATTTTGTGGCAAAAGAATCTGTAATACAAAAATTTAATTGTTTGGCTCCCAATATTAAAATTGTAAACAGATCTTCACTTCGTTTGTTGGGCTCTCCTATTCTCGATGAATCTATACCTCCTTTTTTCGAAGAAAAAATTCAAAATTTTTTGCAATGTTCAGATCGTTTATCCAAAATTAGCACACACATGGCTTTTACAATTATTCGTTTTTGTCTTTTTGTTCCTAAATTTACCTATTATACCCGCTGTTGTCAACTCTGGAAGCATACAGAGTTATTACAGAGAATTGACAGCATCATAAAAAACACTTTGGTTTTGATTTTAAACATAAATTTAGATGAGCGAGAGTGGTTACAGGCTTCACTTCCTGTGCGGTTCGGTGGTTTAGGCATCAGGTCAGTTTCTGGTGTCGCTTTACCCGCGTTTCTGTCCTCAGTACATAGTACTCAATATTTAATTGCAAAAATTCTTTCGGCTTCTCTTTCCAATTATTTCATACCTCATTTTGACGAGGCCAAAGACGCGTGGCTTTTAGCCTGTCCAAACACCGAGCTCCCAAAAACTCTTTCTTCACAGAGGCTGTGGGACGGGCCGCTCTGCGAGCAAGTACGGAACAAACTGTTACAAACGTGCAACAGCTCCGCAGATCGTGCCCGTCTCCTAGCGGTCGGAGTGTGGGAATCGGGTTTGTGGCTACAGGCGCTTCCATCGCCGAACACAGGAACGTTATTGGATTCTACAACTTTTAGAATTGCAGCTTCACTCCGCTTGGGTGCACAATGTTGTGCTCCTCACCGCTGCCAGTGTGGCACTAGCGTCGATCGCCTTGGTCACCACGGTTTATGCTGTACACGAAGCGCGGGTAGATTTTCCCGTCACTCCAGCCTTAATGATGTCATCCGTCGGGCTTTTACCACCGCCAATTGTGCGGCTATTTTGGAACCAAATGGTCTCATGCGCGACGATGGTAAAAGACCTGATGGGATGACTCTTGTTCCGTGGAAGTTAGGCCGGCCTTTAGTTTGGGATGCCACATGCGTGGACACCCTTGCGCCGTCACACCTTCCCGGAACAAGTACTAGGGCTGGTTTCGCGGCAGAATCAGCGGAGACCCTCAAAAGACGCAAATACAGTCAACTTGATAGAAGTTACATATTTGAGCCTTTTGGGGTCGAAACTTTAGGACCGTGGGGACCAGGAGCACATCGTATTTTTAAAGATGTGTCAAAGCGCCTGATCGACGCAACCCGTATCCATAATGCTGGCCTGTACTTGGCACAAAGATTAAGCATTGCCATTCAACGTGGCAATGCTGCCAGCATTTTGGGAACTATGCCCACTGGTAGCGGTTTGTTAGATTAGTGTAGTTTTAAGTAAGCTTGTAAGTTCGTTCTTTTATAGTATGTGATTTGTATGATTATTGATTAAGTTATTTTTAAGATATTTAGGTGTCTTGTAAAATGTTTTTCTTTGACAAGTTACTTATTGTGTTGTCATATTGATTCAATACAAACTGTCTTTAAAGATCAAATTCCGAGATTGCCGCTGCGGTAGATGTGAGTAGCCCGCTTAAGGTCTATACCCACTACACCGTAATAGGAACGTGCCAGACAAAAAAAAAATTGTATTGAAAAGTATGAGACTATGCCCACTAGACCGTTCCGTCACCGACCAACATTTTAATACTACTTACCTTCCGGGCCTGGGTAGTGATTCTGTCATATGCAAAGGTGAGCGAATGCAGGAGTGAAGTCCAAGCGGCGAGTTTAAGTAGTCCCGTCAGAGCCAACAAAACACATATTAGCGCGTGCATTCTCAATTAGGCAGCCTTATACGTTCGAGAAGCCATGCTGCCAAATTGAATACACACGCTGAAATGTGTTTTGCTCGCGTTGACGGGACTACTTAAACTCGCCGCTTGGACATCACTCCTGCGTTCGCTCACCTTTGCATTTGAAAGAATCACTACCCTGAAACGTTCATAGTACGGTCATGGTATGGTACGGTGTAGTCGGCAGGGACCTTTAACCTTGTCAGCTATATTAAATATAATATTAAACACTAAAGCTAAATTTACCTGTTCTCTTCATTCCAATAAGGACTGACGGAAAGAAAGAAAGAAAAACGATTTAGTTAGTACAGAGCCAACATTCATAATAAGCGTGAACAATTTAATAAACTTAAACCCATGCGAAATTTTCGCTTGGTCGAGGATACGCGTGACCTGAGGGCTTATTGTCTAACGCACTCGCAATCGCAACCGGCTTCAAAGTGGAGCAATTGTTTTCATTTTGTATGCAGACAAGCCTTCTATTTTCAAAATGAAAACGATCGTGATTGCGAGTGCGTTAGACAATAAGCCCTCAGATGCTCTACTTTGAAAATCGAACTTCGAAGTTTCGTTAGCTCTATCCCTTTCTCTCGATTTAGTCTCGAATGGCGAGTGACAGGGACCCGGCACTCGAAGTTCGAGTTTAGTGGTTCGTGGTATAACCATTCAAAGATCATTCCTCGCTCAACGCATTAGCATTGCTATTCAACCAGGAAATGCTGCCAGCATCTTTGGCACCATGCCAGGGCCCTACTTATACTTATGTACGTATGTATTAGAATAAAAAAGACATACAAAACACAGGCAATCACCAAAAATAGGTATATAAAATAGTTACTTTGCATCAAGATGCGTACGCATCAATTCTCTTTTCGCATGTATACAAAACAACCATTTTCTATAGACAAAATGCGAATCGGTGCTGATAGATGTGACTCCATCCTTAAGTCACACTTGCGAGCAAATACGCCGTACTTATGGATCACCCCAAGTACGCGAACTTCTAACGGTAAACACGGGCGAAAAGGTCGTCGAGCTTTAATTACGTGTACTTACTCGCCCGTCTATATGGCACTTTAACATGACTTTAACATACAAACGAACACACCTCTTTATAATTAAACTAGCTACCCGCCCTCACTTCGCATTGGTTTATGAGAGTTGAAACACTCGTACCTACATAATCCTGAATTAATTATACTTAAAAACCTTCTTCTTGAACCACTGTATCCATTGATGAAAACCGCATTAAAATCCGTTGCGTAGTTTGAAAGATCTAAGTGTATATACGGACGGCGGGAAGCAACTTTGTTTTATACTATATAAAGATATAGAATCTTACCTGAAGCCATATTGCTTTTGAAAATCGATGAAAATAAACATATCAATATAATGTGATGCATCGATGCGTGCGCTCGGCGCTCGGATAAGCCTCGATAAGAATTTGAAGAAAACTTCGTCCGTCACGCGCTATGCCCTATGATTGAAATAAGTCAACTGTGAAGCAAGATATTCGATTTAGAATTCAGACCAATTCGTTATGAAAGACCGAATTAAGATATAGACTTGAGATAAATAAATGTAAGTAGTTATAAGTTACCTAACATATGTTTTGAGTACACATTGAAGCAATAAATAAATAAATAGAGTATTGAGTATATGTCGCCATTAAGAATAAGAACATTTAATTTCGAACAACAAGGCCCATAATTACAACTAATTTATATACTAACAGTTAGACGCTAACATGCTCGTACAGTCAACCAATTTGATTCCTAGGCCACTATTGACTTTGTCAATGTGTCGTTGTAAACCAAATCATAAGAAGTCTGTAACGTTTGGTTGTCAACGTCACTTTAACATAGTCCGAAGTGGCCTAGAAATCAAATTGGTTGACTGTACATAATAATATAAAAATTAGAACAAACACCGAGGTGACAGAACAGGTGGTTGTACAGTGCGATAGCTCTTAGAAGATGCTTCGGGTTTGTACTTGTCTCTCACTCGTTCTCATACGATTTTATTAAGAGTTAGAGAGAAGTACAAACCCGAAGCACCTTTTAAGTGCTCACAGACTGTAACGCCCGGTAGATGGTAATTTGGGGTTAAGTACCTTTGATTCGGCGAAATATGTTTGCCAAATGTTTCGTTTCCCAACTTTACATTTGCCAACCCACTTTGTTTTCTGTGACCGTAAATATTTCAGGATTTTATAAAAACTAACCTAACCTATATTGTTCTAAACGATGGTACTGAAATCAATTCTTGAAAAATAATATAACATTAGGTTGGCAAATAAAAAAGTTGGGAAATGATACATTTCACAAACATATTTTTGCCAAACGGCAGGCTCCCGGTAATTATAAGTATTCCGGGATAAAAAGCACCTTATGCGGGCCTATTATGGTCGTGTTTACCGACGTGGATAACCGTGGATAAAACATCTGTCACTTTCCGACCTGTATGTACCTAATTGCGAGTGTGATGAATTCTTTATCCACCGCGATAAAGGCGACCATAAAACGAGCCGAGGCCCTAGCCAATATGCATTACGCGAACAAGCGTTTCTATTCGTTTCGCTTTTAAACCCATCGCGTTACCGTATCATAACGCCGTATCATTAAGCGTGGACGCTATCCGTATCCCCTTTGATGATCGGGGAAAAATCGCCTCAAGAGCGATCACGGCGTATCGCGTATCAAATCATAACTTCGTATCGTGATACAGTATCAAAACACGTCCATACTTACCGATCTTGATACGCGTATCCGATCGCGAGTGTGCGGGGTGTATAATAGACGCGTATCAACATCGATCCCGAGCGATCAGATACGGCGCGCCGCATGATCGCGCTGTTTGTGCGTCCACACTAGCGATCTTGATACGCGTAGGTGCAACGCGACGGAGATACGATACGACGAAATGATACAAATGGGGACCCAGCTTAAAACGATTTGGTTTTTACCGGTTTGATTAGATCAGTTTCTTGATTCCATATTTGATCATGAGTCTTAGTTGTTTTCTATGTAATAAAGTATATATTTCGTAGGTTTATCGTTGTCTAGTGCCCATAGTACAAGACTGGAGCTTAAATTTGGGCTAGGTCAATTTGTGTGAGATTGATCACAGATGTTTATTTATTTATTTAATGAAAATATCGCTAATATCGACATTTACAATCGCCACAAGCTTCTTATCGATCTAATTGATATTATGGCGTGCAAAATAATTTTAATCTTCGAACGGCAAGCCATTGCACACAACAGCCAAGTTCAGAAATAAAACATAGCCCTGATTTTACTCAGGGATATGTAACTTACTGTAGGCAAGTGTTTTTTTTTTTTTTAATTAAATTATTACTTTCATAAACCAACGTGCAATTTTACCTCTATTTTATATGGCATACATACATACAGACATACCTTCACGCCTGTCTCCCAATGGGGTAGGCAGAGACTATGGAACGCCAGGTGCACCGGTCCAAACATACAACTTTCGCTTCCTCGACATTCATCAATCTCTTCATGCACGTGTACGTCGGTTTCGGGTGCTTTAGTTTTTTTATATATTACTATAGATATGAATAAGTATTCACCAACTTAACCTGTTAAGCCTTCGTTATCCGTCTGTCCGTCCGTCCGTCCCAACTTTAAAGGGCTGTATCTTTATGGGAACGGCGTAAAAGTAATAACGGCGGATACACAAAATTTTCAACCTATTTTTTTTTGGTTTCTGTTCTTTTGTCAAAATGGTACACAAGCTTCAAATTTGTTATGATTGATAGTGCAATTCTTAAAGAAAAAAACAAACAAGGCGGCCAAGTGCGAGTCGAGCGAGTAGGAACCATCAGTGAACGAGTCCGACTCGCACTTGACCGGCATTTTCAAACTATAGTCATAGTATCTATAGTGCAGTGTTAAAGATTAAACTTGTCGGTGGCACTACCGTGCCCGCTTGTACCTGTAATTTAATCTATATATTAAATCGTATGTGTTAATATAATTTAATCAAATACTCAACGTGCCTACCTTATATTCATACAAAACAGCTATGAATACATCGAAATAAATGTTTACTGAATATTCACGAATTAAAATAACAAAAAATCTTTAAACTTACCTACAATAATTAAAAAAATAAGCCATATAAAATCTACTTAGATTTTCAACATTGATTCAAAACGTAGTGTGTGTTTAACCGGATAATCAATATTTTTTAGGGTTCCGTACCAAAATGGTAAAAAGGAACCCTTCTGGTGAGACTTCGGCGTCTCTCAGTCTGTCTGTCTCTATTTTATAACGCCACATTTTGGTGGAAAGCAGTGGGAGTGGTAGGTACATTAACACAGACTAAAAAAAAGTTTTAATACTTGAGATGACTGAGTTTGTTAGTGGTAAAACATAATGCAGAGTCCGGATCGCTGTCACTATAAGCTCCTTTAAACCTACCGCGAAGCCGCAGTGCTCTCATGGTTATTTTCTGGTGTGGAAGTTAGGCAACACCAGTTTGATGACTAGCATAAAGACATCTTTGACTCAGGGTTCGCAAAGAATTTGCAGTGTTAGGATTGCAGTTTTAGGGTTGGTTTAGACCAAGCGAACGAACAAGAATTCTATGGCATTATCTCTTACGTTTACTTTATAAAAATAAAGACAATACATGTTCTAGAGCATTCGCTCGTTTGGTGTAAACCCACCCTTAAGTTGAGATTGCCAACGTCTATGGGCCTTAAGGGTGCGGCGGTGGTTAATATTGGCACAGCTCCGCTCCACTCCGCCCATCTCCGCCTAAGTGGAGCCGCAGCCTAGACCCCACCCCCACCGATTATGCCGTCATCATCAGCTGAAACTCTGGTATCAGTCCGTCCGACCTTATGTCCACCTCTCTGTCCATCTGTCTGTTCGTATGTCACGAGCGTTTAGAATAGATCATAAACGTAAACGGAAAAAATACTTCGAGAAGAGTTTTTATTGTATGGCGCAGATGCGGTTGCAGCGTCAGAAAAATAAAAAAGTGGATGTTACAATTGAAGCTTTAAGGATGATTTCCACCAAACGGCCCGCAACGGATCGGAACGGAAAGAATACGAACGGATGCGGCGACCACCGATCGTGTCCGGCAGGTATGTCGACGCATACGATCGGGCGATAACAGCCGTTCGCGGTCGACTGTCGACGCACACGATCGGCACCGTACGGTTGCTTGCGAACGTAACCGCACTCAGTCAAATAGTTTCGTTCCTACCACGTGTTTGAGTGCACTTTCGAGAATGAGTGGGCTCGTCCGGTCACGGCCGAAAGGTTCCGATCGCACACGACGACAAGCTAACGGGGCCGATCGCAAGCGAACGGAGCCGATCGCATGTCGCAGCATACTTACGGCTCCGATCGCGTGTCGCGGAAGACGCCCGCCGTCAAGCTGCTGTGTGCGGCTTAGTAATATAGACTTTAAATACTGTGTACATGATTTAATATCGTTTAAAGATTGTAAAATCCGTACCGATCCGATGCGATGCGAGCCATTTGGTGGAAATCATCCTTCAGACAGCCTTTTTACATGATTTACCGATTCATTGTTGACGACACCACCAAACGGCACCCCTAGGGGTGTCGTTAACAAACATCATTTGATAACGACACCACCGCAGGGCTGTGAAATACGTTTTCCATGTGTAGGTACCTACTTATTGCAAGTGGTCCACCGATGTTGTCCTCCTATGTGGATTACGGAGAGTAGAGTGGACAGAATCAACAGGTAGGTTTAGGTTATGTTAGTTCTTCAGGGGCCCGTTTCATAAAAACTTCTAACTTGTAATACAAGTGGAAGTCACTTTTTAATACATACTGTTGGAAAGAGAGTTCCACTTATAATATAAGCTATTATTTTTTATGCAATACGCCCCAGAGGGACCGAAGGGCCAAAACCTAGACTAGAAGTACTCTGTCGACTTTGTTAAGATCTGTTAAAATGCCCGGGTGGATAACATAGGTGGACCACGGGCAGCGGATGGCTTAACAATTGTAATGTATTATTCATTATTATTATTACACTTTGACTATCTATAATAAATTTAGTTTTTTTTCTTCGGTGGTACCGTCAACACTGAAGATTAATAATTTCTTTGAGATAATAACGGTAACTTTTATAATAAAAAACCGGCCAAGTGCGAGTCGGACTCGCGCACGAAGGGTTCCGTACCATTATCTATACAACATTAGCAAAAAACGGAAAAAAAACACGTTTGTTGTATGGGAGCCCCCCTTAAATATTTATTTTATTTTGTTTTTAGTATTTGTTGTTATAGCTGCAACAGAAACACATCTGTGAAAATTTCAACTGTCTAGCTATGACGGTTCTTGAGATACAGCCTGGTGACAGACAGACAGACGGACAGCGGAGTCTTAGTAATAGGGTCCCGTTTTTACCCTTTGGGTCCGGAACCCTAAAAACGAACTAACTTATACATGACGAAAAACAGACAGTGCTATAGAATGTTTGCGACGTTATTTGCAGTGCCTCGAGTATTGTCTGTACATGCTAACTAATCTGTGGAATGGAAACCATGGTATATAAAAAAAAAACATTACAAGCACAGATTATAAAAAATAAATTGTATGCAAGTTCACGGGTCGGAATCTGCCTCATTCACTCTCCGCCGATAGTCTTTGACAGCTTTGTCGGGTCCGTATAGCTGTTTGCATAAAGCGTCCATTCAATTGAATGATAGGACAATTTGAAATGACTTACGTAACACAAATAACTAAATAATAAATAGTTTCTTTTTATTTTAATGTTATTAAATTAACGTATTCATTTACCAAAACCATTTTAATTTATAAATGTATTTATTAGTTCAAATATGTGCATAAATTACATGCCAGCTTTATTTGGTTACTCAGTGAAGTCATCATTCATTTCACTTGTTTTTTTGCCGTTAACAGTTATTCTTGTTTACAAATTGAATTTTTCATTTCCATTTAATTATTTTAATGCCATGTATTTTAATACACAAAGTTGTTAGTATAAAATTCCAAGTGCACCGCAAGTGATACTTAAACTAAAAAACTAAAGCTAGAAGAAAGATATGATGGCGTCTCCAGCAAACCACGCGTTACGTTTCAGAGCAAAATTCCAAAAAAATATTTGGGCTCGAGTATATAATGGGTAAGTATATTCTTCTTCTTTGTTGTACTTTATTCAAGTCGTATACCAGGACTCTTTTAACTTGTAGGACGGGTGAACAGTTTTAGGCATACACATTAATTCACATTATGTACTTACTTACGAAGCACAATTTTGAACTCCCTGCCCTGTAATTCTACAATTTGCGTTTTGTACTACGTACTACTACGCGTACCTATACAACCTTTCCTGTAAATGAGGACTAAGATTGGATATGTCTTGATGCTAGTCATTTCATCCCTACACTGCAACCACTCCTGTTTGCAGGAGGATATAGGATTAATTAGATGGTGGTAGTGATCCGGATGGACCTACACTCCTATTAATGGAAAAATATAATAATGGATATGGTTGTCAAAATGGAATTGACATATTTATAGACAACTGTATGGGAAAAACGCAAGCGTCTCTAATTATTTGACCACCGCTGTATATGTTAGGTAGGTATTCAATTCATCTGTTCCTCTTTCCATCCTGTTCTATGGTTTAGTTTGATATATTTTAACTGATGTAAGGGCGGGTCTCGTAGCAAATTCTAACATGAGGCCTTTAGTAGGTTTTAGTTCCTTAGCTGATTTATTTTCTTTTAAATTTTTAGGTACATTTTGAGATGGAAACCATACTGCTGTCATCGACAATTATCAAAGCCTAGCTGAAACTGGGAAGAACCATTCATGTATTAGGGCAACATCATCATTTGGGCCCGTGCTTTTGTATGATGCAGAAATTTTTCCTAGGTAATGTAGCATTTTAATGGTGAAAGAATTTTTGAAATCAGTCAAGTAGTTTTTAACATATTTCGTAACAAACATACTAAAATACTTATCTTTTCCCTTTATAATATTAGTGCAGATGTAGATTTTATCCAGAAATGGTGACAATAGTATTCCAGTTACTGCAGATTCATCTAGTTTGAATCAAGAAGGTACAGGTAGGCGCTTGGTAATCCGGCGCTAGCAAATCCGACATGCTCAGTAATCTGGCAGTTAGCAACTCAGGTGACCTGCTTTATAATCTGGCAGTTTACATAGCCGAATGCCGGATTACAGAGCATTTGCACAAGCCAATCTCTATCTCTATCTCCGGGATCGGGTTACAAATTTCCCATACAAATCCAATAATCCGGCAGTTCCAACAATCTGGCATAGGGGGAAAATTACCTGTGACGGATTACGGAGCACCTACTGTAAATGCTAAATTATATAATAGAGAGAGATTCGAGAGCCAAACCAATGTTACTTTATAAAAGTAAAAAACTCAAAACTAAATACATAAATGGAGAGAATGTTTGTTTGTTTGTCCCGCTGTAATGGTCCTACACCTCATCCAACTGATGTGAAATTTGGTATAGGATAGTGCTCAGACAGACATAGGATACTGAACTATGCCAGTGAGGTCCTGTAAGGTCGCCGTCAATAGAACTGGCAAACTATGTAAACAAATTAGTACTGTATAATGTAAATTAATAAAGTATAATGAATAGTTATTTCATCTTAAACTTAATATGAAAATAATGATTTAGTGTATTAATCCTTGCAAAGACCTCACTTGATATTTAAAAGTATGTTATTATTTTATCAAGTAATCATGGTGAATTGGTTTGTTTGGTTTTGTTTACATAGTATGCAAGTTCTATTGACAAATTGACGAAGTTTCTTTGATGATTTATTGTTTAATTTTTTTAGGAGCTGTATTTTGAGCTGGAATGATGCTGCTGCAATCTACAATGATCATAGACTGGCTGAAACTGGGGTGAATCATTTAAGTATCATGACAAGATCAGTGAAATTTGGGCCCTGCGCAAGTATGTGATGCTGCTGCTTTTTTAGGTAAGACAATGACTAGTTTTTACCTGACTGCCTGATGGAGGGTTATGTTTTTCGAGCTTATGTATGTATGTCTCTTTCTTTTCAAAAATTAAAAACAGAACCCTTATAGCGCTCATGCGTCTGTCTGTCACAGCAAATTTGTTCCGAAAGTACTGGACCGATTGAGTTGAAAAATGGTAAACATATGTAAATTGATGACCCAAACACAGATGTGCAAAGTAAATAAATATTTTTTTAAAATAAGGGTCATTTTCGGGGTACAAATTAAGAAATTAAATTAAAAATGTTTTGCAAACCTTATTGTGTTGTATATCAAATGAAAGGGCTCGATATGAAGATCTCAAATATATTTTTGTTATTGTTGTAAAATAAATAGTTTTGATTTTATTCATGAAAGAAGACGAAAATCGACCATTCCCAGCTGATCTCCGAAACTAGAAAGGCTAAAATTTTGAAAAAATATATAAAATATAGTTCATTGCTTTTAGATTACAGGAAAACCTATAAGAATTCTATCAACAAAAAAACGTCTGTACGGAACCCTCTCCACGCGAGTTCAACTCGCACTTGGCCGGTTTTTATTGTGGGTCTCAAATGTAACCTAATAATTGCTTATTACTTTGATTTTATAACTTTGACAGGCAAATCAAAAAGGTTTTAGGTAAATGTTAAATGTGAAAAGCGAAAAGCAAGCCCATTTTTTCTCCTTGTCTGGATGTCCTGAAAATCAGCGTGACGGCACCTATGTCTGACACTATTAGGGCATGCAATTCCGGAATTGCATGCCCTAGACACTATGCTGAGTGGCACCCAATTTGGCGCATTATAAATTAGTTTCAAGTTTTTAGTATCCTAAATTAATTTCCCACTGTATTTCGTTTTATTATTACTGTTTTGTGTTTTGAACGACTTTCTTTCTTTCTATCTTCCTTCTTTCTATTTATAACGTAGAGAATATTGTAAGAGCCATGTACTTATAATGCAACATGGGATTATTTTTTGTAAGATACCTCATTAGCAAATTATACAATTTTCACTATTATCCATACTAATATTATAAATGTGAAAGTGTGTCTGTCTGTCTGTCTCGTCTGTCTGTCTGTTACCTCTTCACGCTTAAAGAGCTGAACCGATTTAGATGAAATTTGGTATGGAGATAGCTTGAGTTCCGGGGAGGGACATAGGCTACTTTTTATCCCGGAAAATTAGACAGATCCCGAGGGAGCAGCGATAAACGACTTCTACGCGGACGGAGTCGCGGGCAAAAGCTAGTATAAATATAAAACTTGAATGCAGTAAAGGTATTGCAGACGGGGACAAGTATCTGAGGGGAAAAGCAATGAAGTACAAAACGTATTTCTGCAAAAAAATAACATTGGACCATTAGTTCGTTCGCGCGAGCTTATTTATCGCTTTTCCGTTGATATTTATATTGCAGCCGGGGTTTTTTTTTTTAAATTAACACAATTTGAGACTTTTAGGTTTCCATAGTCAAAATAGGAGAAACCCTTATAGTTAAGCCATGTCCGTCCGTCTGTCCGTCCGTCCGTCCGCAGCTTAGCTCAGAGACTCTAAGCTAGAAAGCTGTTATTTGGCATGAATATACATTATTAGTCTCGCCAACAAAGTAGTAAAAATCCTGAAAAAATGTAGTAAGGTTCCTGAGATACAGGCAACTAAAGTTTTTATTCCTACTCTAAAATCATCTAAGACCACCAAATATTTTTTCAAATAGTGAATTAGTTCATACTTGTCGTTTTTAGGGTTCCGTACCCAAAGGGTAAAAACGGGACCCTATTACTAAGACTCTGCTGTCCGTCTGTCCGTCTGTCTGTCTGTCACCAGGCTGCATCTCACGAACCCAGATAGTTAGACAGTTAAAATTTTCACAGAAGTTGTATTTCTGTTGCCGCTATGACAACAAATACTAAAACAGAATAAAATAAATATTTAAGGGGCCCCCATCCCATACAACAAACTTGATGTTTTTGCCGTTTTTTGCTAATGTGTATAGAAAATGGTAGGTAACCCTACGTGCGCGAGTCTGACGCGTACTTGTCAGGTTTTTTGAGATAATTTTTCTATAGTAACGACTTCGGAACCCTACATTGAGCGTGGTCAAACATGCTCTTGCCCGGTTTTTTATAATAGAATTTATCCAGTAACAGAAATGGTGTCAATAGTATTCCTATTTACTGCAAATACAACTGGTTTAAATCAAGAAGATAAAAATGATAAATTATAATTTTATATCAGCCAAAAATCTTTTAAAAGAAAAATAAATAGAAAGTATGTTTATCTGTATAAATAAATAAATAAATATCAGGGGACAATGTCACACCAATTGACCTAGTCCCAAACTAAGCTCTAGGCTTGTACTATGGGTAGATACCAGACAACGATATAAATACTTATATAGAGAAATATATACTTAAATACATAGAAAACATCCAAGACTCAGGAAAAAATATTCGCGCTCATCACACAAATATCTTCCCTTACCGGGATTTGAACCCAGGACCGCTAGCTTCGTAAGCAGGGTCACTACCAACTAGGCCAGCGCGTCGTCGTCGCGGCTTATTGTTCACGCCTCCACACCTCAACCAAATGATGTGAATTAAATTATGGTTTAGAGATAAGTAGTGCTTGGAGATGGAGTAGGAAACTCTTTAAACCACAAAATTAAACTGTTCTCGATAGAATAGCATCAATAAATAACTACTACTCAAACCAAGATGTAGGTAAAGGCTATGATTCTATAAATGTGAAAGCCTATGACTAGCATCCATGTCCACGTACATATTATGGACCATCTTCGCTGACATGATGATGATGATGAATTGATGAACCACACAATGGAAAAAGTGGACAAAGTAACAAACAAATGTTACTGAAACATCTTCCCAACTGTCTTGACTATAAAAAAGAGTCCAATAAGTGATTAATATTCTGTATAGGGCTAGAACATTTGGTAGCACACCTTGGTACTAAAAACCATGGAGTTACTATTTCCTAATTCATATATACATACCTACCACCTTAATTTTGACTTTCAGTATATTCATGTCAAAATAAACTAGCAATATTCTAATTTTGGTTTATCCATAACTGCTAATATTGGTTTGTTTGTTTGTTACGCTTTCACAGTAGAGATATCCTATATACCAAAATTCATTCAAATTAATTCAGCGGTTTAATTAAGAAGGCAAACGAGTGCACATTTCATTTTAATTGCAAGTGGGATCTAAGCGCCAAAGACATTTGCGATCTCAAAATTACAGTGTTTTGCTAACCCTGAGGACTAAAATGGAATATTTCTATGCTAGTCATTTCACTGGTCACCATTTTCTTATCCACACTCCAGAACACAACAATGCGAACACTGATAACCTATTGGTAACCTATTGCTGCGAGTCCGTATTTTCGTTTTACAACTGTCTTATTTGCCAAGCATATTTTAGAAATGAATTTTTTGAAGCCATTAACTTGTTTTTTAACCGACTTCAAAAAAGGAGGAGGTTATACGTTCCACTGTATGTTTTTTTTTTTTTTTTTATGTTCACCGATTACTCCGTCAATTGTGGACCGATTTTAAAAATTCTTTTTTGGTTTGATAGAGTATACTTCCGAGGTGGTCCCATTGTCAGAAAATCTGAATCTGATGAAGGGATCAGTGAGGAATTGAGGGAACTCCTCAAATATTGTATGCAAACATATAGCGATTTTAGTATTTTTAGTAATAAGTGTAGCATTTGCATTCAGAAAGTGTCACTTGGTGAAGCGGAACTGATGATGAAGACCACAGATGGCAACCGGAACTCCTCAACGTTACCGATTTCAAGGGTGGCGATAAGATATCTCGATTAAGATAGTTGAGCGACTACAACGAAGCACATTTAATTGTTTTAAAATGACTATGATTTTCCCGCGGCGTTGCTTGCGGCGAGCTTGAAATGTCTTAAAGTTTCATATATCAACTAAGAAGTGGGACTACATAAGCTTATTATGATCATATTTTTGAAGGCGGTTTTTTGTTTTTTAATTATGTCATAGGGAAGGCAAACGAGCACACAGGACTGCAATCATAAGATGGAAAATGCGTTGCCAAACCTAAGGACTATAATAGAAAGCCTCAATGCTATTACACCGGTGGTCCTCACAACCCCCACACCGGAATACAACAATGCGAACAATGCCGCTTGGCGGTAGGTTAAAGGCTAAGATAGTGATAGTGAATTAGCGATCAGGAAGGACGGGACCCTTAACTTTCAAGGTTTAAAAAAGATATATCTCTAGAACGTCTTAATTTTTTATCAAAAGTTACTTTAAAAATAAGTAATTTGTTTGTTAAATAATCTATATATATAATATAAAACAAAGTCGGGTTAGTTTACACCATTTATAACTCAAGAATGGCTGCACCGATTTTTATGATCTTTGATTTGTTGGATTTGTCTCTGCCCCAAATAGCAGAAAATAACGTAGGAAAAAAAAACGAGAAAAACATTCTGAGGCGGTACTAAGTTTGGCGGGTCGGCTAGTTTGTAATAAAACTTATGTTAGCTTTTAAAAATGGCTTTCTAAATTATAAAAAAATATCAACAAGAAACGAAATTTCAGGTTAAAGAAGAGCAGTATGAACACTGATGCTTTTCTGTAGATTAAAGATAAGATGGTGGTCGTTATCCAGACGAACCCTAGATAAGATAACTCAACTAAAATATTTTTAGTCATACTACAGTGGGAAAGCAGATACTTTATACCTAATCCCTATCTAATCTTTCGATCTGTGGTAGGTGCGCGTACGTTTAGGCCAGTGTCGGAATATAAGAGTATGAAGAGGTATCGTAAAAACACGGTCGTAGGAGACGATGTCTGTAACGAGCGAACAAAACGAGTCGCGGGTAAAAGGTAGTATTTTAAAAGCGAAATTGTGTTAGTTGGTTCCGCGTTGAACCATGAAGACACGGTTTAATATCTTAACTAATCGACGTGAAATTTGGTTCGGAAATAGGTCATAGCCCAAAGACGATACAGGGTACTTATAATTCCGGAAGGAACGTATAGGTAGATGAAGAAAGGTGTTCCTTCTTCTTGAGCAATCTGGTAAAAAAGAAAGGTTCTGTGTTTGATACGTGTGCGTGTATGTTTGCTTCTTTGTTATTAGCACCAACTACTGTCCTAAATATGTTCATTCTTCTTAGATGGTTATAATTTAGTATAGTACATGGTCAAACATAACGATAAAGTAGAGTACTTATTCCACTGATTTTATGTGATGGTCACACATAAACAAACATGACTTTCACGCGACGCCGGCGTCCCTTGCTTCAACAGCAGTTTCAGGGTTGATTGGTATTAAGATGCCGTTTTAGAAATACGTTCAGCCCGTTTTCTAGGTTTCTTTTATACCATTCCAATTTTTTTTACTTTCTATTTGTATTTATATTTGTTCAGAAATCTAATGCTCGATGTGGTGGTTGCTACTTGTCAATATTTTAATTCCACCCTACACTACGATTCACGTCAAACTTTTTATGCCATACATACATTTGAAATACATGTGTCACCATTCATTTGATTCTTTTCAGCTGAGGAAACTGTTCAAAAAGTGTTGTCAGGTGTAGCATGGCCATACTGGCATCTAAACAAGTTTTAATGCTAAGTACTGAAGGTTCAAAACAATTATATAATAGTGTAGTTAATAAATAAATAATTTATTTATTTCTCAGTAGAGTAATTTAATAGAAAATTTGCAATAACTTGGTAATGTAAATAGGTTCCTATTGTAAATGATAATTTAATATCACTTTGCCTTTAGTATCTTCTTGTATGCATATGAGAGCCTTATTGAATACTCTTGGATCCTGTAGGATCCTTGGTGCAATTACCCCTCTTACACAGTCAGCTGTCCGTATTTGCAGGTTTACTGTAAGTAAATAGCATCGTACAATGTATTTAGTAGGAAAAATTCGTGTGTACATGGCATGTCCACCGCTACGGTTTGAACGTACCTTTCCATCACAACCGAGTCACCACCGTAGTAAGCGACTAGGCCACCGACGCTCCTTAGGATTACTCTTAATGTGACCTACTACTGTTAAATATGACTTACCTAGCCTTTTAAACAATTAATCAGGAGCAAAAAAATAAAAAATAACTTGACTAGTTCTCCACTAGTTAATATTTTAGCAAAGTAGAAATTTGTTAGTGGCGGTTTTTTTTATGTGCATCCGGCTCATTTTAATGGTTCAACGAAACTGACAAACGATTTTAGGTCGAAATGGGTGAAAGTTTGTGTTATGGTTTGGCCATCTTCATGAATAGTTTCATTTATTTTTCACAGATAGAGAAAACGAGGTTGTTAACTGCACCCAACCGTTGAGTAAATGAGTACCTATGTGCAACTAAGAAATTCTTAGCGGGACTAAGTAAGTAGTACTAGAAATCATATTATTCGCTGTTATTATACTTCCTTCCCCCTCGAGCTGTAACGGCATTCGGCAAGGTCAATACTTTAACCAGACCTCCGTCTAGGCTTCTGCTAACGAAATGGCTCATGTGCTTTGACTACTGGGAGACCGAAGAACTTATGTCAGTGATGCATTAGTTAAATTCATGGTCTCTGTCTAACTTATATAATATCTTTGTTTAATTTTTATATAATTATGATATAATAAACTAGCTACTGCTAACTCAATAGTTGATAATTATGAATGTATTTGGGTGAATGTATATGTTTTTTTATATAAGATAATATGAGATTTTTATTTGTAAAAAAATCTTTTATTATGATACAGACTTGAACACAAATCGATGGCGATTATGAATACATATATTCAACCTTTTTGATCAATTAATTAAAGTAAACACTACTTCCATCACTTTTTCATCCTCTATCTAAAGACAATAACAGTCAGGCATAGGTACTTGTTATACATCACTGGCAGTTCCTTTAGGACCCGATGTGTTCTTATTCTAGAATACGAATAACAAAGTCTGGTAGTTGTTGATGTACGACTGGTACGAAATATAAATTGTTTATTAAAAAAGTTAGTATAAAACGCATTTTAAACCTGCTTATTTTTAGGTTTTCATACAAAATGGTACGTTTCATACGAACAGAGCCTTGCTATTAAACCTGTGCTGTCCGCCAGTCATTGTATTTGTCGCGCACTTTTAATCGCAATGTATTAGAATAACATTATTATCTTGCCTGTTGCACAGGATAACTGGAGCATGACCCCGAATGGGACAAAATAACGACTTTAATGTTCGTGATGAAATTTTGCAAGATAAACATATTAAGGAACTATATTTATTTCCTTTTTTTAGGGGTAACCAGTGACAGCGAGTATACACTATGAGAAGATCGCCAGGCCCAGCAATGAATACCTTTTACCGACTATAAATAACATCAAATAGAAACAGAAACACAAAAGGTATGTACAAAGGCGAAATTATCCAAATGGATAAGCCCCCCCCCCTTAAAGGGATCAATTTAAGGAACCTTTGGTTAATGGTATCTATCTTTTATTTACCTATACTATGTTTTAGTATGGATACTTTTGTAAGAAATTTTGAGCGTCTCAGTTTAAACATAGAGCTTAAATTAACAAGGTACAAACGCCACAATTTAGTTATTTTCTGTAAAAGTAGGTATATTTTTAATTGGTCGATATAAGGTCTCGCTCATTCGTTTCCATGCGAAAATTGGCCCACTGAGTTTGCCAATAGGTTTGCAAAAAAGTGATATCTTCTATATATATAAAAGGCAAACCTGACTGACTTATAGATCAACGCAAAGCCGAAACTACTGTACCTAGAAACTTGAAATTTGGTATAGGGGTTCCTTTCATGATGTAAGTGAGCACTAAGAAAGGATTTTCCGAAAATCGATCCCCAACAGGAAGAAATTTGGAGAGTAGCGGGAAACTAATTCTACGCGTACGAAGTCGCGGGCGTCCTCTAGTGTTATATAAATGTGTTTTGTATAAGTAAATCTAAGTCGACGTTTTTGTCTCATTTCAGAATCGATGGATGCGAGTGACTCCGCAAGTGGCCAGCCCAGCACGTTGAAATAATTTAAAACTAGTTTTAATTAGTGTTTAACTTTAAAAATCGTAGGTTTAAGGTGGGCAAGCCGTATTCGTCGCTATAGAGAAAGTTTTTTTTTCATAAGAGAGAGAGGTAAACTAGCATACGGGTTACCTGATTGATGGAAAGTAATCTTTAGGTGTGGATAGATATCAGCACAATCGCCTCTTCCAAAGCGATCAGAGGAAATATGATTTAGCCGTCTGTTATCTACTTTGCCATCTTTTTTTCTGTGTTAAGACTTACCGGACCTTACCTTAACCACTCACTCACTCACTGTGCTGTTTGAAGAACGAGGCAGTTTTACGATTACATTTTGTTTGATATTAAAAAAAGATCTTCATCTTAGTGAAGATTACAGACGGCCAATTCATATTACCGAAAATGAGAGGTGTGACATGTACCGGATTCTGCTACTATGAATAATTTCTGGCGCAGAATCTGGTCGGGTGTGGTACTGTATAGCTCGACCACGGAAGTTATTTTTTTAAAACGTACTTTTATGTACTTTTGGTTTCAAGTATTGTACTTTTATAGTTTCGACGTTCCGACATAGTGATGTGGTCGAGCTAGGTAGATGCTTCCAGGCACGACCAGATTTAAAAAACTGAGATGAATTGTAATGGGTACAAATGATAGAAAAAAAAATGTACTCAAATCGCGTACCCTTGATAGCACATCCATTGCGCTGCAACTGTCACAATCGATGTGCTATCGAGGGTAACATTTGAGTACATTTATTTTCTAGAATTTGTGCTCATTACAATTCATCTTGGGTTTTTAAAGCTCGCGAGGTCGTGCCAGGAAGCATCTACCTAGCACGACCGCTTCACTATGTCGGAAGGTTGAAACTATTAAAGTACAATTCTTAAAACTAAAAGTACATAAAAGTAGGGTTTTTTTCATGAATATGTACCGCAAAGGAAATAGAAAAAACTTCCGTTGTCGCGCTGTACAGCACCACACCTGGTTGGTCCTGTCGTGCACATAGAATGAGACTGGATGCGTGCTATTGAACGTGCCTGTGAGGCTATTAAGCCCGTGGGGCCTATAGTCATAATATCTGCCCCTAAGACGTATTGTGCAATTCGAATGGCTTAGAACTAGAAAAGTTCTGGGCTGGACGGGTTGCACAACTTTTGAATTAAATGGTTCAAAGCCTCACTTGAGTGTTTAGCAGCGCAACTTCAGAATGTCCTTGTGATCGATTCCTTGCCACTTTTACTAACAACTGGGTCCCATTTCTCAAAGCTTATTAGTCTAATAATATTAGTGTTCTAAATATAAATACAAAATGAGACAAAACACTAATATTATCACACTAATACTTTTCAAGAAACGGGCCCCTGTTGTCACCTTCCTGGTCCACAAGTCCGGTAGTATCACGGAACAACGTTTCGGCCTCTGCTCAAAATGAATGTAAGGTTGGGTCCCGCGGTACTAACGAGCTCCTCCTCTTAGACATGACCAGTTGCCAGCAAGCCAGGCTAAGCAAGATGGCCCTTTCGGCTGCTTGGATTGACTATAAAAATGCTTATGACTCGTTGCCTCTTGGAGTTGTAGAAAGTTGATGCAACTAAGGCCCGATTGCACGTATATTTAACCCCAGGGGGCCTAATACGGCTGCGTTTATTGCGTGACAAAATGTGGATAAAAAAATCCACCATTTTCTGACACTAATATAGGCAATAGACTCAGAAGTAGAGACAACACAGTGTAAAAAATAAAATGGAATTAGACATGAAATATTTAAGTATAGATTAAGCTGATTCTATACACTCAAATCGTTGTTTAATACTTCCTTTAATACCAGAGAAATCTGACATTAGAAATCTAATATGAATTATCTATTTTTGTATTATGTATTTATAGTGTATGATTAAAGTAGCAGACTAGATCTTTATGGTATACATAGGTGGTCAGGTTGCTGGTGATGCTGGAGTTTTTAGTACATAAAGTAAGGTTTAAAATTATGTACAATCAATTTCTGTTAAAACGAAGCTTTCATTTATAAGAATTTGAAGAAATAAATGTTTGAAGTTCATACAAAGTTGTAAAATTTTGTATGGACGCGTAAGCACTTTAGTTTTTAAATCTTTATTAAATATAAGGTTTGTTTATAACAAAGATTAATTGTACATTAGTTTAGACTTTAGTGAATGATCTAAAGTAAATTGTGTCGATACATATCAAACGTGGCTAACTCAATCGAACTTTATTTTGAGATAATCGTGAAAAACCGTTTCTGATCCTGATTTTATTACTAGGATGCTTTTAACAGTATTTTAATATGATGGACTACCTAAAAAATCAAAAGCCTATTAAATTTTCATTGTAGAAGATGGATATTGCGTAAAAAATGGATTTTAAATTTGGATTTAACCAGGTTTGATTTACCTGTCTCGTATTTGGCCAAGTTTGAAAAAACATGTGAACTAAGATTAAACTATGTTTGAAATAATTGTACTGGATATTCGAAGTAAACTGACAGCCATCTTGGGACAATTATGCCTTCTGATTAGTTCAAATGGATTTAACTACTTTTGATTTGAACGACAAGATGGATTTAACCAAGTGTGAAAAATTACCTGTACTTTAATTTAGTTTTATTCAAAATTTACAAAGATATATGATTTTCTGTGTTATATATAATAAAGATAAATTTATTATTTATCCGATAGCATTAACAACTCAAAAATAATTAAAAGTGGATTTTGCCACTTTTGATATGTGTCGACACAATTGTAAATACCAATAAAAAAATCGAGAATTTTATGTGACCACTTAAGTATATAATTAAATCACCGCATATACGGCTGCCCTTTACTGATCTTGCCAGTTTTACGGCTTAAATTTATTGTATTATTATTAATATCGGTCTTACGTTGTTCTGGAAATGTAAATTAAGAATTTAAGTGAAACCTAAAACCTGTGTTAATGTTAACAATATAATGTTCATGCATTGAATGGTAAAAATACAAGGACGATAATTAGTTCAGTAAAATTATACATTTTACCTTGCGAAAGGTTGATCTGCCATTTTTGGATCTGTTTGTTTTGGGCATGGCCGAGATACCTATGGATCTAATACAAAACTAGCGGATACCCGACCTTTTGCTTGGTAGGTAAATTATACTGATTTACTGTACTAGTTATGTATTTCATTGCATAAATTAATCATAATGCATTAAACATTAAACCACATTTCTAAAACCAAATAAAATGTAAACGGCACACCTACTTTAGTCTCCATTAAGGATCGTTGATGCTTTTACGTACAAGTTCCCAAATGTTAATAATGTCTTCTTGTTAAGAAAGAAAATCCACAATAATTGTTGGTTTATGCAGTTATAGGACTAGACTTTAAATTAGTCACTGTTTAATAGCTATTTATTAAACAGGGTCTATTATTTACCATGTATTATATGGTTGCCACTATTAAAGGGGCTCTTCACTTAATGACCAGTTCTATTTTTTAAATTAATAAAATAAATAACTAAATTATTTATGTTCTTCTTATCATGAAATGAATGAAATTCTGAAATTTTGTTATTGTAACATTATGAATAAGTATTATATTATTTATAGGTACTGATGTTTAGCTTTTAAGTAGATTGCCACGCCTTTACAGGGTTGTACTTATGTACTGCAATAAATAAATCATGTCGACGACGCGTTAAATGTGAGCTAACCGCGAACGGCATTGCCAGTGGCGTCGTTTTGTATTTATGTTTGTTTTTATTCTCGAGACATTATAATTCTTATTTTAGTCAAATTTAAACAAGCTCAGAACAGCATAGTTGTATATTTAACATTGAAAACATTGCTGTGCTTTCCTGATATTAAAACGTAGATTTGATTAAATGTATACTTTCTTTAAAAACTCATTGACCTATGTTCACCTGGTTCGTTTTTTCTTGTTTGTTCTGCTTCTAATAATTTAAGGGCGGATTCGATTAAACTGGAATAAGGTCTTATACCTAGATTAAACGACGAATTTGTATGGACTAATCTCGGATTAAGTCTTATTCCAGTTTGGTCGAATCGGCCCTTAATCAGTTTTATGTTACTCTAACCTTCAGTTTCAATATATTATACATAAGATTTTCTTTAAAAGACTGTCAGTGGTCGCAAAATAAATATTTTAAATATCATACAGTCTTATAATTTCTACTGTTTGTGTTTTGTTATTTTATAGAGTTTGTTTCACTGCAACAGTCGGGTTAAAATGCATTAGCTTAACATAAATGTATTCATATTTCACTTATTGAAGACTGAAACATGCTTTATTTTTAGCATATCACTCGCGCAAATGGAAGTTCGTTTTCGAATTGATCGAAGTTAACTAATTCGTGCTGATCGATGAAATGTATTTTTACAAAATAATCGATGAGTGCGAAAAAGTTGACTTCGTTCAATTCGAGAATGAACTTCATTATGAGCATTTGCTGTCAACATTTAAATTCCCCGCCATTTCGCCATTTTTATTTGAATTCTATTGCCCACTAGCGCTACCGGTTCCGTACTCGCATGCGTACCAGAACTACTACTAATGAACTGTCAGTTCCAAGGCTGATTCCTATCTGTCTTTAGACATATCCTATAATCTGTGTGCAAGTTTTGCAAATGCGCATCTCGTTTCTCGTCTCACTGTTTCGAGTAGTTGCACATCTCCTGTAAATTTATTTGTATTTTACTGCTTCCTGCTATCTATTGAAAACGTAAGTATCACAAAATTCGCTAGTAATTTTTGTATTAAGTGGTCTCTGGTAAATAAAATGTATAGCATTTTTTTTTGAGGTTAACGATTGTCCAGATCCTGAAGTTTTAATTAATTTCTACTACAATAAGCACTCGTTCAGGGCGTAGAACTGTAAGCATAGTTCTTTGTTTAAAGCCGAGTGCGACATCAATGCTGGAAAATGACAATTAACTTATTTTATGTGGAGTTTTACATTTTACAACTGATCATCTTTCACACAGCTTACAATGACACGTCGTGTCTCTTGCACTTTTTATGTGATAATCAATGAAGTAAGGAGACCTTAGACCTTAATATTAACTGTACGTTTTGTTGCTAAAGTATGTAGATTTGATTATGTGGTACATGATGTCCGCAATGATGACTCAAATGGGTCTGAAACTGAAACTTTAAAACCAACCGTAATTATTGTACCAACTTGTTTATCTAGATGTGCAGCATATAAACTACCAGTGTCATGTGATATCAGTTCATGAAGCAAGGTTGTAGTGAAAATCTTGTAAATTACTTCAAGGCCAAATAAATTATAAAACAATGACTAGAAGTTAGTAATAATAGCCACCATTTTAACATAATAAAACTTCAAAGGATTAAAAAGCAAGCTAAATTACCTAATTATTATAATAGGTTTCAGTTTAAAAGCATCTTGTATTGTTTATAAATGCTATAATTTCAAGTTAGTTGAGAATTTTGCTCAGTTATGTTGTAACATTGTATATGGTCATGGACTGTGAGGATGTAAGTAGAGTAGCTTATTATGCCATTCGTCTAAAAGTTTGCTTCTGAATAAGAGATGACACGTTACCCTAGGTTGAAACCCTGCCTACGAAGCTAGTGGTCCTGGCTTGTATTCCGTTCAGGGCAGATATTTGTGTGATGAGAACTTTGTTTCCAAGTCTTGGATGTTTTCTATGTATTTAAGTATGTATTTCTCTATATAAGTAAGTTTATCGTTGTCTAGTACCCATAGTACAAGCCTAGAGATTAGTTTGGGACTAGGTCAATTTGTGTAACCGTCTCCTGATATTTATTTATTAATTCTTAGTCATCTTTACGAGCTTAGTTCAGTTTGGGAAATGTTAAATTTCTGTGAAATTCTGGGGTCCCAGTGAAAAAGGGTTTAAGTCTAGTATACACCGTTTATATACTGCAGCGGCCCAATAACCACATCTCTAAACAAAGTTTGACTTGGCATACTCAGGGAAAAAGAAAACCAGGGCGCCACCGTAACACCTGGAGGCGATCAGTCGAAAAGGAGGCCATTTCCTTTGGAAAGAGTTGGAGTGAATTAGAAGTAGTTGCTCAGGATCGATTGAAATGGAATTCCCTTCTACGAGCCCTATGTCCCTGCTGAGGGATGGATGGATTTCATCATCATACACCTTTTATGTATATACCCCTTTTTAGTACGAGTTACTCGACTTATACCCTTTTTCACTAGGACCCCAGTATTGTTCCCTGACCTTAATTATTATTAGCCGTATTCCCAACAATCTTTAACCATCTTGCACTGAAATGGTGCCTAGTTTTTCTGACATGTTTTGTTCTGTCATGAACAGATGTCTGGCCGCGAAGGTGGTAAGAAGAAGCCGCTCAAGGCCCCTAAGAAGGAAAGCAAGGATCTCGATGACGATGACCTAGCACACAAGGCTAAGCTCAAGGAGCAGCAAAAGGCCCTCGCTGTGAGTATAAATTCTACACTAGCAGGCAATAGCATCTCACTTAGTTTGCCCAAATTTGGCGAATGATACAATTGCCATAAAGGCATTTTTTTCTGACCTAGTCTTGCTAAATTAAACTTCTTGTACTTGATCTTTTATTTATTTCTATTTTTGTGTAGTCACAACACGGCGTTGTTAAGCTACTTGCCACTGTTTGTATTTTGGCTGTGTATTGCAAGTCGGCTTATGGCCCATCCATCCATCCTATCCCATCTTATAATAATACAGTATGTATTACCTACTCAACTAAATTATGAAGAGTAGCAAGTGGCTTAACGTTCCCATATAGTGACTGTAACTTCATTGGGCTGATAAGTGTTTAATATTGAATTACTTTTTTAGGAAGCGAAAGCTAAGGCTGGCCAGAAGGGACCTCTCGCAACAGGCGGCATCAAGAAATCGGGCAAAAAGTGACACTATTATCATTTAAATATTTCTTATTTTTAGGGTGTAAATTTTTATGTAAGAATAATAAAGATCTTCAGGTGCATTGTCAAAATAAAAACGTGACATTAAAGTTAATTATCACGAAAACAGTGTAGTATTTTAAGTATTCGTTATTGGAAGCATAAATTATCATGTTTTTTATGACTGTATCCAGTATGAGTCTATACAAAAATAAATAATTTCTTCTGTTCCTGAAATTTACTTGTAATCTGTGCCTACATACCACATACCTACCTAATATTTTATATCGCATACATACCTACCGTTTAGACAATCTTTTGTGTAAACTAGTAATAAAACAAGAATAAAATAAAACATGGCCAATGTTTTGGCCTGAATACAGATAACAAAATATTTAATTTGACTCTTAAATAATAGGAATTCCTTTAAAAAGGTAAGTACGTATTTTCAATAACTGTATTAAGTCTTGTAATTGCATTTAATACGAAATAAAATACGTAGTGTAATTTTTTTACGATGTGTTTTCATTAATCCGGTATCATTTGAATTAAAAAAATTGAATGGCAAGTTTTATGTGGCTGAATCACGACAGACATAGTCAATTGATTTGACAGATACCTAACAAACTAAACCGCGTCTTTTAAAAAGAAAGTTAAGTTTGTCCAAAAGTTATCCCCTTAATTGGTGTGATTAAACATTACATATTTTTCTAGTTCATTATCTTACTAGTAGGTAAGTAGTTTGAATAAGTTACTAGAATACTTTAAAATTATAAAATGAAATAAGATAACAATAACTACCCTAACCTAAAAATAACACGTAAGAAGAAAACACTTCTGTTAATTATATTTATTTTCAGTATTTACTAAAAATATTTTGTTATTTTATTATTGTTCAATTCAACATCATTATCTCGAGCGTCTATTTTATTATGGTGTTATTTTTTAAATCTTTGTAGGTACTCAAATAAGTACTAAAGTTTTTATATGTTTTAGGTAGGTACTTACATACATACATAAAATCACGCCTGTTTCAAAGAGGGGTTAGGCAGAGACCACTAGGTAGGTACTTAGAATTCAAAAACTAATTTATCTTCAACCATTTGAAAAGGAAATACCTAGCTACAACCTCACAGTTAGGTGATTAATTTCGATTCGTCATAATACCTACCTAGAGTACGTAATAGCGAATTGTAACGTAGAAAAAGGTTTAATTATAAAAAAAATAAAGTTTATTACGTTTAATATATGTAAAATAAATATTACAGAGTGTGGTAAGTAATAAAAAGTTCATGGCGCTCTACATTTTTCGTCTTAAGACTGTCTGTTAAAAATGATGCTACACTAGCGTTGCCGGTACGTTGCGTCGTTGCCGCTGCGTTGTTTTACATACAAATTAGAACCATGTTGAAATCACAGCGTTGTGACGACGCAACGCACCGGCAAGTCTCGTGTGGCATCGCTTTACTTGTTTTTGCTGTGTAGATGCAGATTTCATAGGTCTATTATTGAAGGGGTACTCAGTTTGAATCTTTGAACGCTTTAATGAGTAGGTTAAATATGCAATAAAGTACTCGTATCGTAGCACCTAAGTATTAACTAAAACTAAAGGATTAATAAGTGATTTTAAACAATAACTTTCTAAAATTTCGCTTTTACTCAAATGAGGCTTCTAATGAACATAGGTGTTTTTAGACTTAAGTACCTATCCCACAAAAATTTGCTCGAGCCCATCTTCATTGATACCTACTTGACACCCTAATTCTAAGGCATTATCGACTTAAACCTTGCCTACATTGCTTGTACTTTGGTATTTTTCAGTATCGCTTACATTTCGACCAGCAGAAATGGATGACTTGATAGATTTCGAAGCACTAATAGATTTAAATTGTTTATTACCAACGATGGCCGATGAAATTAATCAAAGTACAGACCAAGAAAGTTCACAAGAACCGCTTGAAAACGTTTTAGACAAAATGTGCGAATCATTAGATGCAGATATTGAAATAAATTCTAAAAGTATAGATGACCAGGCAGATGAGGTAGCTTTAGATACGGTCGTGGATTTAGACGAGTTTAATGATGTTTTTGATGAAATTTGCGCCGCCAAAGATTTCAAGCATGTCGATGGTTTAGTATTTAATGAGGAAGAAAATAGAAATAAACTAACTCTTGATGACGGTTCCGTTAGAGATTTAAATGACTTCACAGACATTATTTCGGACGATGTTCAATTTGTTGATAATAAAGAAAACCTAAAAGCTGAGAAACGAGAAATGGAAGCAGGGGATGGAACTGATTTAAAAGAATTCGAAGCGATAAGGTAACTGTACGGAATTACGGAATATTAAGGCATTTTTGACTTTGTAAGCTATTTCCAGGGAAACCTGAAATCATACCTAATTGAAATCGGTTCACTAGTAAAGATTGGCTTTCAGAGTATAAAATGTTATATAACAACTTTATATTAAACTGTGTTTTGTATAACTAATAGCCATTTTTATGAACCTCTTAAATGTCCGTTATTACGGATTAAAAATAGTCTCTGTCGGTAATTGCGTAAATGAGTGCACGTAAATCCGGTAAATTCAGTAAATGCCCCTTTCCTTCAAAATTAATGAAATATGAAATATAAATTAAATATAACGTGATCAGAAATAAAATGACATGACATATTTGACAAAAAGGATTTATTTTCATAATTAGAGGAGATGGGGGTGAGGAGATCCCGTCCAGACTCCTTGTCCCCCATAGACTGAGAATTTTAACAATATAAATGACAGTTTCACTCTATTACAAATTTGTGACCGAGACGAATAGGAAAAATCTGATTTTGAATTTGAATTTGTCCCCACTGATGATTGATGTCCCCAATTTCCCCTAAGTGCCTAGTACGGTCATAAAACTCGATGTGCGTTATAAAGTTAACTAAATATAACTCAGAAAATACTGAATAATCATTTGAAAACATAAGCAAAACTACGCAATTATTTTAACGCAACTAGAAGCACAGCCCAAAAACGTTGTAGGGAATTGCGGAAGTCAGAAAAGCAGATGTTTTTAAGAAGTACGTCTTTTTAACATCCTGAAATTACTTAAATTCTATAGTAATGTATTTAGATTAGTAGATTAATCAAAAAGTATATTAAAACATTGAACTGTAGCAATATAATTCAGCTATTTAGCATGTGGAATTTTTGTGGTAACTGTTTACAAAGTAGGCAAAATTGATTACTTTAGACACCTTATTTCATAACAACGGCCCACAAAATCATAATACGGAATTTGATTATATGAAAGTATGGCGAACATAACGCTCGTAAAGACAGAGTTTGTTTGACACTCTTATCTGAATTCCCGGCAAAACATAAAGACTAAACCCCTTTACTTTCTTAAATTGCGTAATTTTGACGCTTTTCGGGACAAGGTTGGTTTTTGATGTATCTAATTGCGGCAATCAGTAAATCGACCGTAAGTTACTAAATACTAACTGTTTTTTTATGAAAATTCATTTACTCGGTTTGTTATGAAATTCTACACAATGATTGACACAATTTATAATGAAAATGCTTACCCATTACTTGTGAAACCCTTAGTAAAATCCGTGTCTGCACTTACGCACACGCGTTCACTATCTATCGTTTCGGCGGTTTGACGCGAACTGATCAAAACTGATTACGTAACAATATACCATATGTTCACAGTTCGTTGACCTCTTGTTCATTTGACGCAATATGGTCCACACTTTATATGTATATATATATTTTTTGGAAATAATTGATAGTTTTCTTATTTTTGGACCTTAACCGATAAATTCCGGAATTCCGTACGTTTACAGAATTCCGTACAGTTACCTTATTTAATGAAACTTGTGCCCAAAATAGTGGTCTAGGTAAACTAGAGCATAAAGATTCCATATTTTGCGCTAGTAATTTTGCTAAACTTGATTTCTGTCATGAACCCAAATTAGATGAATTAGCAGAAATAGTTAACGATACCGAAACTGGTGCAACTTTCAGGAATGATAATAACAAACACCAAATTGATTCTTACAATCAAAATATACATAAAAAAATTGTGACCCCATTACTAGCAGCTGCAGTTACTCACACATCAAAAGATTTACAACTTAAAGAAAACTTGACTGATTTAAATTCCGTTGATTTCGATGTTTTTAATAATTCACAAGAAGTTAAAGTTGAATTCGATTCAAATGACAAACACGAACATAATGATGCAGATATATCTAAAAGTTCTGAAGAACCATTCGTTTTAGAATATGGTGATGGCACTGATGACGGTTATAACTCATCCGATTTTGAATTTATAAGCGAATCTGATGCTCAAAACGAGGGCCTATTTTTTAAAAGTAAACTTAAGCTAAAAGATCCTGGTGTCCCTGGAGAAATCGTTACAAAATCCATTATGAATAATGAAAACAGAGCTAACTTAATTATTACTGATCCTAACCACGACTTTATAAAATATCATAGAAATCGTTTTCGTCCATGTAGAGTATCCGAAGCGATAGCTCACCGCAGCACACATACTGTGCCTGAAGGGGAGAGCTTCCTCGATCTTTTCAGAGGCATATATTCTCCTATAGTTGTAAATAACTTATATTACATGTCCAATAAGAACGTCATGCCTCGTACGAGTATGAGTGTTACCGATGGATTTGGATTTGATTTGCCACAGCATGGTTCGGAAAGCGCCGAAAGTGAGTACCTATACAGGATGTTCGGCAGAAGGTTGGACAAACTTCAGGGAGTAACTCTGTAGGTCATACTCATCAACTTTTTTTATGGGACCAACATCCAAATCGCGAAAAAAAAACAGCTGTTCCATACAAACTTTGAGAGCTAAACAGCCGAAATGTATGAAACAGGTGTTTTATTTCGCGATTTGGATGTTGGTCCCATATTAAAATTTGATGAACATGACCTACAGAGTTAGTCCCTGAAGTTTGTCTAACCTTCTGCCGATCTGCCGAACACCCTGTATAATTCTTAGCAATATTGCCGGTTTGGCTAACAACTAAACTGAAGCTCTTTTCCAATGTTTAGAAAGCTGATTTAGTAAATTCGGATTCGAACTTAATACATTTTTTACGTTGGTAGAGTACAGTCAACCAATTTGATTTCTAGCCACTATGGACTATGTTAAAGTAATGTCGACAACGTCACGTTGACCAAGTCCAGAGTGGCCGTATATAAAATACCTAGTATTAGTTTATTCGTTCGATTGAAAATGATTACATAGAACACTAGGTATTATCATTCAGTTTTTTAACAATTTCAGCTAAAGCAGACGCGGCGGAATCACTCAAGAAAATACGGTTCTTATACCCCGATGAAAACCGGAAGAGACGACGTAGATTTTAATATATTTTTGATACCTTTTCATTCTTACAAATGTGGCAATATAGATACCGCAGTTTTGGATATATATTTGTTTGTTAATTTCAATTAAATTTTTCATTTTATAATGAGAGGTTTTTTTCATAAACGTATGCTCTAGGAGCGTCATTCATGCCGGCAAAAAGCGTTTTTTCCCTTGAACGCGATGTGCGTTTATATAACATGCGTGCTTCTTAAAAAAACATGCGTCACCATAGGAACAACCAGTACCTATTATACAAAGGTATTAAATATTGTCTTCAAGGCCGATGTAAAGTCAATCCTTACTCATTGCACAACCATGAAGTTTGTAAATATTAATAATGTTGACAATTATTAAAAAAAACACGCAACAAATAAGTGTAACATTGTTTGTCATTTGGAAAGGATGGATGAAAGAAGATTGACGAAAGAGATATACAGAGCAAAAGTGAGTGGAAGGGTCGGAAGGGGCCGCCCTAGGCGTACTTTTTCGAATCAAATCGGAGAAATACTGGAAAAGGGCCGAATTTTAAGTACCCGAAACCGACGTGCGTGCATGACTCGATGTATGAATGTGGAAGAAGCGAAAGGGATTTTTCAAGATCGTAGCAGGTGGAAAGAAGTGGTCTCTGCCTACCCCTCTGGGAAACCGGCGTGATTTAATGTATGTATGTATGTATGTAACTTCATGGTTGTGCAATGTTGTGCAATATACCCACAGAATATACCAGTGTCGAGTTATTTATAGACATTCGACATTCCCATGGGCTTATTAGAGAAAGAAGTCCACACAAACGGCACATCGCGCTTCTGTCAATTCCAGTGTATATAATCGTGGTTTATCTTGTTGACAATTAGTTAATAGTTATTTATGTGACTGGTGTATAATGAGAGGCATTATACACGAGTGTGGTTTTATGAAACGAGCCGTAAGGCGAGTTTCATAATAAGATCACACGAGTGTTTTAATGTAGATGCAACTACAGCGATAACCGATACTTTAATGACATGTAATACTTTAATGTTGACATTAAAGTACAACCACAGATACAGGTAACTTAATATAGAGCATTTACTTATCGCTTCTGAACATATTATATTGAAATGATATGGATGTAGATAAGTCTAAATCAATTTAGGCCGCATTTCACCAACTTGGAATAAGACTTACTCCGAGATTAGTCGATACAAATCCGTCATTTAATCTAGGTATAAGACCTTATTCCAATTTGGTCGAATGCAGCCTTACTATAGACCCAGGCAGGGAGGCAGCAAATACGTCAGTTGTAGGGCTAGTTTTAAAATAAAAAAACATTTATTTCTGAAATTATATATTCTTGACATCAAGAATCCACTGCTACACACATATAAAATGGACCTAACTCGGTATATTTAGTTTAAATATAAAAAAACTCAAAGAGACATAGATTTATATAAAATTTAACACATCCGAGTGTGAGCTGTCGCCTTACATTACCTATAGCTTACTTAATATACTAGAATTTTCACATACATTGAAGAGAATACAATCGAGGGTAATCATAGCATGATCGAGACATATAGCTTTATTTTTGAGCGTATTTCTACTGCTAAAATAGCACTTTCCACCCGTACATATGCCACAACATAAACACGTTACGTATGTAGGTTCTAGGACATTTCTAGAGGCATACATATAAGGGTCGAACTTAAGGTGATGAATTTTACACACAGGGTAGAAACACTGTACACAAATTAATAAATAATGTAAAATAAATAGAGTTAAATACAGCTTAATGGCAATTGAAATGACTAAAAAATGGCAAATTGAATCAATTTTGTTTTATAAATGACCAATGCCCGAATAGTATTTAATCATACAAATTTATTACAATACTAGCGGCCCGGCAGCGGCTTCGCCCTGCTGCAAATTTTTGACTTTCCTGGTGGATTTTTCAATTATTTTCTTTCATACAAAACCTTGCCCTGCAAAGACGAACACAACAAAAAAGAAATCAGCCAAATCGGTTCAGCCGTTCTCAAGTTTTGCGCTTAGCATTTCAGATTCATGTTTATTTATATAGAAGATAGATAAGAACGGTTTTTTTTTAATGATGATTTTTGCTACCGTCTCCGTCTCAATGTCAGTGTCTATAAAATCAGAAAGTTTAATAAAGGTTACTGCAGAACTTGTTCATTGAGTATGCAAAATTTCAAGAGAATCTGACGAAGTAACTAAATTAAAACAGAGATCCAAGACTTAATTACTTTCTTAGTTTCATAGATTGTTTGTGACTTAGTTAAAAGCTTGTAAAAAAACCGGTCAAAATCAAGTCTGTAGTACCATTACAGTACCACTAACGACGTTACAGATTTCCCCACTTTTAGGGAAAAAAATCCGTGAAAAAACTGGCAACACTGATTGTCAATCTTGTTTGTAATTTGCATCAAAGTAAATAAACACATATTTATGAAAAATAACACGAACAATCATAACCACGTGATAAGTGATACCGTGTGGCTTTTTATATTTACCAATGTAGTTTTTACTCGTTTTTACATCACATTGCGGCATTTTCTTCGGCGAAAAGTTAAATGTCACCCGTGCTGTGGCTCGACGCGTAATTGCGGCGAGTTAACAGACCTAGTGAATTTGTGAGACGGTAGATCGTGTATGACGGAACGAAATAACAGACCTTGCATGCTTCACACTTTTTTAGTGCAACGTTTCGTCCGTATTTTTTTAAGGTCCGTGAACGTAGTTTTATATTTTTTTTGGTACGAAGCAAAAAGTGCCTATTTAGTAATACGCGCGGTACAATGTCTTTGATCAATGTTATGACTACCCTCAAATAATCCCAACGTAGTTATTACCAAAAGCTTAAATTTAAAAATACATACTTTAGAGTACTTTGTATAGTAAAATATTTACAACATGCGTTTTTAATCAATAGCAGTTTAGGCTGAAACTGACGTTGATATAAAATTCATATGAATTGTACTGAAGTACAGTACAGACTTGACATGAATAGAGTTAAGTATATATACGTTAAAATAGGACTATTGAGTAATCTTAGTTTATAGAGTAATGTTAAGAAATATTATATGTTATCCTATTACATAATTATTATAATGTATGTCAAGAAAAATGGTTATAATACCCATGGAGTTTCAGCCTAAATATTTATTCCGAGTGTACTTCTATATGTTTATCGTAAATACTAAATGCTAAACATGTTCTTGCTTATAAAGTACAAAAATGTCAGGAAAAGAGAATTTATAAAATGTGTTTTTCGCGTAAAATGGAATTTAAAAAAGTCATCAATCTAACCGAGAAAGAAATTTATCAAATATTTCAGAGTTAAAACAAATTGTCAGATTACAAGGAATTTGAGTGATAAACATTTGTTCTTCTTAAGCAATAATATAAAGTTAAAACCGTCTAATATATTATAGCTTTTAAGAGAAGCAATTCCAAAAAGAAATTATGGTAATACACGCTCATTTTTCTAAATGAAAAAAATCCGTCCTTCACGAATTATGAATAGCCAATGAGTTCCAACTTTTATTGATAAATTTCATTACAAGTTTTAGCAATACAATACCTAATTTTTACATAGCTCACTTATACCGAGAATCATTTGCACAAAATCAAACCTAGTGGCATTCTTGCCACACAAGACATGTGCCTTTAGGCAATGTTACATTCATTCAAAAGTTGTAAATGCAACACAATTAGGGAATGCAAATAACCTGTTATAACCGGTTTTAACCGGTTATTTTCATACAAAAACTGTTAATAACTGGTTAAATTGCATTCCCTAAACACAATCAAAATAGCCCAGAACCTCACAACTCTAGAGAAATTTATACAGCGATAGACAAACGGACAAGGAAAATATTCATGCCACAGCTGGGAGTATAACCGTTGCTTCACCATAGGTACAGTTGTTTAATCTCACGACCAATTGCCATACCTGTGTGTGAAGATGCACGTGCGTCGTTCACGTTGTCTCACAGTGCATGCTTTCGTCGCTAAGTGACGCCGTAGTACAGGCAAAAGGTATAAAAAAAATCCAACACGACGTTAATGTGACAAGGTACATAAATGATCACTTATTTATGCTGTTGACTGTACAACACAACAACTACAAGTATGGAAAACCCGCTTTCATGAGTTAAACTAGCTTAATTTTACGTGTGGACTGTACCTTAAAGTTTTTTTTGATACGGAGAAGGCAGACGAGCTCACAGGCCATCAGGGGCTCCATTTATAAAGCTACAAGTAACAATTTTACAGGTCTAAACTGGCAACAATGCTCAAATGGCTCGACGTCATTGGCTGAGGTTGTGGAAACTTGTAACTTGTAAATTGTAGCTTTATAAAACAGGCCACTGATGGTAAGTAAGGTCCCATGGACACGTAGGCAACTCTGAGGCCTAAAATTGAATGTCTCTATGATAGTAATTTTACTGGATATCTTTAGATTATTCTAAGACTGGTGCCTCGGTGGGTTAGATACGGAGATTCAAACCAGTGGAGAATTATTTTTCCCTGTCCATTTGCTAGTTTTCGTTGTAAATATTGAATCAATTAAATAACCATATTTAATCAATTATAGGTCTAGAGTACCTCGTGAAAGCGTTTCGGGCAAACGCGAAAGTCGACCTTAAGTGCGTTGTGCGAAGGAAGTTTTAAAAACAACATTTAAGATTTCGACTTCCTTTTGGCCGGAGAACGCGGCGGCGGCTCAGTCTTCTTGCTCTGGAAATAATACATTTATACGTTAAATAAACAATGTGTAACACCACACGTTAAGCTGGGTACTGACCAACGTTACGAGGTGTAATGTAACATGTTACACAGTGAGCATTCATGCAGTCAGTACGTAGTGTTACGGGGAAACTAGCGAGCAATTACGTACTGACTGCATGAATGCTCGCTGTGTAACATGTTACATTACACCTCGTAACGTTGGTCGGTACCCAGCTTAACATATATTTTACAATTAACCGATGTTATTTTCCCTTGCCCAAGCTTTTATTAAAGCTTAGGCATGGGAAAATAACATCGGTGAATCCTACTAATATTATAAATGCGAAAGTTTGTGTGTGTATATGTGTGTTTGTTACTTCTTCACGCTGCAACGGCTGGACGGATTTGGATGAAATTTGGAATGAAAATAGCTTATACCCTGGATTAACACATAGGCTACTTTTCATCCCGGAAAATTTAAAAGTTCCCGAGGGAATAACTATAATCGAAATCTAAGTGGACGAAGTCGCGGGCAGAAGCTAGTTGTAAAATACATGTTACGTGTTTTGATGAATGTATTAATACTTGGAGGGGATGAAAATAGTATCACTAGTTTTTGAGAAAAAAAACATGTCGATAAAAAGAGTTTCAAAAAATGGATTTTAGTTTTTATTTCCCACCAGCGGCTTCACTGTGCTGCAAATTTCCGACTCTCCCAGTGATTTTTTTTCCCATCTAATTATCTTTAATTTAGTGCAGTCGTTTGGGAATTGGGAGTTATGCGCGTACATACATTTCGACGGTTCATTTTTAATTATACAGATTTTCAGTTTCTGCATTAGGAAAAATAACCAAAGAGATACTTTGTGCACCTTTTTACGAACACAAGTTTTATGTAAAAGTCGCATATACTTCAGTACTTTGACTAGAAATGTTTTTTTAGGAAAAAAACTCTCGTTTTTTTTAAAATGAATTATTGAAAAATTGAGAATTTTATCTGTTCAATTTTCCAAGGCACAAGATTGAATGTTATATGATATAATCTATATATATAAAAGGCAAAACTGACTGACTGACATATCAATGCACAGCCGAAACTACTGTACCTAGAAACTTGAAATTTGGTACAGGGGTTCCTTTCATGATGTAAGTGAGCACTAAGAAAGGATTTTCCGAAAATCGACCCCCAACGGGAAGAAATGGGGGGAGTAGCGGGAAACTAATTCTACGCGTACGAAGTCGCGGGCGTCCTCTAGTGTCTTATAAAAACTCACCTCTCTCGATCGCTTCGCCCTAGGCTCGTCAACGTCGACCTTCTCTTTCTCCTCAGACTTCTCCTTCTCATCTTTACCCTTGTCTTTCCGTTTATCACCGGTTTTAGCACCTTTCCCATCCTTAGAGTTTTTCACATCATCCTTTGGTTTCTCATCTTTCTTATCTTTAGATTTTGAATTCTTATCACTATGCGAGTTTTTCTCGCTCTCCTTGGCTTTTTTACTGTCCTTAGGAGTTTTCTCTTTTTCTTCACTGTTTTTATCAGCTACTTCTGCACTTTCTTCAGATTTGTCTGCTTTGTCTGCTTTATCACCTTTTTCCTTACAGTTAGTTTCTTTCTCTTTCGGACTATCTTTGTTAACTTTTTTATTATCACCGTCACCCTTTTCTTCATTTTTCTCCTCTGGTTCCTTTTCGTCAATTTTCTCAGAATTTTCATTAACCTTAGCTACTTCTTTATCAGCTTCATCTGTATCATTTTCAACAGGTTTCTCTATTTCTTTTGTTTTTTCACTTTCATCCTTATTTTCATTAGATCCCTTGGGCGTTTCATTTGAGTCAGGTTTTTCCGTTTCACCGGATTTGTTCGCGTCAGCTTCCTCAGGGATATCTTCAGTTTTCTTTTCTGCCTCCTTTTCCTTCTCTTTCTCCTTTTCCTTCTCTTTGTCCTCCTGCTGTTGTTTTCTAGAAGATTGCCGTTTCAGCGGTGTTTTTGATGGAGTGTTATTTGCCTTCTTTCCTTTCGCTATAACAATAAGTTTAAATATAAACATGTATGCATAACTATAACATTACGAGTCAAAGATTTATATTCAAACAATTAAATAATCAGTTTTATAATACTTTTTTCCATGTGTTTTGTCAATTCTGAAGACTAAGATGTAATTGCTCTGCTAGTAATTTCACCGGTTGTGTTATTCCCACACCGGAACACAACAATGCGAATGCTGCTTGGTGGTAGGTTAGAGGATAAGATGGTGGTAGCGATCCGAACCCTGCACAAGGTTCTACCACCATAAAATTATTCAGATTTAAACATTTAGTTAACCTTTGGTATGCGGTGTCTGGCGTAATGACGTTATCGCTGTGTGCCAGAAATACCAACGGTTACGTAGTATTGCAACTCAAGTTTTTGATATCTAATATCTCCAAAACTACAAAATGTACTTCTTATCTGATTTTTGTATTTAAAAAGTAGTGAATTAAAGTTTTTATTATTGCTTAATTTAGTAATACATCATTAGTAGTATATTTATTGGAACTCATTATCTCCAATGATTCAAAACGCGGATCCGCGTCTCCGATATTTTGAACAAAATCATAGGAGTAAAGAAACGAAAATTAATGGTTTGTTTTGATTGGAAGATAACTTCACTCGATATGAATATGTTCAAGCAAATTTCGACTTAATTGGTCTTTAATGAGTGTGGAAATATTTTAAAAAACGCACGGGGTCGTATAAACGTGGATCCACGTTCCGGCAGTATAATGGAGTTCCGTGGATCCAAGTTTTATAATGACTTTAGTTTTTACCTGGAGTGCCTTTCTTCTTCGGTGCTTCTTCATTCTCAGCGGGTTCTACGTTGACAGCGTCGATAGCGGTCATCATTGTGTGGGCGGATGGGTTGGACATTTCTACGTACACGAAAACATGTTTCATTAATTATAAATTATATATCTCGATCTAAAATACATGAATCTAAAAAATATTATTCATAATATTTCTGAGGGGCTATTGCCTAACGTACTCGCAATCGCAATCGTTTTTATTTTGAAAGTCGAAGGCGAATCTGCGTACAAAATGAAAAGAATAAATCAAGTTCCTAAACAAACGGAGCATAGGCGATAAAATTCAAATAGTATTTGACCTGTCTTTTGTTATTGTTTTTAACTCGGCCGCCGTTACTGTCAAGTAAATAAGAGCTATCAAAACGTTGACAATGCGATAACAGGTCAAAAACGATTTAGATTTTAACCGTGTTAAATAGAGGCCCTGTTAACCCCTTCGAAAGGCTTTGGGTGCGGCTCCACTGAGGCGGAGCGGAGCGGAGCTGTGCCAATATTAACCAATAGAAGGCGCATGCGGTCACGTCGAGCGCGCCTTGTGCACGTTATACCACGGCCGTTTTCATCTGAGCTCTGGGGCCATAAAACCCTTTTTTGCCCATCTCGCTCGGTCTAATATGGTTAGCAGATCTCTCGCTCGCGCTTTGAAGCGACTTTAGTGATGTGCATTACTTAGTAAATGTTTCATCGATGTCAGATATAAGTGATTACTTACCACGAAACTACATACATACATACATTAAATCACGCCTGTTTCCCAGAGGGGTGGGCAGAGACCACTTCTTTCCACCTGCTACGATCTTGACAAATCTCTTTGTCTTCTTCCACATTCATACATCGAGTCATGCACGCACGTCATACCACGAAATTAATAACAAAATAAATATCACGGTCCTAATGCCCCGGTAAACATCAATTATTATAATGATATACTCATTGAATATTATCTACTTAAATACTTTATAATAATAAGTGAAACATCGATAAGAAAAGTGCTATCGATATTTCGCGACCAACGTAGCATGGGTCATCCTTGTTCACTAATTAGTTTATGGCCCCAGAGCTCAGATGATAACAGCCGCACTATAGTTTAGATTCTATTGGTTAATATTGGCACAGCCCCGCTCCACTCCGCTCATCTCCGCCTCAGTGGAGCCGCACCCTTAAAGGGTTTTTCGGTCCCTGCTGTGTAGATCAAAGAAGTTGACAATACCTATAGGTTCTTGTACCATCTCCAGGAGTTTGTCAGCGTGCAGGTTTTCCGTAACAGTCTTGAACAGGGCCACTCTCTCATTGAAGAACTCCGAGAAAGAGAGACCGTCCGGCATGTCGAAGAGATCCTGAAACAATAGGCATATTAATTTATGTTCAAAGGGCGGCTGGCGAATGCAATATGGTGACGAAAGCATAAAATGGATAAGGCTTTTATTCAATTTCGAGAACTATTTTAAGTATTCATATTCATATGAATTTCTTGCAACCATGGTATTTACAAGTTGTTATGTCTAATAGCCAGTACAAAACATGGACCCTACTAGGGTGTAGCAATAAAATTAACTTACGAGTATACCTATAACTTAACTACATACAATTTAGCGTAAATGTACTATAATAAAAAATAAAAAAATAAAACAACTTAACTAAACTTAACTACTTAAACTAATAAAAATACATATTTAATATCTTTAGTATTGCATGTATTCCTGCAGAGAGTATGGACTAGTGTTTATAAGGTAGGATTTAAGTTTAGTTACAAAAGTGTAAAGTATGAAAATATATGCAGTTTTTGTTATAAATCAGTAGTCATATCCATATTACGGATATAGCATGATATAGTTCGGCATTATTTTGACGCCGCGATAGCCTACTTGGTAGTGACTCTGCCTCCGAAGCTAGCGGTCCCGGGTTCATTTCCCGTTATGGGCAAATATTTGTGTGATGAGACCGAGTATTTGTTTCTGAATCTTGGATGTTTTCTATTTAGTAAGTATGTATTTCTCTATATAAGTATTTATATCGTTGTCTAGTGCCCATAGTACAAGCCTAGAGCTTAGTTTGGGACTATTAGGTCAGTTTGTGTGAGTTTGTCCCCTGATATTTATTTATTTATAAGTAGTATAATATTTATGGTCGCGGGCTCGCAGTGCCAGCGTGTCGCGCGACGTACCCGCATGGTGATGAAGAGCGCGTCCGCCTTGACCCTGATGCGGTGCGCCTGCTTGCTGAACGTGAGCGCGTCGGTCTCGCTCATCTCCCACGAGGGCGCGTTGCCGACGTACACGCGCATGCGCTTCACCGTCTCCATGCACGTGGGGTGCTTCAGGAGCATCAGCGCTGCTAGGTCCAGTTCTGAAATAATTCATATAGTAAGCGTGGAACGGAACAAGCAGAAGCCAGTCCTAACACCGTCATAGCCTGGAAAGACCACATAGCGGAGATCCTGTCGCCACCTTCCAACTCCATCATCAGATCAGTTCTTACATAAGTACAATTTATATTATATTTATAATGTATTAATTCACATTAGACTACATTCACTTGTGCGTATTTCATTTTGCTCATAATTTATAATGGACAAAATTCCATTGGGACTTAAATAATTTACAATGAAAATAAATTTCGTTATGAATACTTTTCAGCACAATTACACTTTGACTAAATTCACTTTGGATACTATTACTTTTTACCCAACTTTAGAATGGTTATTTCACGTGGACGATTTTCCATTTGTACCTAATGAGAGTAAATCAATCTTATTTCCACCCTATATACACTCACCTAATATATCGTCGATCAATCTCAAACACTCCTCGGTATCCGCTTTCTCTAGACTGAGGCACGTTTTGATCTTGGCGTCGAGTTCGATCAGCCTCATCTCCGTCTTGAGGAAATGCAGGCGGGCCTTCTTTAATTCTGCAAAAACTATACCAATTAAAATAAAAAAAATAAAGCAGCCTATAATAATCATGACACCTTATTTATTAAAACCGATTCGAAGACTAAAATCACAAGACAGGAATCCTAAGTCTAGTAATGACACGCATTTGACACGTACCCAGATCTCTGTCCTTGTCTAGCGTAGTTTTCTCTTCGCTGGTTAGGTTGAGATCCATCACGAGTTGACCCGAGACGGACTGCGGCGTTATTTCACCTCTTTCTGTTAAAAAAAAATACAAATCGTGTTATGAAAAAGCTATAAGAGGGTCTAAACCCTGAAAGTAAGGAATTGCCTGACGGGAAGGTTGGAGGTTGCCACCATCTATATACATAAAAGGCAAACTTGACTTACTAACTTATATATCAACGCACAGCCGAAACTACTGTACCTAGAAACTTGAAATTTGGTACAGGGGTTCCTTACATGATGTAAGTGAGCACTAAGAAAGGATTGACCGAAAGTCGACCCCCAACGGGAAGAAATAGGGGGAGTAGCGGGGAACTAATTCTAAACACTATATTTGCCTTGGCAGAAACGGCAATTGCGGGCCGAGTATTGGTTTAAACTTTAAACGGACGAGCTTGCGAGTGCTACTTCCCTGCCTAGGCAATAATCTATATATATAAAAGGCAAAACTGACTTACTGACTTATATATCAACGCACAGCCGAAACTACTGTACCTAGAAACTTGAAATTTGGTACAGGGGTTCGTTTCATGATGTAAGCGAGCACTAAGAAAGGATATCCCGAAAATCGACCCCCAACGGGAAGAAATGGGGGGAGTAGCGGGAAACTAATTCTATGCGTACGAAGTCGCGGGCGTCCTCTAGTGTAATATAAATCTTCAAATTGTGTCGGCTGTGGCATTGAAAAGGTCTATTGATCACAGGAAAGCCAGTGCTTTTTCTTTCGACTGTGTATAACCCAAATAATAAATATCGTCTCACCCAGCTGCCGTTTGAGCGTGATAGCGTTGGAAGCCGCCTGCTTGTCCCACTGGAGCCGCGACGCCTCGCTCTTGAAGTTGTTAGGGCGCGACTGGAAGAGCTTCACTCCGCAATACTCCCCCGAGGGCAGATAGGCGATCATGATGTTTTCCTTCTCCGCGTCCGCTGGGAAAAAATATAAAATTCAAAATTCAAATTCAAAATATTTATTCAGTAAATTGGCCGGTAATATGTAGTGAATCTACCAGCGCTTCGGACAAGACCATCATTGCGGAGAAGTGCCGCAAGAAACTCTAGCAGAAGGTAATTTTTTCCAATCATAAAATACAATAATACTTAAGAGTAACATTACAAGGTAATAAAGTAATAAATAATTATTTAAAAAAAACTAACACAAATAAATCATTACAAATGTAAGCCCAATAACATTAAATTAAAAATATTGACTAGGAGAACAAAATAACGAGGTCTCTACGTCAGGACGTATAGAACTTAAGGTAATTGAAGTGAGTAAGGTGAAGTCTTGTAATTGCAACTATCTGGTTATTGCAACTAACTTAAATAACTCCTTCTAGGATCACTGTTTAGAAGAACGACAGGCGTGATATTGTATTTCTTAGTAAGGAAGAACGATATCACGCCTGTCGTTGTTCAAAACAGTGATCCTAGAAGGAGTTATTTAAGTTAGTTGCAATAACCAGATAGTTGCAATTACAAGACTTCACCTTACGTTTTTTTTTAATTAATTTTATGTTTGTTGTCCAATGACTATAGGGCTTCAATAAAAGCTGATTCATGTAAGTAAACATTTGAGATAAATCATTTTTTGAATAGCTAGAAATATAAACAAGATATACGACAACAAAGATTTGTTAATATCTCTTTCTAGCAAAACATAATTTAACGTGGAGTTTATATGGCCGACCTGTTACATGACGTAACAGGCTCACAGCATATCGAACTCTCCGTCTAACAGCTGTCTAATTAGCAGTTTAAAATGCTTGTATCATCCGTATTTCTTGGCCGATTTTAATTTTAATTTCAGTTTTGGTGATCTCATTTACATTATTTCATATTTTGTTGAGAAATGCGATTTAAAAAATCTATGCATCTTCCCTATTGTGTAATAGGTTGGTTTTATATTTTACTATGTTTTTAGTCCATGTTGTAATCATCTTTAAGTGGCATACATACATACACACACGCCTTCAATCCCAGAGTGGGGTAGGCATTGCTACAGAATTACCAACAGTTCTAAAAACTTGATTTTTTTTCATTTTTTTTTTATGGACTTGCAGTCGCTTTTAGCTGCTGTCAGCCCCATCGTTGCTTAATCAACAATTGCATCAACTTAGACTAACTTAACCTTTTCAACGCCATGTCAAATACAAAAGTCGTCACTCACACGCCGAGCCCGGTAGTAGCTATAAAACAAATAACAGGCTAGGGATGCTAATCGTATTTATCGATATTTTTATTATTTAGAAACAGGGTAGTGATTCTCTCATAAGCAAAGGTGAGCGAATGCAGGAGTGAAGTCCAAGGGGCGAGTTTAAGTAGTCCCGTCAGAGCGAACAAAACACATATTAGCGCGTGCATTCTCAATTAGGTAGCCTTATACGTTCGAGAAGCCATGCTGCCAAATTGAATACACGCGCTGAAATGTGTTTTGCTCGCTTTGACGGGACTACTTATACTCGCCGCTTGGACTTCACTCCTGCATTCGCTCACCTTTGCGTTTGAGAGAATCAATACCCTGGACAAGTTGCAATCGGTTTCGTTTCCGTTTTATAATTATTTAAATAAAATACAATAAACAATGTTGGTCGTACCGATTTAATGACTTTAAAAGAAACGGAACCTATTTTCTTTTAACTTGACCTGCGCCTCTATTCCCGACGGTACAAACGATATCGTAGTTGACCTGTTATGGTATTGTTATGACGTCAGACGCCATTACTGTCAAGTAAATAAGAGCTATCAAGATGGTGACAATACGATAACAGATCAAAAACGATATTGTTTTTACCGTGTTGAATAGAGGCCCTGCTTCGTGTTTGGCAATTGGGCACAGAGGAAGTAAAGATTTTTCGAGAAATGGGCTAGATGACAGACAGCTGTCAGCCGTTACCAAGCTAAAATCTGCAACATTTTTAGAAGTGTCAACAAGATAGCCTTATATATATGGAGTTGCATGAAATAATTAACCTACTTATGACGTCACACGTTCCTTACTGTTTCATTTAAGAAGTTTCCGAGATTTCCTTTCTATTTCAAAGAACTTTTTAATGGTCATTGTGAAATGATTTGTCTTCAGTTTAAAAAATTGTTAAATATTGCAACAAAAGTATGAATTTACGGTCTTGCCACAAAAAACTTAAACACTTCTTAGACACGCCTTAGACATGTCTAAATGACAGTTTCCTATGAATTGACTTACGGCCGAACCCTAAAGTCAAACCGCGGATAGATAAAGCTTACTTCGAGTTGAAATTTGACATTTGCCCATACAAAATGTGTCAAATTTTAATCCGAAGTAAGGCTACCTGTCCGCGGTTTGAGTATAGGGTTCGGCCGTTAGTTTAGTAAAACAAGAGTTCGACGATTGTTTAAGGGCCCGTTGTTTGATCAGTAGTTAACTCAACTAATTGTTAAAATTCGAAAAAGGAATCGAAAATTTGACACATTTCCTTGAGAATTTAACTATTAGTAACCATTTTTAACCATTAGTTAGTTTAACTACTGATCAAACAACAGGCCCTAAGTTTTTGTATTCACTCAGTTAGTTTTTCAGTTTTTTTCAATTTAATTTTGGATTGCCTCTGACATATACAATAAATGAATACTACTTAAATTAAGAAAGTATAAAAACACTAAATAGATAATTATAAACACGCAACTTATAATTATTGTAACAGCACATCATCTGATAACGTCTATAAGGATAAAATATCGCTAGCTTTAGTAAGAACAGAATAGAAGTAACACTAACATTTTCTATGTTTATGTCAGGATTTTCAAATTTTGTTTTTAAATGAATGTCTTGAAAATGGCGGCTGTATTATGGTGTAGTTTGAATGCATTTGAGTATTGATTATTAAAAAGCTTACAAATTCTGTAAAACGACTTGTATTATTTTAGTTTTTAAAGTAAATATAAATGTTATATCATAGCTAGAATAAATGACGAATTCGATTCACCACCTCACTATCGACGGAATAAAGCGTCAATGGCGTAGGAAATCGACCTGAATTATACTGAATTAATGCTTTTTTGTAATACATATATTTTTTAATAAAAACGCATTGATATAATGATTAGTTATTTTAAGCAGGAAGTCTATTTCTCTGAGTATAGTTTACGAAAAGAAATACATTTAAACACTCTTTAAATTATCCAAAATTCGTAATTTTTCTCACACCACCCATATGACGGATATATACGTCGATGGCGTTGAACCAGTGGTGCGGATATATCCGTCAATGGCGTTGAAAAGGTTAACTAACTTAACTAAGCACTATCTAATCTAATTTAATCGAGTTTTGTATGAATCTATATACTAGCTTAGCTTAACTTGTTGTTTAATTCTGTAACCACATTTTGCACAATCAGGCTAAGATGTTTAAGGTGGGAGATCAAATATTTCTAGTGTTTCTATTAGACCATATAATCTCTTAACAGTAAGCATTATATCCTATTGGTGATCGGTAAATCTATACTAATATTATAAAGAGGAAAGATTTGATTGTTTGTTTGTTTGTTTGTTTGTTTGAATTGAATAGGCTCTGAAACTACTGGACCGATTTGAAAAATTCGTTCACCATTAGAATTCTAAATTATCCTTGATGAACATAGGCTATGTTTTATTTTTCTGCGCGGACGGAGTCGCGGGCATCAGCTAGTAATAAATAAATGAACAAAAACCCTTATATTTTTTTAAATAGCCTATACGACTCACACGGTCTTGACAAAAAACATAACACCTAAAATTTATTAGATTTTTGATCACATACATACACTACATACCAACATACATTCATAGACCGTTACACTCATATCATAACCCTTTTTGGCTCTACACAACTTATGAAATCATGAACTTATGACTGGTTAAATCCTATCCAACTAACATCCGTCAAGCAGTTTAGCCTAGACGCTAACGAGGAAACAGACATACATACATACATACACACGATCAAGCTGATTGAAAATATTTTAAACACCGCACTTTGTCAGATAAGTTCGAAGTTATCTTGCTTTCTTATTATTATGGTAAGGAGGCAAACGAGATCACTTTTTTTTTTGGGATTTACTCGTAGGTACAATTTCAGGACTGCAAACCTAAGACAGACAATAAATACAAACGTATGCAGCAAAATACGATGTTAACAGTGTTTGATTATTAGTAATTACATCTGTATGATTAAGTAACTGTAAGTGTTCTGTTCCGTATGTTTTATATTAAACAGTCTAGGGTAAAAATAAATATACGCACAAAGGTGCAAAAATATGTAGACATACACCTTAATGCCATAGTAATAAGGCAACTAAGACTTTGGGGTGCATATTTATGCCCTTGACTGTACCTAACAAAAAAAAACAAGAAAACGAATCATTCATCATTTATTAATTAATTAACAATATTTTAAAAGAAATCATTTCTTAAGCATCTTAATCAACACAGCATTTTCCTTGGGATACATTTTTAAAATCATATCACGGGTCGTATCGTCGCATTTATCTTTGTTACAATCATGTAATTCACCCATTTCTTTAATATAATCAGAATAAAATCCATCAAATCCCATATCTCCAAACTCAGTCGACATATTCACTTTATGATTATTATTTTTATTGTCTCTAAATAAATTCAAAAAGGCCTCGCCTTCGGGTATTTTGTGGACCTTTGTTTCGGTACATTGCCCATCTTTAGGTATTTGGCATTCTGAAAAACTTTTCATATCTAGATCTTTATAAGTTTTTCTTAGAGATGTCACAGAGCAGACGGAATTATTGCGTGAAAATGCAACGGATTTGTCAGAGCATGCGCTTTCCTGGGACATCGTTTGTAACTCTTCATCGTTTAGCAAATTTAAAGAATTAAAAATAACTCCCCCGAAACTAGATCCTTTGTTAGCCGGTTTTTTTATGTTAGAATTTTCAATTGTTTGAAATTGTGAATTTATGTTGGAGTTAAAATCATGTTCAATGTTTTTCTCAAATATAGGATTATGTGTCAAATCATCATCTATAGACATAGGTATTATATTGTTGCTAGTTGATATAATTTCATCAATGTTAGTACTTAAACTCCTAACACTTTCGCTAAGAAGAGTTATTTGTTCTTCATCTCGTAACTTTTGGCTTGAATTTTGTTTATTAGTATCATTTCCTTTTTCTGAAAACTGTTTAACTTTCGTCGGCGGAACGAACTTTTTGGCTTTTTTCATTTCATCACTCACTTTGTTTCGTTTTTTACCAAACACGGGTATAATTTTTTTAACGGGTGTTTTGTTTAATGTTTCGTCTATTTGTTGCATTTTATTTGGATCTGAAAATAAAAATAAAAAGGTAACATTGATTTTTAGATGTATTTTTTGTTTTTGTTTTTATAAACTAAGTTTGTTTAGAGTGAAGTGTTTGGTATTTAATTCAAAGTTTATGTCCAACTTGAGAATATTGACACCACACTTAAATTCGCCGTGTTATACATTTACCGACGTCACACGAATAATGACACGCCGCGAATGTATAATACGGCCAATTTACGTATGACGTCAATTCGCTAAATATTATTTCTCGATTGTTCATGAATAGAGGTATAAAATTGTTTACAACAACAAAAGTATTTAATATTGCATTATTATTTTATTTTAACGATAAGTAAAGGCATCGCATTTGTTATAAAATTAAATCAATAACCTAAAAATAAAACAACAAAAGTTTACCTTCCGCCAAAGTTTGTTTCGTCTCAGTTTTAGTTCCACCTGATGTCATACTGTTCTCGTATTTCTCGATACACTTATCAAAGTCGTTTTTATCGTCATACTGACTATAAATGTCTTCAAATAAACGAGAATCTTGAATAAATTCGTCCATATTTCTCGAAATTGAACAATAAACTCGCGTAACGCGCTGAAAAAATTCGCGGCATTCAAATTATTTTAAATTTAGAACATAACTTTTTCCATTTGCAAACTTTTTAAATTTTCTTTTTTATTACGACGGTGGTAGTCGGCCAAGGTCCTTATCCATTCTGCCATAATACCGGTAAATTGAACATTGACTCAAATATTTTCGACTTTTGTTTTTAAAATATTTTAACACGGCACAAATTAAATAAATACAAATAAATTAACATTATTAAATTAATATTAAATACACAGGAGGTGTAATGCTCAATTGTTTAAATAAATAAATAAATCAATTTTACAAAAATATATGACTGGTCAAGTAAGTCAGATTCGCGGACCGAGGGTTCCGTACCATAACACAACATATGACGAGAATTAAATGGCAAAGAATACGAAATTTATACCCAAACAATGATAGAAATGCTTACTTACAGGATTACACTTTCAGGATTTCACTTTTATTATACTTTCAGGATCGTTATAAAAGAAACCTAACCTAACCTAACCTAATGGCTTCTTTGCAATGATATTTTAAATAATCCTGCGCCTCTATTCCCGGCGGTAAAAACGATTTCGTAGTTGACCTGTTTTGGTATTGTTATGACGTCAGCCTCCATTACTGTCAAGTAAATAAGAGCTATCAAAACGGTGACAATACGATAACAGATCCAAAACGATATTGTTTTTACCTTGTTGAATAGAGGCCCTCAAAAGTATACGGTTTCGGAAAAAAATACTGTACGCCAAATAATAATTATGCCAGATGAGGGGACCCATTAATTTCATAACCACATAAAATCCATTTCTACTACTTGTTTGTTTATTACTTCGACATACGATGGCCTTTGATTCGTTACATAATAATATAGTCGTTATAGGGAGGTAGCACGGCGACTTTTTGTAGCGTCGTAGTCACGCGTTCGGTATTGCTGTGACTTACACATATTAGAGAGCAAAAGTGACAGCGATACGAAACGCGCGACTGCATCGCTACAAAAAGTCGCAAAGAGCACCAACTTCGTAACAAGGTAAAGCTTTTTAACATGTCAGACTGTATTTCAACAGTATTTTGATAGCGAGGAAATAATAGACTCGTTTGTAGTTCCTTCCATAATGATATCTAATGTACTATTTAATTACTTACCACTCTTGAAGGGCTCTTTTAACTCCCGTAGTTCCGACTGAAAAGACAAAAATAATAATTAGTTCCCTTTAATGGAATACGGTATCTAAACGGGCCATATTTTCACTGCAATATGTGGCCGGCAACTATTGGTGTTTTTCTCTAACGTACGAGTAAGAGAGGGACACCAATAGTTGCCGGCCACATATTGCAGTGAAAATATGGCCTGTTTAGAAGCCCCTTAAGAACTGATCTGATAATAATATCGCCGGATTCAAGGTAAAACCAATTAACTGCAAAAATTGTACTTTTGAGTTATAGCGTTTTTAAACTTTTCATTTTTATAAAAATTAAACCAATAGAGATAAGATTATCATACTTAGCTTTACTAAAATATTAATTTGTCGTTTTTATGATGGATTATATTAAATGTACAAAAAAGTAATAGAAGTCCATGAAAAAGATGTTATTCCGCGTAGGTCCCCCATTTTAGTTGGTTTTACCTCTATATAGTAAAAAGCTAATAACTTCAATATAAAGAATATTATAGCGAATTGAGAGTAATTAGGTTTGCTAGTTTGATTTTTCTTTTAAGGCTAACAGATATTGACTTCAAAAGACCTTTAAGTTTTAAAGTTATTTGCAAAAAACAAAAAAAATAGTTGGTTTTACTTCACTATTTACTTGAAGAAAATGAATTAACTCAAGCATTTTAGTAAGAAAATGGAGAAAAAAATAAGGTCTTCTTTTTTTTAAATTACAAGTAGCAGAAAAGCAAAAATAAATAGTGTTCAGATTATGGTCAGACAGACGGACAGACGCGGTGCGGAGGGCGACTTTTAGTATAGTCAAATTAAATAAAATTTCATTTTTATCTGGAAATAGCTCCAAGAACTGATAAAAACATTTCTGATTGCTTGTACAGGTTAAAAATCAAGCTTTAATTAATCCCTTATTAATTAATTCACTCCCCCCCGCGGGAGAAAGGGGTGCAATTGATTGAAAACCATGCAATGTCATAACTAACAATTTGGCATACGTTTTATCCATCTCAATCTACATTTGCACGTGTTTTTTAATTTAATCCAATAAAAAGCATTTATAAATAAAAACTTACTTTCAGCCATTGCGGCTCTGGGGAAAATATAGAACGCGATGCAAATTGAGGATTAGAAAATATATATATATATAAGTACAATATCAATTTGCACCGGAATGAGACCCCCCGGAAAGAAGTTATCCACGTTTAACGGTCTTTGTACTCCGAGGGAAATTTTAAAACTATTGAAAATCGTCACAATCCTATTTATTTGATTTGTTTTAAATTCGCACCCCATAAAACTGGCATTAGGTATTATCGGGATCATGCATACCTACCTACCACCCACGGTCGCCTTGCATTCGCTGCGATTACATTTGACAAACTTCCCGTTATTTTTTATTTTTTTATAAAGTGCGAATGTAGTATCTTTGGAATAACTGCCTTGTTTAGATTGTGCAAAATAAAATGGGCGTTTATAATGATGTATAAAGTATGTAAGTTTGCATCAACTGACTGAATTATCCTCGAGCCGCAATCTAAGAAACAAAAAAACTTGAGTTTCATACATCACACACACCTTTTTAATTAAGATACGTTATGTACCAAAGGGTTCTTTACACGTGGCTAAACTTGCGCCACATAGTTTTTAACATACTCCAAAATGACGGCACTTTAAAGTGTATACCTAACATTTAGGTAAAGGCCTTCCGTAGGTACATAATAGAAACGGTGCAAAACGGGGGAAAGCATCTAGTTGGGCACTCTAAAAATTCCAAAATTACCGCGACTACACGACCTACTTCCATACTTTTTACTAATTTGACTATACTATGAACCTACCTAAGCCTGCCTCTCTCAAAACAATCTGTTCTAATAAACTTACGTAAGCACTAATGAAAAAACCAGTCAAGTGCTAGTCGAAATCGCGCACCTAGGGTGTTAGAATTTGTTGTTTTTCTTTAGGGTTTGTATTATATTCATAGCAAATTTGACGCTTGTATGTTTTACCATTTTCACGATGCAACAAAAACAAAAATGTGTTGAAATAAAAACGTTTTTTTTATGGGGACTACCCTTTATTTTTTAGATCAGTAGTTTCGCGGGCTTTGTAAGTAGGTATTTAATAAAGACTTAAATACTTATTTATAAACTGATCTTTCTCAACTGTACGTAATAAATAATATGATACCAATTATTCTAGTTTTCAGTTCGTGTTAAAAACACATCATAATAAATGATATGCTTAACTCAGTAATATGTATGAATGTAATCACTTTATTGTACAAACGAAAGAGATAAAACTTATAAAATAGACAAAAAAATATAACAGGGAAGGCGACTTACCCCTTTAAAAGATCTCTTCCAATTAACTTTATATTATCTTCCTCGTCGTTATTTGTATATGGCATGATAGAATCCGAAATACTTTTAAGTGATGGGTGTGAATCATACACAAAACCAGTTCTTAAGCTATGTTGGCGCATACGGACTTAAGATACATACAGACAGAGAAATGGGTTAAACTTATAACACCCCTCTCGTAAGTCGGTGGTTAAAATTAGAAATAGCTAATTAAATTAACAAACACCGGAGTTGGCTGGTCTCTAGTTTGCATCTTAATGTATGACCGATTGATAAGATAATCTTTAAAAGCGTAAGTATACTATTGCTAGTCGAGGTGGTTCCTAACTTGTAAAATCATTTTATGTAATGCAAACTTGTTACTAATAATAAAATCCCTGGGAGCTAAAGACGCGTCCCTGTCATGCGTAAGAATAAAACCACTAAATTGCTCCTGCAAGGTGTGACAAGCTTGCGCCAATACCAGTTGTGCGCAGATAGTTCGTTTTTACTCCTGAGTTGTGCCCAAAATACAGTGTGCTTTATGGAATTTAAAGCTTCCAAACTGATTTAGTGTTTTTTACTTTTTGTCAATAAATGGTGGGTATACTAGAGGATAGTCAGGTAAAAAGTGTTATCATCATATAGCTTTAATTAGCAGTAGGTCTGAGGCCAACTGTCTGTAATAATCTTAGTGCAAAAATAAATTTAACACGGTTACATGTTTTTACCGTGTGAATATTTTATTGAACGTTCTGTAGAACATCTTTTTGAAAACGAATTAATTTTAGATGTTTCTTTTTACCACCAAAAAAATAATCAAAGGTGTAGAATTAATACAGATATTCGTTATTTCCTCTTAAAGTGTTGTAAGTACCTTGAGGTTAGTTGGTTGTATCACTCAGTATCTCTGAAACGCGACGTCACACCGTTTAATCGGTTTTACCAGTAGAAAGAGCAAAAAATCCTGAATCGATTGGTATACTTAACTCATTTTTACAAAAATGATCATTTAGTTGGTTTTACCTAGAATCCGGCGATATAGTCTGAAGGTGGCGACAGGATCTCCACTATACTTAAAGCCGGCCATACACGTTACGGTTACCGGAGAGGTCTACCTGCGCAGCAGACCGGAGCAAAACCAAAAACCAATTCTTTCGAGTGACAGCGTACGGTGAACCTGTGCGTGTGTGCCGTGTCCTCCGGTCGCCTGCGCAGGTAACCTCTCCGGTGGACCGTAACGTGGATGGCCGGCTTTACATAGCCCCACCGTGATGAAACTTGTTAGTTTAGACTTGATAAGATGACTGCGAAAAAAGTGTACAGTCGGCTTTTAACTCGGCCGCCATTACAGTCAAGTAAATAAGAGCTATCAAAACGTTGACAATACGATAACAAGTCAAACACGATATGGTTTTTACCGCGTAGAATACCGGCCCTGACGTTTCATAAGCTACCAAAACTTGAAAAGTTCCCTACTGCCGTGATATATCTAATAATGCCGTTATACAAAATCTGGTCTATTTTTAACTTATGATGCTAAATTAATTGAAAAAAAAAAACATATTAAAACAATGATTTAGTAGATAATGGCGATATACATAGATATATCACTTCAGTGAAAGGGTCAATTATATAATGACTCTTTATAGCTCTTCCACTGCATAGATCTTGGCAGGTATTAATGGTGCGTTCCTATATTCAAAACCGTAGCTAGAGTTGTGACGTCTCGTTGAAATTTGACATTTGCTACGTACAAAATGTGTCAAATTTTAACGAGACGTCACAACTCTATCCACGGCTTTGAATATAGGAACGCACCATAAGACTACGCCGAGCGTACGCCGGATGTACAGTGGCGCCCTCATCACTATTATAGTGTTTTCTAAAAAAATAAAGTATTTTCTTGAAATCGCACGGTGCATTTTTGTACTAAAGTCGCCGTCAATAGAATTTGGGAACTATGTAAACAAATTAGTACTGTTTGACACATATCCTCAAGCGTGTTTTTATTTAAAATAACGTATAATGAATAGTTATTTCATCTTAAATTTAATATGAAAATAATTATTTAGTGTATAAATCGTTGCAAAGACCTCACTTGATCTTTGAAAGTACGTGATTATGGAGTAATCATGGTGAATTGGTTCATTTGGTTTTGTTTACATAGTTCGCAAATTCTATTGACGGCGACTTTACAAATGAAAACACAACTTATAGGACATATCACATAGTTTAATAACAATTGACCTTTGAGTTATCAACTTAACGGAAAAAAGAGGCCACCTTTTCCCGTTAAGCTGACTACTCAAAGGTTAATTGTTATCAAAGTTTGTTACGTATCCCATAAATTGTGTTTTTACTTGCGCTACAAAAACGCATCGTCCGATTGCAAGGAAATTCTTTAGTTAATTAGAAAACACAATAATAGTGATGAGGGCGCCACTGGACGGTCGACGATTGCTCGGCGCAGTCTTAAGAGCTCAGAACGCAGCGTCTGGTTTAAATAGGTAACAAGACTTACCTGCTGCACGGTATTATACGCCCTAATGTTCTTGTCCTGAGGTTTCTCCTTGTCAGCGGAAGGCGAAGCGCCGCGGCGTTTCTTAGGTGCGGGCGATGGTAAGGTAGAATTATCTTCGGTCTGCTCGTCTATATACCTGAAATAAAGAAAGGGTAATGGGAATAAAGGGGTTTTTTTTTAGGGTTCCGTACCTCAAAAGGAAAAAACAGAACCCTTATAAGATCACTTTGTTGTCCGTCTGTCCGTCTGTCTGTGTGTCAAGACCCTTTATCTTGGGAACGCGTGGAGGTATCGAGTTGAAATTTAAACCATATACTCAAATCTACAGTCCCTTAAAGCTGTGAAAAAATTAAACTTCTACATTTACGTGAAGAAAAGATACGTCGCAAAAAACGTGTATTTCGACACTCTCGAGGGAATCAAAATGTATAGGGTATTTCCCATTAACCTAGAACTATGAAATTTAGCAAGTAGCACCGTCTTTTACTACAAGTATAGGAAAAAAACTGAAATCTGTACATTTTTAGTTAAATCACAAAAAAACAGGGTCTTTATGCAAGGAACGGCGGCGGTGTATCGAACCCTAAAATCGAAGATAAAAGGTGCCGTATGTTTGAATGTATGACACAATCGCAAACACTGTGTTGACTCGAGAACAGTATTTCGGCAGGTGACATTTATTAATGTTAGGATTTGTAAGTGACAGTGGTCATTGTTTTAAATAATCACTGTGTATCTAATCCTGCGATCTATTTTGGTCGCGTTTATCGATGCGGAGACACGTGGATAAAACAACTGTCACTTTCTGACCAGTATGTAAGTGCTAGAGGGACAGATGCTTTATCCACCGAGATAAAGTATTTGTATTATGTTAGACAAAAAATAAGGTGACATGATAATTTCTATTAGAGCATATCAACGGTTCTGTGACTCAACCTCGTATATTGAATTTCGTCCAGTATAAAGTGACACATGATACTTATACCTAATTTAACCAATACAATGACCAACATAACAACCTTGTGCACTTTTAATGTAATATTTTCTAATTCCATTTTGACACGTATAATTTAATAATTAACATTATAAATAAATAAGTATGAGTATCTAACTCTAACATGTTCGAACCGAACAATGACATCTATGGTTGTTTTCTATGTATTTAAGTATATATTTCTCTATATAAGTATTTATATCGTTGTCTAGTACCCATAGTACAAGCCTAGAGCTTAGTTTGGGACTAGGTCAATTTGTGTGAGATCGTCCCTTGATATTAATTTTTATTTATTTTATCATCTATTAACATTTCAGTCATTCATCATCATTTATCATTTAAATCCAACATAACACCTAAATCTTGAGTGCTTTTTAGGGTTCCGTAGCCAAATGGTAAAAAACGGAACCCTTATAGATTCGTCATGTCTGTCCGTCCGTATGTTACAGCCACTTTTTTCCGTAACTATAAGAGCTATACTATGGAAACTTTGTAAGTAGATGTATTCGGTGAACCGCATTAAGATTTTCATACAAAAATAGAAAAAAAAACAATAAATTTTTGGGGTTCCCCATACTTAGAACTGAAACTCAATTATTATTTTTCATCCAACCCATACGTGTGGGTTGTCTATGGATAGGTCTTCAAAAATAATATTGAGGTTTCGAATATATTTTTTTTCTAAACTGAATAGTTTGCACGAGAGACGCTTCCAAAGTGGAAAAATGTGTGTCCCCCCCCCGTAACTTCTAAAATAAGGGAATGATAAATGTAAAAATAATATATGATGTACATTACCATGCAAACTTCCACCGAAAATTGGTTTGAACGAGATCTAGTAAGTAGTTTTTTTTTAATACGTCATAAATCGTAAACCGCAATTTACCTTTCACGGAACCCTTCATGGGCGAGTCCGACTCGCACTTGGCCGCTTTTTTACTTTGGTCTTACCTCTTCGGACGTATTTTTCTGCCACTCCTGCTGACAATCTCTTCGTCCTTCTTTTCCTCTTCTTCGACTTCTTTCACCTCTTTTTCTTCCTTCTTGGGTCTGCCGCGAGGTGTCTTCGGTTCCTTTGCCGCTTTGGGGGTGGCCGGTGGTTTGGCAGCAGACTTCCTGCCTTTTTGCTGGGAATTGTAATAATTATTGAGTTTTTTTGGAATTGTAATAATTATTGAGTTTTTTTGGAATTGGAATTTAGTGAATCAGAGTGTTAAATGTGGCGTTATTTATGAAAAGGGACCTTATTGCCGATGGCGCTTCCGCCATCATTAAAGATGCTCCGATATAAATACAACGTCTCGTGACGCAGTGCGGCGTAAGCGCCATCGACAATAAGGTCCCTTTTCATAGATAACGCCACAAATAGGTTTGATGACTGGGGACTGGATATAAAAAAAAACTTTCTTTTAAGGATATTGCAGCAGACAATATTTATGATCAGTGGTGGAAGCTTCCTGCCATCAAACATCAATTAGTGAGGATATGGAAGTTCTAACACAGTTAATGAAATCAGAAATAAAAGAATAAGCTGTCATGCGTTTGCTTAGGCACTCCATACATTTTAGTAGATTTTTAGTCGTCAACTACAGCAAAAACAGTTAAAAAAACGAAACTCTAAAATCTCGGAACTAGCGTGCAACTGGTCAAACAAAAAGTACTACAAGTAAACACAGAACAGTACTTCAATTCTGACCTGAATTATTGAACAATTCGCACCACGTAACATGAATCAACATGGCGGTTACCGCGCAGGTAACAATGCCGTTGCTATGGTAACGCGCTCCCCTCTAAATATCGACTTTCGCGCAGGTTCATGTTACGTGTTGCGCATTATAACCAGTGATCGGATTAGGTAGTGCCATTTAACGGGACTTCGGTGCGTAAGATTAGTATGGATATAGATTTTAAACTCGGGATTGATATATGATGTTTTTTAAGTTTGTGTTTGGTTTAGACATGTTATAAATGTATAATTTAGCAATTATTTTGCTAGCATTATGGCACTGGCGAAATATGAAGACACTCGTTTTGACATTCAAACAAAAAACAAACCGTATGTTTTGGTATTCACATATTGTTTTACAAAGGGTATTTTTAAGAGGCCGTATACGAAATTTTGCTGGATTGGTTTGCTATTATTATTATTTCAAAGAAAGTAAGCAAAATGTAAAAAAAAAAGTAGTAATGTTTATGTAATATAGTAATGTTGTTGTTTCGTGTTTTATTTTATGACTGTACTATTGTTACATGTATCTGTTAAACAAAAGTAATGTTAAATAAACGATGTATTTACAATGACGAAATATTTTATTTTTGCGTTTCCTAATTCAATCAATGACATGTCAAGAAAATGTTCTGTGAAAAATACGAGTCCTGGAATCCCAAGTCTTATACATGTTATGTACAATGTTTAAGGTCATTCACCCAAAATGGCACTAAAGTCGCCGTCTCAATAGAATTTGTGAACTATGCAAACAAAACCAAACGAACCAATTCTTGCAAGAAGGTTGTTGTTGCAAGTGAGGTCTTTGCAATGATTTATACACTAAATCATAATTTTCATATTAAGTTTAAGATGAAATAACTATTAATTATAAATTATTTTTAATAAAAACACGCTTGGTGAATATTTGAGGTTATGTGTCAAACAGTACTAATTTGTTTACATAGTTAGGAAATTCTATTGACGGCGACTTTAGCTATTCCGACCACTGATTATAACCTAAGCACGCAAAGTAGTAGGGTTGTCCAAACTGGTTCATATCAGTCTCAGTCTGGAATTTGCTTGTGGCGCATCCATACAAATCCACTGGTCCCTATTTTCTTAGAATTTCCGGGTTTAAGGTTAAAAGTGCCATCTGATACAAAAGTAAATTGGCCTAAGCTGATAAAATGGAAATGTATATCTATATATATAAAAGGCAAACCTGACTGACTTATATATCAACGCACAGCCGAAACTACTGTACCTAGAAACTTGAAATTTGGTACCGGGGTTCCTTTCATGATGTAAGTGAGCACTAAGGATTTTCCGAAAATCGACCCCCAACGGTAAGAAATGGGGGGAGTAGCGGGAAACTAATTCTACGCGTGCGAAGTCGCGGGCGTCCTCTAGTTTTGTATATACATATAGGCGGTAACAAAATTGGAAATGCTCGAGTTTTACCCTACAATTGCCTACAAATAAGAGTTTTTAATTTTGAAGACCTATCAAAAAGTTCTTAACCAATTTTACTGTTCCGATTCCGCGTCGATAAGTGTGGGGAGACCTTAAGGGTTAACTAATAAAATAAGCTAATGTTTATAATTATGTACAACTTATCTCTGTTGAAATAGAAGCTTTCATTAAAAAAACACTTCTTTACATAATATAAAACAAAACGCTTCCCGCCGTCTGTCCCTCTGTATGTACAGTCGGCCTTATAAGCTGGACACTTTTGTACCTTGTCGCTTTAACGCCTTTGACAGATTAGTGCAGCAGTTCCAACATGACGTTAAAGTGACAAAACACTAAAGTGTGCAGCTTCTTATAAGGCTGACCGTACGCTTAGACCTTTCAAACTACGCAACGGATTATAATGACGTTTAACAAATAAAAAGAGTGATTCAAGAGGAACGTTTTTTTATATTATAAATTCAGGATTATGTACGTGTGTTACAGAAAACGTAGCGAAGTGAGGGCGGGTTGCTAGTCAATGGGTCATTACACAGATTTAAGTTAGCGTCTACTGTATACATACCGGAAGTCTATTTCGATGTGATATTTGAAGGAAATTGAAAGGAAAAGACACACAGTAGATAGACATCCAGGACAAAAATCCACCTATCCAATTCCTTATCCAATTTTTATATCCAATATTTGATCAAAGTTCTTTCATGGAGGCCCATTCCACTTATCCAATATCTTGGTCCAAGTTTTAATACTATTTAAGTAGCCATTTTGAATTAAATGTCATTCGTAACATTTGATCAAATCCAGGCATTTCTAGAAAATTTGATGAAGTCATCCAATTTCTTTGATCAAATGCGCACCCGGGTGGTATTTCACCTATCCAATTCTTTGTACAATTTCTATATCCAATATTTGATCAAATTTCTTTGATGGAGGCCCATTCCACTTATCCAATATCTTGGTCCAAGTTTTTATACTATTTACGTAGCCATTTTGAATTAAATGTCATCCATAACATTTGATCAAATGTAGGCGTTTCTAGAAAATTTAATGAAGTCATCCAATTTCTTTGATCGAATGCACGTTGGACAAAGAATTGGATAGGTGGAATACCACCCTAAGACGGCCCCGAAACCCCCTTGGCTTTAAAATGCATTAAAGTGGAACACAACATGTTTTATCAGTGCAAGTCAAATTACTTTTATATTAAACTCCGCAGTGCCTTCAAAACCTACAGTGACAATCAAAAAGGGATTCACCTTTCCCTCGTCAATAACTAGGGCCCCGGTTTCGTCGGAATCTTCTACGGGCACATCGTTCGCTGCGTTCGCGACACTCTAAAAATAAATGTCTACAATAAGATGCGAATAAAAAGTAAGGTCGAAACGCAACTATTCCTTAGGGCTTTCTTTTATTTTCAGTCGTCGAATTTCTGAATTAAAAAGGTAATTTGATTTAAGGTATTCAGTTTTTTTCATTTAATTTTATTTAGATACTGCCCTAAAAATCACAAAGCCAAATCTATGACAACAAGCTTTTACGCATAAACTTACAGATGAACACAGAAAGAGTAGAAAATAGTAGAAGTAGAAGATGTAGTAACTAAGATCGAAAAGGGCATGCTTCGATGGTTCGGTCATTTGGAAAGGATGGATGAAAGAAGATTGACGAAAGAGTGCCCTTGTCGTACTTTTTCGAATCAAATCGGAGAAATATTGGAAAAGGGCCGAATTTTAAGTACCCGAAACCAACGTGCATGCATGACTCCATGTATGAATGCGGAAGAAGCGAGAGATTTGTCAGGATCGCAGCAGGTGGAAAGAAGTGGTCTCTGCCTACCCCTCTGGGAAACAGGCGTGATTTAACGTCGATAATGGCCTAGTTGGTAGTGACCCTGCCTACGAAGCTAGAGGTCCTGGGTTCAAATCCCGGTAAGGGCAGATATTTGTGTGATGAGCGCGAATATTTGTTCCTGAGTCATGGATGTTTTCTATGTATTTTAGTATGTATTTCTCTATATAAGTACTTATATCGTTGTCTAGTACCCGTAGTACAAACCTAGAGCTTAGTTTAGCTCTAGGTCAATTCGTGTGAGATTGTCCACAGATAATATTTAAAATTTATTTTATTCATGAGATCATTAAACATTGTTTTTTTTTAAACACCATAGGGAGCAGTTGCGTTTCGATAAATATGCCAATAAATAATTTCAAATTCACAAGCAAACAAAATAATAAAGAAACAATAATTATAAAAATCAATAACCACCAAATCAGAGTCCAACGGTAAATTAAAACAACAAAAAAACGTTTCGCCCGAAAAAAATCGCAAAAAATAACTTCTTTTAAAACGGTAATAGGTCAGTCAAACTGAAGCCAGCGTCCCACAATATTTGTAACCAAAAGCAGACTTAAGTTTGACTTACCTATTTTACCAATTTTTATTTGCGTTTTTGTAGGCAGATTTTTTTAAATTGTTTATTTTGTCACAGCCCTCGACATACCAGCGCAAGCCTCAAACTGTGCTGATATTGGCTACACACTGTATTAATGTCTGGATTACATTTTTACACAACTTTATCTGCAAAATTGTGGCTATTTTATTGCATCCATAGCAGAATCAATCATTCCAACAAGTATAACATGCACAAACTGTCTAAATACTACTTACCTAGGATACAAAAGGACCAACTAAGGATGTTACCACACCAATCGATCGATCGCCGATCTACAGCATCGATTGACGTCGATTGAAATCAATCGATTGGTCTGGCAGGAACTATCGATCGACGGGTATCGTTCGACTAACCAATCGATCGATTGCCGGTCGACGTTGATCGACTGGTCTGATAGCTTTAATTGATGAAGGAACTATCGATCGACGCTGTTGACTAATCCATTCTGCCATCGATCGACGATCGATCGATTGGTCTGGTAACACCCTAACAGAGCGTCGGTCGATATTAGTTTGTCACTTTATCGTATTTGAATAAAGACTGCTAAAGGTCTCTATTGTATACGGAGTAAAAACCATTATTATCTTTAACGAGTTAAAAACAATACCGTAACAAGTAAAAAACAATATGGTTTTAGTGTTGAAAAGAGGTCCAGTTTCTCTTAAGGTTTCATACATTTCTTCATAGATTAATTTTAACTGGGACATAAAAGGAAATATCCAAACCATAGGAGATACAGGTAAAATGTCTTAGAAAACAAAAGGTCTTTTTTTGTTAAAACTATTTTGTCAGTCACTTTTGGTCAAGAGGGAGCTGTTCGTAAAATGAAATTTGTCATAAAAAATGTTTTATGCAAATCGGCTCAGTTTCTTGTAAGGATCATTTCATAGCATGGAAAGAAAAAAAAAACCGGACAAGGCTTCCGAGGGTTCCGGACATGACACGGTCAACTCAATTCAAAATTTGCACCGCCGCCGTTCCTTGCATAAAGACCCTGTTTTTTTTGTGATTTAACTAAAAATGTACAGATTTCAGATTTTTTCCTATACTTGAAGTAAAAGACGGTGTTATTTGCCAAATTTCATAGTTCTAGGTCAATGGGAAATACCCTATACATTTTAATTCTCTCGAGTGTCGAAATACACGTTTTTTGCGACATAAACTGCCGTATCTTTTTTTTATGTAAATTTAGAAGTTTGATTTTTTCACAGCATCAAGGGACTGTAGATTTGAGTATATGGTTTAAATTTCAACTCGATACCTCCACGGGTTCCCGAGATAAAGGGTCTTGACACACGGACAGACGGTCAGACGGACAGACGGACAGACGGAAAGACGGACAGACGGACAACAAAGTGATCTTATAAGGGCTCCGTTTTTTTCCTTTTGAGGTACGGAACCCTAAAAATTGAACATTAGACATTGGTTATATTTACTACACTCTTGACCAAAAAAAATACTATGCCAATAATGTTTTAACAAAAAAAGACCCAATATTTGCTAAGACAGTTCACGTGTATCTCCTATGATTTCAGATTTCCCCATAATGTCCTAGTAAAAAAAACACTCTGTATAAACCATATTTTTAGATTTCAATTCCTGACATATTGCACCTTTCTTCAGATCGCCGCAAATTGAGGGTCCTGAATAGGGAATGCAATTTAACCGGTAATTAACCGTTTTTGTATGAAAATAACCGGTTAAAACCGGTTATAACCGGTTGTTTGCATTCTCTAGTCCTGAAACATCACGTACCTCGTCCATGGTCTCGTCAGCCGTGGTGTCAGCAATGGCGGAGTCATCAACAGTGTCGTTGGCGGTTGATTCGTTCATGGTGTCGTCCGCTGACGACGGTTCCGCGTCCTTTATATAAAAAACAGACACTAAATAAATATATAGGATTTTTTTGTTATTTTATTAATTGATAATTATCCATCTGTTATTTTATCACGATCATTTTAATTTACTTAATGTACTTAAGATTTAATTAATGTACTTGTTAGATATGTATTGATGATGTTGTTTTCGTTTTTTATTCTACAGAAAAAAAAACTGTTAAGTAATTTATTTTAATAAGTACTTAGGTATGTATATTGCAATTGTAGCGGTGGTTCAACAAAAGGTGCCAACCGAAAACCAGCGCTGCGGTCCCCAACCACAGCATTATGCTGAGTTGGATCCTTTTTGGCACCACAACTCGTGCATTCCGTGTATTTTTCTTTACTGTTTATTTTTATTGTTTGGTGTCAAATAAATTTATAATCTATTCTATTCTATCATTGATAATTATCCTTTCGAACCCTGCCATGGTGGACTGATTATGGTAATCTATGGAGAAAGCCTACGTCCAGAAGACGAGTTCAGCTGAAATGATGATACCCAGTTCAAGGCTCAGTTTCATTGATCGCTGGCCCACATGCTTGTAGCAATATAATGATGGGTTATTTAAAAAAAAACCGGACAAGGCGAGTCGGACTCGCCCACCGAGGGTTCCGCACATGACACAGTCAAGTCAATTCAAAATTTGCACCGCCGCCGTTCCTTGCATAAAGACAGGGTCTTTTTTTTGTGATTTAACTAAAAATTTACAGATTTCAGATTTTTTACTATACTTGTAGTAAAAGACTGTGTTACTTGCCAAATTTCATAGTTCTAGGTCAATGGGAAATACCCTATACATTTTGATTCCCTCGAGAGTGTCGAAATACACGTTTTTTGCGACATAAACGGCCTTATCTTTTTTTTACGTAAATGTAGAAGTTTGATTTTTTCACAGCTTCAAGGGACTGTAGATTTAAGTATGTGGTTTATATTTCAACTCGATACCTCCACGAGTTCCCGAGATAAAGGGTCTTGACACACAGACAGACGGACAGATGGACAACAAAGTTCTGGGGTTTCAATGGTTCTGTTTTTTTTCCTTTTGAGGAACGGAACCCTAAAAATTGAGCAGATAGCTATTGCAGCGGCGCAATGTATCACGAAATGCATGCGGGCTATCAAACTGAGCCTTCATGGATGTACTCACCGCCTGCGCTCCAACCACTTGCTCCAACGGCACATTGTTGGTGAAGTCGTGCTCAATTTGCTTCACGCCGTCATTGAAATCCTTTCGCTTTACAGATTTGTTCAGGAACTTGTCTTTATTCTCCGCATAATCGAATATCATGTTCGGGGGCAGGTTGGCACTGGAAGACAAAGAGTAATAATAAGTATTATGTATTTGCTAGCCAATCTCCTACTAATATTATAAATGCGAAAGTTTGTTTTGTGCGTTACTCCTTCACGCTGCAACGGTTAGACGGATTTTGATGAAATTTGAAATGGTGATAGCTTGCACCTTAGATTAACACATAGGCTACTTTTTATTAACTATGCGAATGAAGTCGCGGGCAAACGCTGGTTATAATAATAAATATCAGGGGACAATCTCACATGAATTAGCCTCGTCTCGAAGTATAGTACTAGTGGTTTTGTATTTTCAAAGTTCATGTTGTATTTTATTTATGACCATTTAAATTGTATCTAAAAAGTTATATAAAATAAGTGATGTTAAATTTCTTTATTTTAATCGTCAATTTACTTGTCCCATGATGAAATAGTGTTTTGAATGAGTCATCTTAAGTATTTATTTTTGGCACACATGTATTTTGACTTGAATAATTTACATGAATTTGTGGCAACTGAATTTATCTAAATGAGTTATAAATTCAATTAAAATTTCATTGCTAGTAGTGAGTTAAAAATAAAAAATCTTTATGATGTTGTTAGTGTAGATATAACAATCCTTTTTACCAAATAAAAAATCACTACGTATTATAAAACAAAGTCGCTTCCCGCTGTCTGTCCCTATGTATGCTTAGATCTTTAAAACTCCGCAACGGATTTTGATGCGGTTTTTTTTTAAATAGATAGAGTGATTTAAGAGAAAGGTTTTTATGTATAATAAATTCTGGATTATGTACGGGTGTTACAGACAACTCACACAAACCGAAGCGAAGCGAGGGCGGGTCGCTAATAATTAAATACAATAAAAAAGTCAATTGAGTAATTGAGTTTTGAGAAAAAAGTCATAATGACAAAATTGTACACTCACGTCTCCCCAGTTCCGTAGAAGTACACGAAATACTTTTTGCCATTTGGCTTCTGCACCTGTAAGTAAAAGAGTTTGTTCAAGCCCACACTACTACTACACTTTTCTACACGGAATAGAAAAAACAGTGGAAGTGGCATGAGCTTCGCTTAGTATCAGACCTGTTGTCGCCAATACTGAAATACTCAAACTATCATAAAAACAACACGCCACCTTGGAAAAGGTTTTTGGTGCGGCTATCGTTTTAACATTCCAAAATAGCACAATAAGGCATGCTTTTGGATTTATTTCCTATTTTAGAAATATCGAAATTGTACGCCCGAAATGGGAAAACTGTTGGACCTTTTATATGATGTGACCTAATGTACACAGATTTTGACAATAAATGAATCTGAATCTGAATCTGAATGTAGTGTCTAACAACTGCTCTGATGATAACTTCGGAAGGTAGCAATAGGATATCTGGTGTATCAAAAGTTCTTGATAAGGAGATGATGTACAAAAATAGTTTTTATTCAAAACAAAACCTTGACTCCCTAGTCTAGCTTTTTGCAACTTCTGAATGAATAAGAAACTATTGGATATTTCAACTCGACGCAAGCAACGCCGCGGGAAAGTCTTGTTTTATGATTAACCATTTCAATGTGCTTTTTCATAATAGCTTGTCTTATCGCCACCATTGAAATAGGTACGTAGCATTGAGGAGTTCCAGTGGCCATCTTACATGTATAAGACGGATTAGTCTACATTTTGAAAACAACTTATGTCTTCATATCTTAGTGATAGAACACAAACGGTTGTTGTAAACCAAACAAAGTCCATTGGAGCGGCTGTTAAACTGGGTGTGCCACAGGGCTCTATATTAGGTCCTTTCTTATTTCTCGTTTATATAAATGACTTACCACCCGCGGTAGTTAACCTTTGCGATATTGTGCTATTTGCTGATGATACATCATTGATCTTCAAGGTAGACCGAAAATCCGTTGATTATAGTAGGTTAAACGCGACGCTAGGTAAAGTACTTAATTGGTTTACTAGTAACAATTTGCTACTTAATGCTAAGAAAACTAAATGTGTTAGGTTCGCTTTGCCTAATGTTAGACCGGTAGAATCTAGTATTTTTCTAAATGATGAGTGTTTGGAAATGGTGGATAAGGCACTTTTCTTAGGAATAACTATAGACAAAAACTTGCAATGGAGTCCCCATTTAGCAGTACTAGCAGGTAAATTAAGTTCGGCAGCTTATGCTGTTAGGAAAATTAGACAACTTACCAATGTTGAGACAGCTCGCTTAGTTTATTATAGTTATTTTCATAGTGTTATGTCGTACGGTATTCTTGTTTGGGGAAAAGCTGCTGACATACAAACTATTTTCGTGTTACAAAAAAGAGCCATTCGTTCTATATATAACCTAAACTCCCGTGATTCCTTAAGATTATTATTTAAAGAAATTAATATTTTGACAGTAGCATCACAATTTATTTATGAGAATATTATTTATGTCATTAAAAATCAAGACTCTTTTATTAAGAATTGTGACATACATAATTTGAATACAAGAAATAAGAATAAAATTGCTATTAAAAAATTTCGTGTCCGTAAGGTATATAAATCATTTGTAGGTCAATGCATTCATTTCTATAATAAATTACCTGACGAAGTTTTAAAGTTACCATTTCCAGTACTTAAAAATTACTTGAAAAAGTCGTTGATGTCTAAAGCTTACTATAGGGTCGAAGACTATCTAACAGATAAAAATGCTTGGCCTAAATTAAACACCTAAATATCTTAATAATAACCTAATCATACCAATATATAAACATTGTGTATTGTCTAGGGGACACGGTTTCTGTAGGGGAATGTATCGAAACTAATTATGTGTTGTTTTGCACCGTCATAGGTAAGTATAATTTTTAATTTTTATTTATTTCTTATATTTACTATTTATGAGTTCTTGTAGAAATTTTGAGTTTTGACACATTTTCCTGCTCAACTACGCATGATATATATAGACATATTTTTGTTACATTCATTGTTTTATATAATACTAGGTTAAGTTTTATTTTTCGTTGTATAATATCATATCATAAGAAATGTTTAAAAAACGACTGACTGTTGAGTTTCTTGCGGCGTTTCTTCTCAGCAGTGGTCTCTTGCGAAGCGCTGGTAGATTATTGACGTGTAAAAGTGCCCGTGCGGCCTACTTACTGAATAAACATCTTTTATCTTTTTTTATCTTTTTTAACTGAACCGATTTTGAAGAAACTTGCACTGTTACCCAAGTTAAAGTGTAACTGGATATAAAAAATAAAATGGTCAAAATTCAATTAATAGTTTCAGAGACATGTGGGGACAAACAAACATACTTCTATAAAATTTTGTTCAGGTAACTTGGTAGTCTGTGGTGCATAAACTTGACACATTCACCACCAAGTACCCGAATATCTGGTATTCTATGATGTTGTTTCCATGCCACAGTACACAGTTGTGTGTTGTGTGGTTGGAAATTTGGTTCATGGGCTGGAAGTTGATAAGATAACACATTGTTAACATTGAATACATCTATACTAGTCTTCTTTCTAGCTATCTTCGCAACACTGACAGTGAAGTGAAAACACTGATATGGTGAACTGGATTAACCCTGCACAAGCTCTTTACATGCAAATTTTATAAACACATGTGGGTCAATCAACTATTCTTTGCACACAATTTTTTTCAAGTTTGTAAGGCTTTTAAGTATAAAGAAAAACTAAATAAGTTTTCTTTAAAATATTGCGTGTTTTTATTACACAGATAAACAGTGAATTCTATATTGACCCGGTAGATATATTTATTAAACAATTAAAATTTCTTCTTTCACTGGTGACTTAGTGGACCATGTTGTCCCCAGTTTTGTATGAAAAAAGTGGATTGTCCCCTAAGTTACCAGTATTTATGACAAAAATGTTATTCTGATTTGGATAGCTTATTTTCACATGTACTGACAATGAATCTATTGATCAATAAATATAGTTTATACCGTGCTTTCGTTTAACAGTGATGTATAATTAAGACATACTTTAATGTACAAAGAATAGTTGATTGACCCATGTATGGCTAGTGATGGATCTGGAACACATTTTTAGGCACCTTTTCATTTTTTTGGATAAAAAATCACAGTTTTAAGAAGACTTAACACTTTGCCACCAACCCGCTAGGCGAGTCCATTTTGTACGAAAATCAGAGCTCTTGGCAATGAATGTGGTAATATTTTTTTTATACTAAGGGTTAATATTTAAATCAAGTTGATTCTATTCATATAAGATCCTTGTATGATATTCCTTTTGTTAATAAGACCAGAATTGATAAACTCAGCACACCACTCTAGCACTTTTTTTTTAGGCGATTGTTCCGATCCTCAGCCAGTAAGTGTTGGTATGACACTCCTACTTAATGAAGTAGATAATTAATGAGATATCTCCATGGCTGCACACAGGTGAGCTGAGATTCAACTAAACTGTGCTCATATCCTTTTCATTACCACAATCTATGTAATCAGTATATAAAATGTTCTAATGTAATGAAATAAATGAATAGATTTGATTTTGACTAGAATTTTACATTTTTAATGTTAGATTCAGGAAAAACTAGTTTGAAAAAGTAAAACAATAAATAATCATGTACTAGAGAATTCACTTACAAACTGTAAATGTCATCTCTACATACCTACCTAATATATTCAAATACATGAAAGGTGTTAACAGCCATAATGCAAATGGAAATTTCTGTGTGAGAGCATTCATGCATTCAAGATCCAAATTTCAGATACAGTTTGCATACCTATCTATAGGATAACTATGTAGCCCAGATACCTAACAGTATGGTTATTTTAGCCATGTAGATGTCTGAACTATGATCATACACTATTCCTACAAATTGGAACAGATCTTTCAATGTCAATTATGTAATTTAAAAGCTAGATTCTACTGTCAATAATGCCTCAAAAGGCACCTAGAGCACTGCATATTATCATTATGCACATAATCATTCTGTATTCAAGCGTGGGGGCGAGCACTAACATGTCTTCCCGCGTAAATTTTTAACCAAGACTCCCTTTCAAATCTTTTGTTTTCAACCCATTCAATAAAACATAAAACAAATTAAATCACTTACGCGAGCCGGCCACGCTGGATATCCCTTGACTTTAGCGAATATGAAGTCGCCAGACTTGTATTCTTTGACTTTCTTGCCCATTTTCGTAAAAACAGCGCCGTAAATCGGTATATGTATTCGCCGATTATAATATTAGCTACGGCGTCAGAACAGTGTCTGAAATCACAAAACGGTCAATGTTAGATTATGGCGTTTTAGTAGGGCGAACACTCTTGTAAAACCAAAGCGTATTTCTTTGAAAATCAAAACAGACGCCAAGATAAGACCAAGAAATAACCTTAAAAAAAATCTCACCGCGGCAAAGGAATGACGGAAAAGAAATAAACATGGCGTTCAGCGATATGATATCTGAGTTGCCAACAGGAAATAAAATATCATTAACCCTGTAATGCTTGAGTAAAAAAAACTTTTTGTGGTAAATATCGATTGACAACACTATGCCAAGAAATCTATAGTCTATGACAACTTTTTTTAACACAGCAACCCAGTTTAATATGAACGGTCGTGTCAGACGGATGTTACTGGGCGAGTATTTTCGCGTAAACTAATTGATTTCTTCTAATTAAATTACAGTGAATCGGTGTGTTAGCAATGCAAGTGTGATGTGAGCCATGTTAATTTATTTTGTGCAAAGATTGAGTATAGTGACTTCAAAATAGGGGGTGTAACAGTGGAACAAAAATGGCTTCAGGCGACACGGACCATATCGAAGTGATGGATTCAGGGCTCAAAAAGGCTGATATCGTGACCGTACAGTCGGGCTCCGACGACGATGGTACATAACACCTAAATCTAATAATACTCTGCAACATAATCCTATTTGATCGCGCTTGTGAAGTGCAGTGTAGTGCATATTCCCGTGTCCTTATTTCGTTTTGTATTTCCGTTTTCAGATCGGGACAGGGTTTCGATCGCTGAAAAAAATGTGCCCTACGACGTAAGTATTTGTATTATTACGGTTATTTTCATTCATAGCGGTGAGGGAGGGAGAGGGTGGAGAGAAAGTGAGGAGGCGTACACATATAATAGGCCATTTTCATTAATAATCTTGCTGAAGACTAAAGATGTCAATTGTATCGTATTTTCTTTGATACGATTGTGATAATCAGAGATGTATGCCCTGATTTATATTTACCTTCTTATTTTAGTTTATGGAATGGAGTTTAAGGAGTAGAGAATATGAAAATACTTAACATATAAAGGAGTGTCATTGAAGGTTACGTTTTTGGCCTCATACTTTATCTATCATGCTTATTTTACTGTCATAGGTTCATTCAAAAAGTAGGAGTCCTAGACTACATTGGGACTGTCTTAGCGACATAGGGCTGAACATAAGACATTTTTTACAAATTGATTAATTATTTCACTAGCACATTATGAAGTACCATAGTTAGCCGGGAATCAAATTAGTTGTGATGACGTGCAGAAAGAAGTTACCTAGCATTAGGGGATAGCTAGCCAAATTCTATTATGAAGCTGGTAGTAATGTGCATACATACGTAAGTACGGTTGGCCCTATAAGAAGCTGAACACAGTGTTTTGTCACTTTAACGTAAGGATGTCACGGCTGCACTAATCGGTCAAAGGCGTCAAAGTGACAAGGTACAAAAGTGTGCAGCTTCTTATGAGGCCGACTGTACATACACATGTACTCAGAATAATTTAATGGTTGACCCTACCACACCTACCCCACGATACTTGACCTCATGACACAAATATTTGCCCTGACCGGGAATTAAATCTGTTACTGCTAGTTTTGTAGGCAGGGTCACTACCAACTAGGCTAGTCACAACTTCATTGTTCATCTTTACATAGTATAAAACAAAGTCGCTTCCCGCCGTCTGTCCCTCTGTATGTACGCTTAGATTTTTCAAACTACACAACGGATTGTAATGCGGTTTTTATCAATAGATAGAGTGATTCAAGAGGAAGGTTTTTATGAATAATAAATTCTGGATTATGTACAGCTATTACAGAAAACTCGCATAGACCGAAGTGAAATGAGGGTAGGTGGCTAGTTTATGTAATAAAATAAGAAAGAAGTACCTGTGTTATTCAGTACTTAATTTTACTAGTTAACACTTTATCTGCCGCCAACCCGCTTGGCGAGTCCATTTTGTATGAAGCTCCTGGCAATGAAAGTGTTAACTTCCCTATAACATAATTGTAAGGAAAATATCATAGCTATAATGTAAACAAGCAAAGTTGGTTTAAATTATCTTTTTGTATTATGTTTTGACTAATTACACAACTTATGTTTTCATGTTACTATAATTTTTTTATATTTATCACCCCACTGCCTTATCTTATTTGTAATCTGATAAAAGACATAGTTTTGTTTGATTTTATTTCAACTTTATAAAACATGTACCACTATGGTTAAAGCCTCAATCACATTGAAGGCGTAGGAGGCGCAGAGCGGCGCAATCCCTTACTAAAAACAGTATAGAAGCTTTAAGTCCACATCTCGTTAGGACTATTACATTCCTGTTTATGCAAAAATTATACGCGTGCAACAGCATTGGCATGGACTACAAACAATTAATTAAAAACAAAAGTTTCCAGACAGAAAACAGAAACGAGCAAAACTGACTGTGTATACTTTCAATAAAATTTCATTACATTACTTGGTGCGATCACTAGTACTTATATGGGAAAAGCTTCGATAATTAAGTTTATCGATATAGGTGATCAACTGTCATTTAATTTGCCCCGTATATTCCAAAGTCTGGTTATAACTTATAAGTTAAGACTTGCCCATTATATTTTATAGCAATTAAAATTTAGGTAGCAATAAAAGGTCTTTCGGAGTTTACGAAAACAAAAGATGATAGTATTGTACAGAGACAATGGCTTTGTGTAGTGGATAAGCAGAGTTCAAAAAATAAACACACGATAGGTATAGTAAAAAAAAAAGTTTTAAAACTCCGACTGTTTTGATAATCTCGCATAACTCTTTATAGTAAAAAAGTTGTTTTATTATTCATACATACATACATACATACATACATAAACTCACGCCTTCATTCCCAGAGTGGGGTAGGCAGAGCCACAGACTCACCAACAACTCCAAAAACTTGTTGATAATTCTGTGACCACATTTTGCACAATCAGGCTAAGATGTTATCCAGTGTATTAGTGACAGGTTGCAAACCCATCGCCTAACCGCACTACACAGCCTTTAGTAACTTAGTCGTCTCTTACGATATCCATGGGAAGACATGGAGTGGCAACATTCTAAACCCGGCACCACACGGTTTTATTATTCAAGTACTATCAGACCATTGGAACCTTGACCCACCATAGAACTGTGTCACAGAGACGTTATGATTCAAGTTATAAGAAGTGTCAAACAAATTGTTTTATAATGTCACTGTGACACCGTTCCATGGTGGGTCAGGGTTCCATTGGGCTGATAGTACCTATCAATTCAGTCTAACGACACCTCTTCGCTTCTGATCGCACAAATACCGCGGCTAATACCAGAATTTTGTACGAATGACCTACTTGTAAACAAATGATTTTATAAATAAACTTAATCGTTTGGACAATTATATTTGAACACTAGTTCATTGACCCCATTCGGATCCTTAATGACCAGTGATCGAAACAGGTAGAGTATATTTACCTAAAGTTCGCAAAGAGACATAATGAGTGACTGCAACCGGGTGAAATATTAACTTAATTTATTGAATTCCGGATTTCCGGTATTTTGCTGGTACTAGTCGTAATGCTAAATATACGTAATATTATATAAATAATTAATTAGACACCTTTGAATTAGATACAAGAAATGATTAACAGGCCGCTTTTATCATAAACCATAAAATATCCCGTACCGTGAGTAAATATTACGTATATTTAGCATTACGACTAGTACAGTCAAGGTTGAAAATAAATATCCGGACAAAGTTGCAAAAATATGTACACATAGACCTTATTGCCATGGAAATAAGGTCTGTGTACATATTTTTGAGACTTTGTAGTGTATACATATTGGTGACCTTGACTGTACCAGAAAAATACCGGAAATCCGGAATTCAATGAAATAAACTAATATTTCACCCGGTTGCAACCACTCTATATTATGTCCCTTTGCAAACTTTAGGTCAATATACTCTACCTATTCCGATCACTGTTAATGATAATAAACCGTGTTGTCTAGAAATGTATGTATGTATGAAAAGTCTTTATTGCACAAACAGAAAGTTAAGTAAGTACCTAAAAAAATAAACAGAAACACACAACAATAATTTTCTGATTTGCCCAAATGTCAACTGCTAGAGAATTCTATTAGACATTAAGTTCACCCTTTGTATTCAAATTGGTACATAATGTGCAATAAAGATTATAAATAAAACAAACACAAAAGCGAACTTTTTTTTAAAGGATCTCCTCGAGCGATTGAGAAATGAATAAAAATGTAATTTAGTTATTTTATGCGCCGCGTAGTTTTGAAGTTATGACCAAAAACTGATAAAATAACGTTTCCTTCACATTTCATGATTTAAGTGAGCGCTAAGAAAGGATTTTCCGAAAATCGACCCCCAACGTGAAGAAATGGGGAGTAGGGGGAAACTACTTCCACGCGTACGAAGTTGTGGGCGTCCTCTAGTAATTTATAAAGCTATCACAGAACACAGCAAACCATTTTGACCAGGTCACTACAAACAACGCAATCAAAATATCAACATTAACCTCACAAAGTTCAAAATGGAATGGAATTTTCGTTATCACTATAATCAGTGTGCGCGTGCGCCGAAAACATTTCAATCTCCGAGCCTCGAGTATGAGTCACGTATCCCGTTTAATGTTAACTAATAATAATAAATATTACGCCTGGTTCATATAAAATATTAGTTGATAGTAATATGAGTCATAACATGAGTCAAAATAATAAAAGGAAGAACGAAAAAAACGTCCATGACAACAACAACAAAAGAAATGCGCTAAGATAAATGTTTTTAGGTTTCCGTACCCAAAGGGTAAAAACGGGACCTTATTACTAACACCCGTGTTCACAAACGTCACTATGAGGTCTCACAGTGTCACAGTGCTCACGAACGCATAGGGTGGTTCAAAACGTCTCAAACAAAAGGTCTGTCAAAAAGGACCAATCACAAAGCTGTATTGAACGCAGTGCGTTTACTCAGTGAAGGATCCCTTTAGTATTGTTTGTGAATACGGGTGTAAGACGCCACTGTCTGTCTGTCTGTCACCGGGCTGTATCTCACGAACAGTGATAGCTAGACAGTTGAAATTTTCACAGATATGATTTCTGTTGCCGCTATAACAACAAATACTAAAAACAGAATAAAATAAATATTTAAACGGGGCTCCTATATAACAACCGTGACTTTTCGCTGTTTTTTGCTCGAAAATTTTACGGAACCTATCGTGCGCGAGTCCGACTCGCGCTTGTCCGGTTTTATGGCATGGAGGAGGCGAACGAGCTCACAGGCCACCTCATGGTAAATGGTATCTACGGACATTTTTAATTCTCAAGACTACAATCCTGAGACCGCAAATGCGTTGCCAACACGGACTAAGATGGAATGCCTCTATGCTATTAATGTCACCGGTTGTCTTATCCCCACACCGGAACAACAATGCGATCACTGCTTGTCGTAAGTTAAAGGATAAGATGGTGGTAGCGATCCGGACGGACCCTGCAAAAGGTCCTATGTAATGTGTCTTTCGATCAATTACAATTAAATACTTTTATTTCAGTATATTCGATTGGAATAACGTTTCTACTAGGGAATGCAATTTAACCGGTTATTAACCGTTTTTGTATGAACATAACCGGTTAAAACCGGTAATAACCGGTTATTTGCATTCCCTAGTTTCTACACGAACGAAATCACGGGCCAACGCTAATAGATAAATAAATAAAAGGTCAATATCAAAATATTTAATTATTTTCCTTTACCTTAATAGTTAATGTATAACATCTGCCAAATTACGCGTTTCCCAACAATAACCGACACAATAACCATGTCAATTTACTGATTGATCGAATACATTAATAAATAAATACAGTGTGGCATAGTTACATTTGAAAAATTCATGCCACGACCAAAATAGACATATTTGGTTGGCTTTGCCTCCAGTTTCGTGACGAGCTTCGAACCGAAGCGAAGCCTTTATTATGTCCTTTAATTTGTTTGAATAAGCATTTTTTGAAATCTTTAGTTTTTGGAAGAATTTGGATATTGCTGTGTTGTCGTCATATCTGCTTAAAATAACCCAGCGGAGGATATATGCTTTTTTATGGCAAGGAGAAGGGAATCGAGCACACAAGCCACCTGATGGTAAGTGGGATCTAAATAACCATGGACATTTGCATTTTCAAGACTGCTATCCTAAGGGTGCTTTCACACTAGCGATTTGTCCGGCGACGAGATGCGGCGATTCTGAGGCACTTGTCCCACCGCGGACGTTGAGCGGGAAGCGAGTAGAGCCAGCGATAAACTATTAATAAATGTGTCTCTTTTATTGACATGGGATCTATACGAGTATATTTTGTTTCGACAAACTAGCGGAGAGAGTTCTCGCCAGAAGTGTGAACACCCAGCGACCAACTATTAATATACGTGTCTCTTTTATTGACGCGGGATCTATATCTTTTGTTCGTTTCGTGAGCGAGAAAATAGTCGATAGCTAATCGCTTCGTCGCCGGCAGTGGGACAAGTGCCTTATGCACGTTAAATCGTTGAAAAATCGCCGGACAAATCGCTAGTGTGTAAGGGCCCTAAGACTGTTAGTGCGAGGCCATCCCTTAGGAATAAGGTGGAATACATCTTGCTGTTAATTTCACTAGTTGTATTTTCCCCCATACTGGTACGCAACAATACGATATCTGCGAATATGGCTTGTAGGTTAAAAGATATAAATAAATAAATATCAAGGGACGATCTTACACAAATTGACCTAGTCCCAAACTAAGCTCTAGGCTTGTACTATGGGTACTAGACAACGATATACATACTTATATGGAGAAATAAATACTTAAATACATAGAAGACAACCAAGACTCAGAAACAAATACTCGTGCTCATCACACAAATATCTGCTCTTACCGGGTTTTGAACCCAGGACCGCTAGTTTCGAAGGCAGGGTCACTACCAACTAGGCTACCGCGTCGTCAAAATATGATGGTAGTGTAGTGATTGTAGTTATCCGGAGGCACAAGGTAGGTACTACCACACAAAAAACCCGAGAAATTCCCACGCAACAAGGACTTCTCAAAAATCTAACCGCTTGCCAGTGTAAGGGTCTCCCCAGACCTATCGACGCGGAATCGGCTTGAGCCGGTAAGAAAAAGTTTTTTGTCCGTGCAATAAGAGTGAAAACTATGTCGTCGTTCCGTTTGCAACGCCGAATCGAGCCGAGCCGAGCCGAGCGACGCCTTTTTCACTCTTACTGCACAGACATAAAACTTTTTCTTACCGGCTTACCGAGGTTAGAGTGCGAGCTTGCGAGCGCTCTAATTACAGGCACGAGTACCTTAAGAGCTAATTATCAACTTTTTCTACAAGCTTAAAATCCGGAATGACCAAAACCATGTTAATAACAATGCTATAATAATTATTATAGAACTGTTATTACCATGGCAACGCTCATTATAGAATTGTTTTCCCCCTTCGGTTACGCTATAAGTGGTATTCTGATACCGTTAACGACAACAATATTAGCGGTTTACAGTACGCGAGTAGAAAAAAATAATTTCGCAAATGCCCTCTAAATATTTTGTGAAATACAATCATGGTGTAAACGACGAATAAGTCTTGTCATAAGTCGGGATACTACTTCACCTCATTAAAAAGGTAATCATTTCATTATCGCTTTGTACGGGCGTCTAAATCAAGATAACAATGGTTGGGGAAGGTTAACAAGGCTCTAACTTTAGAAGGGCTATCTTAAAAACTTTTGTTGATCGAGTAAAGTCGTATACTAGCGACATAAGGAGAACGCACGGCCTAAAACAAACAATGATCACTCTGACGGACAACTTGCTGGTTATTATATTAATATTTCGGTCGAATTGTAAAGCGATTTGGTTAGGTAAATACTATCTGGGTCTTTCTTCTTCTTTTTTAGGGTTCCGTACCAAAATGGTAAAAAAAGAACCCTTATGGTGAGACATCGTTGTCTGTCTGTACGTCACAGCAGGTTTTCTCAGCAACTACAAATGCTATCAACTTGAAATTTGGCATAGTTGTACCACTTTGCCCGTATCTGCTTTTAGTAAAAAAATATGAAATTAATTTTATTAATAATTGGAAAGGGGTCTAGAATGGGGGGTTGAAAAATGAAAGTGGTTTGATTATAGCAAATGGGGTGTCATATGAAAGGGCTTAATCTGCACATGATTTACTTTTTGATTAATAGCCAAAAATGTACAAAAAAAGACCGTTCCGTAAGTGAGCAGAGTAAATCAGTAAACAGAATAAATCAAAAATACAAAGCCGATCTTTCAATCGGCCATCTTTCCTCCTCGAAGGTTACTGAAAGCTATCTAGGCCTTTATTATAAAGGGTAAAAACCATATTGACTTTGACGTGTTATCGTTTGTCAACGTCTTGATAACTTACTTGACAGTAATGGCGGCCGTCGTCGCCGACACGTCAAAAGCAACTATGGTTTTACCGTGTTAATAGAGTGCCTGATCGCCACACTTCTTTTTCGACGTGATTCTAAAGCCAAGACATTTGTATTTTTCGACGCAAAATGTATAAAGCTGAGAACAGGGCCCGTATTATGATCGCCTTTATCGCGGTGGATAAACCATCGGTCACTCTCGCACTTGCATACTAGTCAGAAAGTGACAGATGTTTTATTTACATGATTAACACGACCGTAATAGGCCCGCAGGGGCTCTTCTCTGCTCGTTAAAAACATATTGCTTTGAAAGAAAGAAAGAAAATATATTTATTCACAACAAAAGCACGTGGACATGTTATTGTATTATTTTTAACTTATTCGCCATTACCTTACATAACATGTCAAAAGCGATATTGTTTTGCCGAGTGGAATAGAATAGGCCCTGCTCTCGATGGAAGCGTTGAAGGTAGGGTCACGGACTTTGATTGAAGAACCACTATATAACTTTGTCGCATACAATCAACGATTGATCCCTTTGTAATTTCTATCTCGTCACTTGACGCTGTCATTATGACAAGGTTCTATGGTGGAACAACATTTAAAGTCCTTGATGGTACGATAATCCGAGAATTCATCTTGCTTACTGATGCGATTAAAAGTTTTAAGGTCTAGTAGAGAGGGATAGATCCAGAATTACATTGAATCATTAACACTGATATGGGAGGACTCTAAAATGAGGTAATAGGGAATAACGTTACATTTACCTCGACTTTTCGACTGTTTAGTCTTCTCGTAACCGCGGTTAGTGTAACACAATCTAAAGGTTAAGGTAAATATTGCAAATTATTTACACGTTTAAGTCTCGTTAAATAATATTAGGTATGTGTAAAATGTAATATCTATTCAAGTATTTTGACATTAAAATTGGTAGTGGTTAGCTTTTTGTTTATCACAGGTGTACGCCTCACTCTCTCTTTTTGTCATTGTCGTTTCTTGTGTTCTTAAAAATCTATACTTCGCGTACAGAGTACGATTTACGTTTTAAATAGTTACGATTGCGTTACTGTATGAAATTGCTATTATGCATTAAGTTCGCCATTTCTACATTTCACTTATCATGTACATGTTGTATTTTAAATAACAAAATATGTGATGTTTGTCATTAATCAGTATGGTGTTCCTCAGGGAAGTTTACTGGGACCACATTATTATACCCGGTATTATTTCAAAGATACAATGGTTTGTTTCTAGCCGGCGGTTGGCCCTCTGGGCGCCATCAGCAAGGTCCACAAGTCTGACCGGAAGATCGGCCATCGACGCGTTGGAGAAGGGGGCGAGATCACTTACAAGAAGATCCAGTCGTCGCAGATCATGGGCTCCATACAACTTGGTGAGTTACATGTTGTTGTCTATTATAAGTCGACTGCCAGATCATGAGCAGACCATGGCAAGATTCACTTTATAGTGACCGAGGTGTGAAGGTAATTTTACATTTGGATCTCAGTGTAATTTAATTTTTGTAAGTCTTTAAAACTTACGATTTTACGTTGGGAATATTTTGTCATGTTTCGGACTCATTTCAAGAAGGAGACACGTCCGACGGGTGCGCTTCAATTAGTATAAAAACATTTTGCATAATTTCATTTAACTAACCACGAAAAGCATAATGAACGTTTAGCATAAAAACCAATTGTATAATTTTAACTGGCATACGATCGAATAACATAACACTCATTTAGCATAACTGTTGTTTTCTTGTTATTATGCATTTTAAGTCAATTTCTTCTAACTAGGTTAGGTTAGGTTAGAACTGTGACCACATTAATAGTAATGAAAGCAGTTAGAAATATTTATTTGTTTATTATGCAGATTGAAATTATGCAATTAGTATTATGCAAAATGATCATTAGACCATTTGTTTTTATGCTAAACATTACACACCCACGTCCGACAAGAGTTCTGTCTATCTCCTTATATTCTACTTTCAGCCTTATTCTTCACATCACATAATGATACCATCGTGCAAATTAAAAACAATTTCAAAATAGTTATTTTGCGTGACTAAAACCTGAGATAAAAACAAATGAATGTGAACTTGACAGCAAAACGAACCCGGTCTTCATGATCAGCCTTAGTTGAACCGAAAGTGAACTTGACGTAGGCCTCCCCCAAGGTTTGCCACAACTACCAGAGGGCTTATTGTCTAACGCACTCGCAATCACGATCGTTTTCATTTTGAAAATCGAAGGCTTGTCTGCATACAAAATGAAAACAATTGCTCCACTTTGACGCCGGTTGCCATTGCGAGTGCGTTAGACAATAGCCCCTCGGTTCTGCGCCGCTTGCATCCATCGATTTCCTCAATCTGATACGAGTCTTACCCCCTTACTAATAAACGTTGAGTAATCGTGGGGTAATTAAACCATGCTTTGTCCTTATCTGTCATTGTGACATTTGAATTTGACAGATAAGGACAAAGCATGGTTTAGCTACACCACCGTTACTCAACGTTTATTAGTAAGGGGGTTAGTGTTAATTAAGAAGATTCAATACCATTGCCTTGATGCTGAGCTCTGTCGGAAAGGGTATAACAGATAGCCAGTTTAGATTCCAAACGACCCATGTCTCTATATTTTTGACCTCGTTGTATTTGTCAGCACAGCAGGAGTAAAGTAACGTTTCTTCTTTGTAAAGACACTGTACAACATAGGGAATGCAATTTAACCGGTTATTAACCGTTTTTGTATGAAAATAACCGGTTAAAACCGGTAATAAACGGTTAAAACCGGTAATAACCGGTTATTTGCATTCCCTAACAACAATTCGTAGTTGCCGAAGAAGGAACGTCAGTCCTGTTACCTGTAAACAATTAAAAAACTTCATTTTAACGATCCACTGACCGAAGACCTTGTAGTTCTAAGCGCTAACTTGCGTATGTGGGTCAAATTATCAGTGTAGCGTACGCGCCATGGGAATTAACTTCGTGGTTGGTTCACTAGTTGGAAAAATAATGGGGTTTATTATAATGTAGGCCTATCATGCTTTACTGGAGTCGGATGAATTAACCTAGTTATTTGTTGACCCCTGGGATTCATAGCCAATGGATTCAAACGGGGGTCAAAATATACTAGTTTAATATTAATAAAGTCGTATCTAATTACTACTAATTCTAAGAAATTTTTTGTTTGTTTTTTCTGTGTACAAGTATAACGCCTCAACCGTTTGCAACGAAATTTGGTACAAAGACAGTAAAAAATGTATCGTCTTTGACCTGTTATCGTATTGTCAACGTTTTGATAGCTCTTATTTACTTGACAGTAATGGCGGCCGAGTTTAAAACAATACCAAAACAGGTCAAGACGATATGGTTTTTATCGCCAAGAATAGATCAACGTTACCATAAAAAGTTTGAAAAAACAAAAAACCGCCTTCAAAAAGCAAAAAATAACTTCTTTTAAAATGGTAGGTAATAGGTCAGTCCAACTGAAGTCTGCTTTTGGTTAAAATATTGTTGGACGCCGACTTCAGTTGGACTGACCTATTACCTACCATTTTAAAAGAAGTTATTTTTTGCTTTTTGAAGGCGGTTTTTTGTTTTTTTAAACTTTTATTTTATTTTATACTTTTTAGTGATTATAATTATGCTGTTATGTAGTCCCACTTTAATTAATAATAATTAATAAGAAACTATATAACATTGAAATTCAATCTCGCCGCAAGCAACGCCGTGGGAAAGTCATAGTCATATATTTAAACGTACATATAATAATAATAAAATTTATTTCATTTAATAATAATAAATTTTATTTCGGGCAACGAGGCCCATATTTACAAATACCTTATAGACTAACATACATAACAATATAAAACTTAAAACTAACACCGATGTAACAGAACAGTGTAGTCCTGTTCTGCCAAAAATTAATACACTTTCGCGGTGTCCGCTAGCCGGCGGCCACGAAAACGCCGAAAGATGACACCCCTCGGCCAGAATTCCTCCTTTAAAAACGTCGACAGATCATTGGTCGGTACTCTCACCACAAATGACTTAAAATTCACCTTGTGGCGGGGCTCCAACCACTCGACCCTAAGGGTAACTCCGGTCTTAACTCGTACATACTCTACGAGATCCTTCGCCTCCGTAGAGTAATGTAACCGGGACACGTACAACTGCGTCGTAGGCGTAGCAGGACACAGCAAGTGGTTCGGTCCGGTCGGTGCGGTGCCGCACAGGTTCCTCGGGGCAGGCTTCTTCTTTCTCTCTACCCGGGTAAAACCATCTTTGTCCTGCTTGGGACACGTCGGGGGCAGCACCCCGCGAACGGGATTACTGCGGTTCTGCTTCACCTCCGTAGGAAGCTGTGCTGGTTGCCGAGCGATTGATCGCTTGGCAGCAGCAGCATACGCGCGATTTGAGGTCGTCGACCGCACGCAAGGTGTCACCTCAGCCGGGACAGAAGAGCGGGCAGCGGGGCGCGGAGCGGCGCTGTGTACAGCGCCGGCCGGTAACGCATCCAATTTTACCGACTCAATCTTGTCTACGGATGCATTTTGCTTCGTCATAGTCGCTCAACTATCTTAATCGAAATATCTTGTCGCCACCCTTGAAATAGATACCGTTTAGGAGTTCCGTTGGCCATCTGTGGTCTTCATCATCAGTTCCACTTCACCATATAGTACTTTTCATAAGCAAATGCACGAGTTACAGAGAAAAATAACAAAATCGCTATAAGCGTGCCTACAATATTCGAGGAGTTCCCTTGATTTCTCCAAGATCCCATCATCAGATCGTGACGTGCTGACAATGGGACCAACTATAAAGTATACCCATTCGAACACCGAAAAAAAATTTCAAATCGGTCCAGTAGTCTTCGAGTAATCGGGGAACATACATAAAAAAAAAAAAACCGACCAATTGAGAACCTCCTCCTTTTTTTTTACCGACTTCAAAAAAGGAGGAGGTTATACGTTCCACTGTATGTATTTTTTTTTTTTTTTTTATGTTCACCGATGACTCCGTCAGTTGTGGACCGATTTTAAAAATTCTTTTTTGGTTTGATAGAGTATACTTCCGAGGTGGTCCCATTGTCAGCAAATCTGAATCTGATGAAGGGATCAGTGAGGAATTGAGGGAACTCCTCAAATATTGTATGCAAACATATAGCGATTTTAGTATTTTTAGTAACAAATGTAGCATTTGCATTCAGAAAGTGTCACTTGGTGAAGCGGAACTGATGATGAAGACCACAGATGGCCACCGGAACTCCTCAACGGTACCGATTTCAAGGGTGGCGATAAGATATCTCGATTAAGATAGTTGAGCGACTACAACGAAGCACATTTAATTGTTTTAAAATGACTATGATTTTCCCGCGGCGTTGCTTGCGGCGAGCTTGAAATGTCTTAAAGTTTCATATATCAACTAAGAAGTGGGACTACATAAGCTTATTATGATCACTAAAAAGTGTAAAATAAAATAAATGTTTTAAAAAACAAAAAACCGCCTTCAAAAACGCTAAAAATAACTTCTACTACTAGGTACTTAGTAGTAGGTACCTATCCTATTAGGTTAGTCTAACTGAAGTCGGCGACCACAATATTTTCAACAAAAAGCCGACTTCAGTTGGACTAACCTAATAGGATAGGTACCTACTACTAAGTACCTAGTAGTAGAAGTTATTTTTAGCGTTTTTGAAGGCGGTTTTTTGTTTTTTATTGAAGTCGGTTAAAAAAGGGGGAAAAAACTAATTTTTGAAATAGCAGACCGCTAATAAAGTTTTAATCAAAAAAAACTATTATAACACGAAAAACAAAAAAAAAACAAAATATCAACAAAAACATCCGAACATATCCAAATAAGAGGGAATCACACCCAAAAATTTATTTAATACATGATTTTAGTCAAGTGATTTAACTGAAAAAAATACAACCAAGCCCATTCATGGCTGGCCTTTGACGGCGAGAAAGAACTCAAAGAACCTATCGAAACGGATATCCGCTACCGTATTGAAAAACATAGACATCTATATGACTTTTGGACAATGTTACCAATTTATTCTAACGTTTAATTTGAAACTGAACAAATCTTCAAATCAAGCGACCAACACGACAAGATGACAGATCTGTAAAAAGAACGAAAAAACTTGAAGCCTTGTTTTATCTGTGACATGACAGCCGTCACAGCAAATGCTGTCAAAGAAATCAAAATACAGAATCATGTGAAATATTTAATGTTTTTAGTGGTTTTCGGTAACCTACGGGGAGGGAAGATGGCCGATTAGATGTCCGGCTTTTACTATTGATTTGTTCTGTTTATTGATTTATTCTACTCGACATTGGCGAAATCGCTGCGGAATACTGTGGATTAAAAGATGTGTTCAGTTGAAAAAGCATGAAGAAGGGTGAAGACGAGAAGAACACGTTACAGTATCCAGCTAGCAAGAGTGCAAGTAATCGAATGTTAGGTAGAACATCGTCCGTTTAATTTTCAACCTCGTATCTGATTGACTAGTTAGTTAGGAAAGTAGTCTATCTTTAGTGAACATGAGTGATCCTATCGACCTATTCGATCAGATATGAGGTTGAGAAAGTAAAGAGACGATATGCACTTAATTGTTTATAATATTTACCGCCTGTTTCACAATTGACAACCTAATTAACAGATAAATTTAGCCCTTTCTCTTTCTTACTCTTGAACATAGACAAAGCGAGAGCTAACTTTAAATGGCAGATAAAACTCGTCGATTGTGAAACAGGCCCTTAGCCGCCGGAATTTGTTTACTTTTGAGTCAAAATTGGGCGTCGTATGTTGCTACCTATGAAATAGATTAAGACCCCAATATAACGGTGACCCTGTCTTTCAAAGCTGATATCTCTTAAACGGCCCAACCAATTTTCATGAAACTTAGCTAGGAACCATGCCGATAAAACCAGCTTTCTTTTTAAAAAAACCGCGTCCATATCAGTCCATCCGATTGGGAGATACGATGCCGCAGACAGACGCACAGATACACAGACACACGTAAAAATAATCAGGAGTTTCTTGCGGCGCTTCTTCGGCCTGGTTCCCACTATGCTGGACAGGCAATATTGCCGGATGCCGGTAAGGGTGGCTGTACAATTTATACGAAGCTGTTCACATTATGCCGTAAGCCACTAGCCTTTCCGGCATCCGGCAAAATTGCCGGTCCGGCATAGTGTGGGAACCAGCCTTCTCCGCAGTGATGGTCTTGTCCGAAGCGCTAGTAGATTCATTCCATATTACCGACGTATTAAAGGGCCCTCAAGTGGCCAATTTACTGAATGAATATTTTGAATTTATACTTTATAACCCGGCGGACCTGTTCACCCTAACACATGACATATGACTCAAACCAAAGGATACAGTACAGGGACTGTAACCCCCTTACTAATAAACGTTATGTAACGGTGGTATAGCTATACAATGTTTTGTCCTTATCTGTCAAATCTAAATGTAACAATGACAGATAAGGACAAAACATTGTATAGCTATACCACCGTTACTCAACGTTTATTAGTAAGGGGGTTAGTGTTGTAGTTATAGTATTAAAACGAAAGATTGTAGAAATGCCATACGAATGAATATTAATTAAAGAGAATACTGGCCAGTATTCGATGTACCAGACAAACTCGTGACGGGTCAAATTGGAAGAAATTTGAAGAGGCATATACCCAGCAGTGGACGGTCAAATAAAATGCTGCTGAAGAAGAAAGTTAAAAAGAAAACAGGAAAATGTCAGTTAATTAGTTTAACTACCTACTGCTTTTATAAATGAGCAAATATTCGAGACAAACACCCTTATCTCCTTTGTTTTTTAACCGTTGTTGCCAAATTATGAAATTACACGGAAGTGACAAGATTCGTTATGCTGTCAGGTATTTTCGTAAAAAAATTAAATAATAGAATAGAAATCATATTTTTTTCTATTTTTGTGTGAAAATCTTAACGCGGTTCACAGAATACATCTACTTACCAAGTTTCAAGTTTCTTATAGTTTCGGAAAAAAGTGGCAGTGACATAAGGACGGACAGACAGACAGACATGACGAATCCATAAGGGTTCCGTTTTTTGCCATTTGGCTACGGAACCTTAAAAACAGGCCACAGGTGGCTCGCTCACCTCCTCCAAGCCATAAACCAATAAAATTGTCCAAACCATGTTAACACACAAACTTAGAGCGTCGGCACAGATTTCACTACACGATTTCAATGACCAATTTGCTCTTAATGTTCCAAACATACATACATTGTCACTGTAACAGTTTCAGCGTGTTAATCAGTAACGGGAATACAGACGGAGTTATCGCTAGCCGTTGTTTTTATACCTACGTGCTATGCCCTGGTATCTGCAGGAAAGAGAGTTTGTGTAATATGGTTTTTTTTATGATGTAGTAAATATTTATGGAAGCTGTGTTTAATAATTCGGTCAATGTGGAATGATCCCTGTGCCAGCACTATATGTCGTAATTTTAAACACTTCTTTACATAGTATGAAAAAGTCGTTTTCCGCGTATGTCTGCCTGTCTGTCTGTATATCCGCTAACCCCTAAACCACGCAAGGGATTTTGATGCGGTTTTGACTAACAATCAGATAACTCTTTACAAACATTAATTTGTGTTATCCTACTAATTCTATAAATGCAAAAGTTATGTGTGTTCGTTACTCCTTCACGCTGCAACGGCGGGACGGATTTGGATGAAATTTGGAATTTGGAATGAGCTTATACGCTAGATTAACACATAGGCTACTTTTCATACCGGAAAATTTAAAAGTTCCCGACGCCGTATTCTACGCGGACGAAGTCGCGCGTAGAAGCTATTTATAATAAATTCTAGTTTATGTACGGATGTTACAGAAAACTCACATAAATCGAAGCGAAGCGAGGGAGGATCGCTAGTATTTTATAACACGAAATTAATTCCACTTAATAAATCTATATAAAAATATATATAAAAGGCAAAACTGACTGACTGACATATCAACGCACAGCCGAAACTACTGTACGGTCACGAGCGTTAATTTGGGACCCATTTCAAGAAAAATATGCTTGAAGTCGTCAATGTCATTAGAGATATCAAGTCATTTGTAACTTTTAGGAAACTCAACCTTATTGTTGTAGAATGTCAGATTGACTTTGGACCTAAGGTGGGTACCAAATTAAATCTCGTGACTGTACCTAGAAACTTGAAATTTGGTACATGGGTTCCTTTCATGATGTAAGTGAGCACTAAGAAAGGATTTTCCGAAAATCGACCCCCAACGGGAAGAAATGGGGGGAGTAGCGGGAAACTAATTCTACGCGTACGAAGTCGCGGGCGTCCTCTAGTAGAGACATACTTCTGGAGGATAGACTAGACATGACTCCTAGGAACTCGTTTCGCGCCATCGATTTTTTCACAGACACTTCGTATTCCTGCCATGAAATCTGGCGCGTTGCCTAACGTCCACTGCGTCTAGCCTGTATAAAACTTATTATATGTATAATAAGATCTAGCGGCTACCATAGTCTGTAAGTAAAGTATCACTAAAAACGCTAGCCAAACCCCCTTAGTAATAAACGTTGAGTAACGGTAGTATAGCTATACAATGTTTTGTCCTTGACTGTCATTGTAACATTTGAATTTGACAGATAAGGACAAAACATTGTATAGCTATACCACCGTTACTCAACGTTTATTAGTAAGGGGGTAAAGGGACAAGTCGCGACATTTAGAAATGTAAGGTATGTTATGTAAACACTTTATTGTACAAAAGAAAAACCAATTAACTATACAATTAGTATAAAAATATGTACAAAGGCGAACTTATCCCTTTAAAGGATCTCTTCCAACTAACCCTTGAGAGATTGACAAAAGTGAAAGGTAAAATAAAACAGCAACCCGCCTTCGCTTCGCTTCGGTGTATGCGAGTGTTCTGTACTGTAACACCCGTACGTAAACGAAGGCTTATATGTTTTTTCAGGCTATAACTTATCTCCATTTCATTCAAATACGTCCAGCCGTCGCAGCGTGACGGAGTAACGAACTAACATACAAACACACAAACTTTTGCATTTATAATATTAGTATAGGATTGCATGGAGATGACATGGTGACGTCTCCTGGGTCACTCTTTAAAACTATGATTTAGAATATACCTAAGTCCACAAAAAACAGTTTTATTGGCAATTACAAACACATTCTTTTATAGGTTTTCTCCTGAGTATCCTAGGATATTTTTTTTTTCTAACAAACTATCACTGTTGTCTCCTGGCTTACTGGACAGAATAACAACAACAAAAAGTTGATTCACCCGATTGTATTGTTTTTACTCTGCCGCCATTACTGTCTAGTAAATAAGCTATCATAACGTTGACAATTTGATAACAAGTGAAAGGCAATATGGTGTTACCGAGCAGGACAGAGCCCCTGGTCACATTATTATAAGAATCTGAGGCCCATAGACATTTGAAATATCAAGACAGCAATCTCAAGATTACAAAAGCGTTGCCAAGTAGCCAACAATGATTGCACCATCAAGGACTTTAAATGTTGATCCACCATAGAACCCTGTCATAATGACAGCAGCGTCAAGTGACGAGATTGAACTTGCATAGGAATTAATCGTTGGTTTTATGCGACAAGGTAGGTACTATGGTGGTCCGTAACCGTACTATGCCTATGATGGAATGCTTGGAAATACCTACATATAAAGTGAATAGCCGTGGAATTTTCTAGCATATTTATGATCGTTAAGTAATGACGCTTTAGCTTAGCTATCTGTGAGAAAAAAAACTTGTCACTGTTTTTATTTAGACTGGTTGTAAAGTTGAACTTTGTACAAACTATGAATGGTACCTACATGCATAGCGAAACCGCTTCTGCTTTTTGTTTCCATATTCGTTTGCACGAGGCGTGTAGCCACATATGCATATACTTCGCGTGTCCGAATCCGGACTTAAACCCCGACCAAGCGTCGGGGTTGGTCATCGCTACTTGACGTTCCGCGCGCCTGTTGTTGCAGCCGGTCGGCTGTGAGAATTAAGAAAATGCCTCGTTGCGTGATTATATACTGCAATAACCCAAAAAGCGACGACTTCTTTCCACCTGCTACGATCTTGGCAAATCTCTTTCGCTTCTTCCACATTCATACATCGAGTCATGCACGCACGTCGGTTTCGGGTACTTAAAATTCGGCCCTTTTCCAGTATTTCTCCGATTTTATTCGAAAAAGTACGCCTAGGGCGGCCCCTTCCGACCCTTCCACTCACTTTCGCTCTGTATATCTCTTTCGTCAATCTTCTTTCATCCATCCTTTCCAAATGACCGAACCATCGAAGCATGCCCTTTTCAATCTTAGTCACTACATCTTCTTTTAGTCCACATTTTTCTCTGACTTATAAATATTACTTTAAGTTGTTAGAAAACAAAATTAATGAGCTAAATACGACCAAAACTATGTAATCTCACGATTCGTGTAAAATTGTTTTGTTAATTATATTTTTTACCTTGACTCAGAGCTAATTACAAAACTAATTGTGTTTTTAATTGATTCCACTTCCAACATTTCTAGGTCAAAAGGTAAAAGATCTAATAAATAATATTAAATGACCTTTAATGTAGGGGAAAGTGACTTATTAATTAGGTATATTAAGCCAATCCCTAATTATGATTCCCTGTAGAGAAGGTAGGTTCCTACTAAATTGACATCAAATGGAACGAAAGGAATACTAAAGAGGTTGACTCAATGGATAAATAAAGATGAGTTTGTACTAGGGAATGCAATTAAACCGGTTATTAACCGTTTTTGTATGAAAATAACCGGTTAAAACCTGTTATAACCGGTTATTCGCATTCCCTAGTTGTACGCAAGAAACATAGAAAGTAAGAAATACATTTATTTTGAAAACATTACTTTTTGTTACTTCAAGACAAGGACATAACCAGCGCGCTAACAAAACAATACAGTCTACTCCAATGACTTTTGAACCTTTTTCTTCTCAGCATATATATCTCTTTCATGGATTTCCATAAAGTCCGTGATGCGGCGATTCTGGTCGATGTAATAAAATAAGGTGAAAAAGTAAATAGATTTAAACCCACGATTTTTATATTACCTGTTAATTGGTTTTCACTTTGGGCCAGACCGTATAGGTTCACTTCGTCCACATTCCCATTTCATCCAAATTCCCATTTCGTACTTTTCACACTTCGTCCATATTCCCATTTCGTTAACATTCCTACTTCGTTCACATTCCCACTTAGGTCAACATTCCCATTAAAATAAAAGTACAAATTTCAATAGAATTCATGACTTTTTTCACAGCTTCAATATGGACGAAATGGGAATGTTGACAAGATAGGAAGTGGACGAAGCGGGAATGTGAACGAAATGGGAATAGGGACGAAATGGGAATGTTGACAAGATAGGAAGTGGATGAATTGGGAATTGATTGTGGACGAAATGGGATTGCTGACGATGTAGAAATGTGAACGAAATGGGAATGTGGACGAAGTGAACCTAAACGGGCCAGACTACGGCGGATTCGTTCAAGTACACGAACCGATGGTTATCCCCATATTTTTTACATATTCTCTGCTCTTTTTCCATATCGGAATCCACAGCACTATGACATGTCCTAATTTAAACCTGGCATAAAAATACTTCACAAAAAAGGTAGCAACTAACAAATTGGCTATGTCCCTGGAATTGATGACGTCTATGCTGCCCTCGTAAACCAATAGGCAGTATCTCAGATAAAACTCCTGTAGCAATCTCGACCTTAATACTAACGGTAGAGAATTCAAACTGCTTTGGTTATTGAATTTGGGATACTGCTGCTTGTGCTTAGGAGGGCAGTATGAACGGCAGTGACCACGGAACAGAAAAAAAAGTAAAGTGTCAAGTGGGCGTGTAACGTGTGGCATAGTTATGCGGAGTTCCGCATAACCTACCATACTTTTGCCACGATCGCTTATTTCAATATTTCGATATTTCTAAAATCTATATACATATATAATAGGCAAAACTGACTGACTTATATATCAACGCCCAGCCGAGACTACTGTACCTAGAAACTTGAAATTTGGTACAGGGGTTCCTTTCATGATGTAATTGAGCACTAAGAAAGCATTTTCCGAAAATCGACCCCCAACGGGAAGAAATGGGGGGAGTAGTGGGAACCTAATTCTACGCTTACGAAGTCGCGGGCGTCCTCTAGTAGGAAATAAATCCAGTAGCATGCCTTATTGTGCTATTTTGGAGTGTAAAAACGATAGCCGCACGCTACTTCCACTGTTTTTTTCTATTCCGTGGCAGTGACCGCTCACCATCAAGTCGTTCTACCTTTAAAATAGTTATAAAATCTCGATAGCCAGTATATAAGAATATCCCTGGCACGATGCCTGCAATCACAATGGGGAAAACCTCTTGACTCATTCTTAATTAGTATAAAAACGTCGATGACGAACCGTCTGTTGTTTCCTGCTAAATGATGTCTGGTAATCATTTGTTGTAAAGCTAAGATAAAATACTACACGTCACGTTAGCTTAGTTGCCTACGAAGCTAGCGGTCTCGGGTCCAAACCCCGGTAAGGGCAGATTTTTGTGTCTGAGACTTGGATGTTTTTGGTTTGCCTTTTATATATATAGATGTCTATGGGTCTCAGATATTCCACTTACCATCAGCTGGTCTGTGTGCTCGTTTGCCTATCTACGACATACAAAAAAAATGCGAAAAAACTCTTGTTTCTTCCTTAGTTACCTTTTTACGACAAAACGGTAGAACGGATCTTAATGGAATTTCGCTAGGAGATAGATTGTATCGTGAAATACGAAATAAATTCTTGGATTGATAAACTCATTCATTAGCGGCCTTTACACGTAAAGTTCGGACCGCGGGAAACGCCACGCGTCGTTCCAATCTTCGTTCCGAACCGTACATTTTTTACTATTTTACTATTACACTTGCATTTACACGTACGGTTCGGAACGAAGATTGGAACGGCGCGTGGCGTTTCCCGCGGTCCGAACTTAACGTGTAAAGGCCGCTATTGGATAATCTTGAAGTTTGAACTTTATCTTGATCGTGACACATACCCACGTGTATGTATTATCATTCGAACGCAGTGAATCATCTATTTATTTATGTTATTGTTAATGACTATCGTTAATCTACTTACCTGGTTTGCTTGCTATTGTTTAGCCGTGTGTTTTCATGTGTAAGAATCGAAGAACGAGGGAAGTTGTTTTTTAAGTTTTACGGGTTCTATGTAATCTTGATGTTCAGTGTAACATGGTAAAGATAAAAGATAAAAGTCATTTATTAAATAAGTAGGCCGCACGGGCACTTTTACACGTCAGGAGTCTGAACAGTAGTTGGTGATACCATTTTAGGGTTTCTTAGACAATAGTTATAGTTTATTATAGTTTCGCAATGTCCGTCTGTCCGCGGTTTAACTAAGACTCTTGGTACGACAAAACCGTAATTTGACAGAGTTAAGTTATAAATTTTAATTAAAGAAAGATAGAAAGAAAATATATTTATTCACAACAAAAGCACAATTATAAAAAAACAAGTAAATAAAATCAAACAGGTTGTTGTGAAACGGACCCAACTCAGCAATTACGCTGGCAAAGTAGTAAAAAAAACTTGAATATAAAACATGTTTTGGTAAGTGTCATTTTCGCTAGAGTTAGACATCCCCCCCAACCTTTACAGCCAATATTACAAGTATGTCATGAAAATCTGAAAAAAAATGAAAATTAAAGCACATAACACATTTTCTTTCATATGATTTCAGAAAAGGATGGTAATACATTTAACTGACGGATAGTTTTATCTGGGGATTGAAAAATCAGCCCTTAATACAATTCCTCATACATCACTACAAGTCGCTTTCCACTCTTCCCGCTATGTATGCTTAGATCTTTAAAACTACGCAACGGATTTTGATGCGGTTTTTTTTCATAAATAGTGTGATTCAAGAGGAAGGTTTTTAAGTATCATAAATGCTGGTTTATTGTACGGATGTTACAGAAAACTGAAGCGAAGCGAGGGCGGGTCGCTAGTTACCGATAATCGCAAACACAAAACCACGCGGAAATTCAAATCAATTTTCCTCTTCACCTTGCAACGCGTCCTCGAAAACCAGTCTGCTATCAGAGTTCAATGTCACTGCCTCGCGGAGTTGTTTGATAAGACCTTTGGGAATCGCGTGTCTGGAAATTTCATACGGTTATGGTTTTGGGTAGAGTATAATAGAATTAGTTTCTGGGTAGTGATTCTTTCAAAAGCAAAGGTGAGCGTACGCAGGAGTGATGTTCAAGCGGCGAGTTTAAGTAGTCCCGTCAAAGTGAACAAATCACATTTCAGCGCGTGTATTCAATTTGGCAGCATGGCTTCTCGAACGTATAAGGCGGAGAACGGATACTATTGAGAATGCACGCGCTAATATGTGTTTTGCTCGCTCTGCCGGGACTGCTTAAAATCGCCGTTTGGACTTCACTCCTGCATTCGCTCACCTTTGCTTTTGAGAGAATCAATACCCTGAACTACTTGCGTTTGCCCGCGACTCCGTCCGAGTAGGTCGTTTAACGTTACGACCCTTGGGAATTATCAATTTTCTCGGGACACAAAGTAGCTATTATATTTTTTAATCTTGCTCTAGTTAACCTGTATGAAATAACTTGAAAAAATATATAAACTGATATAATAAGGAGATCACACCGGGTTACTCACGTAAAATTTGTCGATAAACGCTCGACATGTTTCTGAAACTGATTTAATGGACACTGTTTCTTTCACAACTGATAGTTCCTAAAACCTAAGATATGACTTTCTAACCCAAGATCCTAATTCTAATTTTAATTAATGGCTTTCACTCCTGTTAAGGTGTATTTCGCCAATGTCAAGTTATTTATAGACACTCTCATGGACTTATTAGAGAACTAAGTCCATGGATGTCACACGCGAGGGCAATTGTTCGGTAAAAGAGTAGTTTCTCTAATGGACTAAACAGAAAAATCCAAGAAAAATCGTGGAAATCGGAATTGATTAAGAGGGTAGGGAAACGTCACCGACTGAAGTTAAAGTATGGTTTTTTTTGACCGCTACCGGATTATATGTACCTATTGACAGTTCAAGTCTCGTCTCCTCAAGTCCTCAGTCCTAACGCTGCAGAGTCCATTATACTCAACAAAGACAGTTGCAAACCTCGCTTTTTGCCACTTTTGTTTCTCTAATCTGCCTATCATCCTTCCTGGCATTCGTTTCGCTAAAAATAGTCGTAGTACTGTAGCGACATTGCATCGGACAAGGGCCTTGGCGCTTCCGCTCGCAGGAAGCTACATACAGCTATGGCCGTCGCTATAGCCGGGGATAATACTGCGGAGTAATGCTAAACACAATTCGCGTGGTTTTAAGCGCAATTCAGACAGCGGGCGGGAGCGGGTCGGAAGTTCGGAGGGTGTAAAATGGAGTTATATAGAAGCATTCACACACGCGGCGGGACGGGCCGGGCGCGGGTCGCGACCGCCGCGCCCGCCTCCCGCCACTACAGCGCGCGGCTGTGGCGGGTCCGGCGCGGGCGTCCTTGGTCGTAATAACACGCATTCTCCGATAGGCATTCTCACAGAGCGCGTTGTAAATTTTACTCTATATACTCGCTATTACCATCCGATCCCGAATGCCCAGCAGCGGCAGGGCCCGCCGCGGTTCGGCGCTATGTGTGAATACGACGACCCGCGCGGGTCCCGCGATGAAAACGACATGCTCGGCGCTCGACACGCTCCCGCCCGCTGTGTGAATTGCGCTTTAATAGGTAGGGCAGTAGTGCGAGAAATAAACCCAATAGGGAATAGGTTTCAGTTTCGGGGCAGTGGTTCAACTGGTCTGTTCAACTGACCAAAATTTGTATTATAAATATGAGGTAGGTTAAGTTTATGTTATGTTAGTTCCTCAGCTGGCCCGGAGGGCTACCACCCAGAAATAGCAGCTCCGCAACAGCGGAGATCCGTCGAGCCTGTTAATTTGATATTCAAATGGAAATTATTGGTCAGTTGGACAAAGCAGTTGGAGCAATGACCCGAAAAATAATATTCATGACTTTTTTTTATAGCTTTAGTAAAATTTTGTAGCATACAACCCAATATGTTTTATGTTATAAATACTTGACAAAATCAAAAATTTTATTGTTAATGAAAGAATGCAGTGTACAAAATTGCGAGTATGTAATTTAAAGGAACCATCGTTGGTAATAAATTCTGGTTAAAATAAAGGCGATACAAAAAACCAACATAAACTGAAGCGAAGTGAGGGCATCGCTAGTAGCTTTATAAATTTCATACTAATCTTAAACTCGTAATTTTTTGTAGGCTGAGTAATAGCGGTCGTAATAAAAGTGAAATGGCGAAATGACAACGTTACATGTACCGCAATTTGGCTTGTTAACAGAAATGGCTAATGACTTTCGTGTCTTGTATGTTGCCTGAGTTATGTTCTTTTTTATATGTCTGTGGTAAACATAAATAAAGGCCGGCTTTTTTTTTAAACCAAACGAGCACTCTGGTCGTAAGTGGGCTCTTGAGGGTTCATAAACATCCCCGAAGGGCCCAAACACAGAAATAGGAGCAGGGCCCGTGGACTCTGTTAAATTTGATATTCAAATACAAATTAAAATAAAATTCATAACATATTGAAAAATTGTACATGACTAAGTATACAAACAGTGACGAATGTGGGATGGCATAAAGTGATCAGTTGAGGAAAGCGACCAGTTAAAGAAAATGTCGAGTTAAATATTTTCACATATTTGACGAGATTCAAAAGTGCCCAGTTGACGAAAATGACGAATTAAAGAAATTAACGAGTGCTCCCCTAATTCCTTAAGACTAGAGCTTTGTTTGGAGCTAGGTATTCTTTTTAAAACTAAACTAAAAGTAAGATAGATAATAAAATATTCCATTTCGTTACCTTGGCTCGATACCTGCTGCGTTACCGTCGAGTAACGCGGTAAAAACGGTAACACAGTAACAAAAACAAACACGTCGTTGTCAGCAAGAGATTTATCGAGTACACCGCAAATCTAATTGGTTTAGTTTGTGTATTCCGAGTGTAAACATGTTCTATTCCGGGATTTGCGCAGAAGTTGACTGGAGATGTTTTAGATGGTTATCACAAGGTCGAGTTTTGTTTGTTTGAATTTTAGTAAGTTACTTTTTTTTGTGAAATAGTGTGTCCAGAGGGCTTATTGTCTAACGCACTCGCAATCACGATCGTTTTTATTTTGAAAATCGAAGGCCTATCTGCATACGAACTTTTTTAAGCAGTATTTTGAAAAAAAAAATGCGTGTATAATACATTCTAGATTATGTAATCGTCTTACAGGAAACTCACAGAAATCAAAGCGAAGTGAGGGCGGGTTGCTTGTAAATTTACATAAAATCTATCGTTCAGACACACCAGTAGCTAGTTAGAGCTTTCAACACCTTATAAATGTTATTCTAAAAACATTGTTTATTTTTATGAGAAAAGACGCAGACGAGCAATCGAGTAAAGCTGCGACCACACCGGTGCTTAAAATACGGTGACGGTACGGAATCGCAGCGACGCGTCGTATCAGCACCGTTTTTGACGCAAGCTCCACAAACCAATGCTTAAAAAACGGTGACGGTATGGAATCGCAGTGACGCGTCGTATCAGCACCGTTTTTGACGCACGCTCCCCACACCGCTACTTAACGGTGCGTATATTACGGTACGTCAAAAACGGCGCCATGTTGTTACTATGACCCCGTCTTTTGTTTAAGCAACGACACCGTTTTTTAAGCAGCCGTGTGGGGAGCGTGCGTCAAAAACGGTGCTAATACGACGCGTCACTGCGATTCCGTACCGTCACCGTTTTTTAAGCATTGGTTTGTGGAGCTTGCGTCAAAAACGGTGCTGATACGACGCGTCGCTGCGATTCCGTACCGTCACCGTATTTTAAGCACCGGTGTGGTCGCAGCTTTACTCGATTGCTCGTCTGCGTCTTTTCTCATAAAAATAAACAATGTTTTTAGAATAACATTTATAAGGTGTTGAAAGCTCTAACTAGCTACTGGTGTGTCTGAACGATAGATTTTATGTAAATTTACAAGCAACCCGCCCTCACTTCGCTTTGATTTCTGTGAGTTTCCTGTAAGACGATTACATAATCTAGAATGTATTATACATAAAGACCTTCCTCTTGAATCACTCTATCTATTGATGAAAACCCCATTAAAATCCGTTGCGTAGTTTGAGAGATCTAAGCGTGCATACAGAGGGACAGACGGCGGGAAGCGACTTTGTTTTATACTATGTAAAGATAGGAAGTGCTGATCTGTGAAGCCACGAGATCTCTATTGTCAAATACCACACTCATCATTTTAAATGTGATAAAAACATAAAAAATGCATTTAGGGTTAAACCTTACACAAGCGGCTGGTTCCAGAATCTTTAGTCTACTCAAATAATTATACTTTTTACCCTATAAAACATCTCAATCGCCCCAACCCCTATTAAAACTAATTTATTAACCTATATCTATTTTTTCCAGGAATCCAACACGCCATCGGTGGTCTCGCCTCAAAGCCGGAGCGCGATCTCCTCATGCAAGACTTCATGACGGTCGAGACGACAAACTTCCCCCACGAAGGCTCCAACCATACCCCGGCGCATCACTACTCCGAGTTCAAGTTCAAAACTTACGCGCCCATAGCGTTCAGATACTTTAGAGATCTGTTCGGGATACAGCCGGATGATTTTTTGGTGAGTTGAAGTTGCCCCTGGAAAGATACGCTTGCCCCATAGTTAGCAAACTTCCTGCCCTAGTCCTATGCGAGCTGGCTTGTGGGCTGGGTTAGGCGGGACAGCATTTGAACTGCAATGCAACTCAGCTGCAAAATGCCAGTTCGAGTGCAGTTGACTTACGTACGTTTTGATGCAGTTACGTTAACTGCATCAGAACTCCACTCGAACTGCCATTTTGCTGTCCGTCTGTACCGGCTCTGTTTAGACGTACTTAAACCCTTTAAGCCTTTGACTTTATTCTGATATCCATGTAACAATTTTATGGCGGGCGGTCGAAACAACTTACCCCACGAAGGCTCTAACTACACACCACCGCATCACTGTTTCGATTTTTTGGTGTTGGAATTGTCTTTGAGTTGCACACTTACCCTATGTTCACACACTTGCCCCCGTCATAGTCTTGACATGTCTCTTACGCGCCCAAATAATAGTAATTACCAAGATAAACCTGCCCCTGCTAATCTACACTATTATTATAGATAAAGAGGAAAGATTTGTATTTTTGTATGTTTTTAAAGAAAAAGCTCGAAAAATACTGGACCGATTTCAAGAATTCTTACACCATTGGAATGCTACATTTATCATTATCCCTGAATAACAAAGGCTACTTTTTATCCCGGAAAAATGAACGGGGTCCGTGGGATGACATAAAAACAAATTCTACGCGGACGAAGTCGCTGGCAGAAGTCTTTTGATTTAACTAAAAACGATACTTAAAAACAGTATTGACGATATAGTTATACATCGACCGTCTATAAACATGTCACATCGACATAACTCTTTACAATTTACGTCATTAGCGCCATCAATATTGTTTGCACTAGATCAGGTTTCTTTCTCCACAACCGTCAATTGACGTCACGCTCAGTTGTCAGGTTATCGTCTCATTTGGGGCAAGAACTGGTTTCGTGGTAATGACAATGAGTCAATCGTGACGTCATTCTCAGATAGTGTTTTGTTTTTGATAGTTTCGTTAACCTCTGAAGCGGTTTGGTCTAATTAACCCAAGTTTAACGTGTCTATCTATAAGGATGGTCCTTATATTTCGACTTTTGAAAAATAGTCGCGACAACCCGCCGTTCGCTTCTATTACCTTAAAAACGAACCTATGGTTTTACTCTTTGATTTCGATTGGGTTTTAGGGGTCGCTACCACGTGCCAAAATTTGAATCACAGCACATCACCTCCTGAGGTTCCTTGTACTCCATTCAAATTAAGATCTAGTGCAAAGAAAGTAAAGTGGAATTTCTTTTGTTTCTATGACTAATGATCTAGTTAGAAAAGTGACTTTATTTAATTCGTAATAGATTCATATTACATTGCCAATTTTCTTTGTATGGTGGGCCGTAGGAGGTAGCTATCGTTACTTAAAATGTATGTTCTTATGGATGTCACACACTGTATAATTAATTATACCTATCTAGTAATATTGATTAAAAACTAAAAATTATCATAAGCGATAACAAAAAAAAATGGGTTTTAATCGAATAGTTACTTAAATGTACCATCAGACCATGGATCATGCTTTTTAATAAAACATTTTTTTTATGGCAACTTGTATTTAAACTCAGTTTTTCACGACCGTAATTACAAATTACTTGTTTTACCATACATTTAGCACAGTATTTACTTAATTGTGACGTCATACTTGAGTGACAATTATTTAAGGGACGTTTTTAACTCTTAGTAGAAATATTGGACATTGACTGTCATTTTTGATTTTAGCAGTGTTCTGATTGCCGTTGATTCTAGATATACATTTGGTCTTTACAAAAAACCTGATGGAACGGACATACAAACATACCTTGGCGGAATGTTTTCTTTGTTCCATTTAACTACTAAACGATAGTTGAATGGAACAAAGTATTTTTTGCCAACTTCAAAACATTGTGCATTTTAACTCAGTCTTAAGTTTTTTATCAAAGCCACATGGCTAAACAAAATGTCATTTCAACCAAGCGGCTAAATGTCTAAACATTAACAGCCTAGTCTTCATAGCATTTTACCTGGACTAATCTTAACAGAACGTATATAAATTAGGTAGGTAGAAAATTACATTATTCTATGCCACATAATCCATTACAATGAATTAACAATAAGATTGTAAATGTAAAAAAATGTAAATAAACAAATGCAAAGTCGAAATGTAAAAAAGGAAAAATAAGAATTAAATTAAACAAAATAAAAATATTGCTTTTTGTTACAGTCACAAATGTCATAATAAAATAATATTGAATAGGTAAGAACAAAATAATATTATAATTATCATGTCAAAAGGTATAAATAATAAAAAAGAACAAACCAATTAAACCTAGTTATCACTATACTTTTACAGAATATTGACGGGGTAGAATCAAATAAAATTGATACTCGCTCAGCCTTTTTAAGGTTCCGAAGACAAACTTTTATAGTTTCGCCATGTCCATCTGTCTGTACGTCACACTCACTTTTTGTCAGAAACTATCAGTCACAAAATTGACATTTTGCACACGTATAATAATATATTTATACCGTTCTTTTATCAACGCTAAATACGAGTTAAAACGCATGTAAATATGTTATTGCTAAATACCTATAGTAGTAAACAGATAAGACACATTGCACAACCATGAAGTTTCTGAATAATGTTAAACAATACCTAACTTATTTGTTGCATATAAAGAAAAAGCAATAACAGCATTTTTTTACTACTGTCAACATTATCAATTATATAGAAACTTCATGGTTGCAATGTGTCAGGAATGACTTCTTTATCTGCCTTGTACTATATTGCAATGGCCTTGATCATACGCAGATTCTTTTATTGATTACCTATAATAAATCACTATGTTATTGACATCGCTAATGAGTAGAATACGTTATTGTTTGGCATGATCACGTGTCACAATTTGCTAACATACTGTTATATGAATAAAACAGTTCACGTAATAATACTAATAATCCTACTAATATTATAAATGCGAAATGTTGTGTGTTTTTTTTATTGATTCATACTGCAACGGCTGGACGGATTTAGATGAAGTTTGTAATGGGGATAGCTTATACCCTGGTTTAACACATAATACCCTTGGTCTAATATCCGGATAGGAGGCGATTTGCACCGGGCTGTTTATTCGATGAAAAGTATTTTATATCAAATTTAATACGCTAAATAATATGTGGCGAATAGGTACCTAGGCTGAAAAATTTGAGTCCAGTACTTATACCATTTTTTTTTAAAGAACTTTTTTTAAAAATTGCAAGTGCTTGTTTAATAGACAAATTACATACTTATCGAATGTATGAAGCCTATAGAATATGCAAACGTTAGGTTGACTATTTTCTTCCCGTCAAACTATTACTATCACGGAGCAAGGATTTAACGAAAATCCAACATTTTTAAGTAAAAATGTATCATTTTGCAGAAATAAAATTATTTTCTTTCTTTCTTTCTTTCAACGAGAAGTAGCGGGAAACTAATTCTAGTTGATAATATTTTCCGTATTAATTCCGTATCTATCGTTGTAAAATTATTAATTATTCAAAAGAATATTTTTCCATTTTAGTATTTATTCACTTGAGTTTTTCCGCTCTAAAGGTGCAATGGTCGACATTTCTAAATAAAACCGCAATTTATAAATACCACTTTAACTTCATCCTTGTACGGCAGTTTCCATGCAATATTAATAAAAGGGGATTGCACGGCGGGTCTGATAGACCCTTTTCTCTTTCACGCATTAAATATTGAAGTGGGAATTTTTAACGTTATGGCTGGGAATATTTTAGTGTATGGCATAATGGAGAGGTAGACAATTCTGGCTGTAAGTTTTTTGTAGTGTTGATGTTAAATAATGAAACATTTACTTTTTGGTTAGTACTAAATATATTAATAACAAGCAATTTTTTTGTTTGTTCAGTATTTTTTAAAAATAAATTAATTTTTTGAGGTTTTATGTTAGAAACTAAAAAAAATACAGATGGCAGTTTAACTATTAATATTAATATTTCAAACTAATTTTGTGGGTGTGCAAGAAAAACAATTAATAAACAGTCAAGCATTAGTAGGCGTTAATTTGAATTTATTTTGAAGAATCGAGGTATTGCGAAAGTAAAACACCAAAAAATAATTCAATACGGGCTGTATAGGCTGTCTAATAATTGTTTTTCTGGCAAACGTAGCCTTTTTACAGAAATAAAAAAAAATACAATATCTCAAAAACCGTGCAACTTTGCACATAGTGAATGTGGTAAAAAATGTTCAAAATTACCCTGACTATCATCTCTTACAACCCCTACACCCGATTACCAAACATAATAAACTAGAACAGAAAAAACAGTAGAAGTGTCAAGTGGGCGTGTAACGTGTGGCATGGTTATGCGGAGTTCCGCGCAACCTACCATACTTTTGCCGCTATCGCTTATTTCGATATCTCGATATTTCTAAAATAGGAAATAAATCCAGAAGCATGCCTTATTGTGCTATTTTGGAATGTAAAAACGATAGCCGAGACAAAAAAAAAAGTGTTTTTATGATTGATTGAGTATTGGCGACAACGGGTCTGATACTAAGCGAAGCTCATGCCACTTCCACTGTTTTTTCTATTCCGTGGTCACTCGACCTCACTCCAATCGGCTTCCCACGGCTATGTCTATCTAAATCACAACTTCACAATTGCAATCTCTTCCCTTCCAGATGTCAATGTGCAGCGCCCCGTTGCGCGAGCTCGGCAACCCGGGCGCGTCCGGCTCCATATTCTACCTGACGAACGACGACGAGTTCATCATCAAGACGGTGCAGCACAAAGAGGGGGAGTTTCTGCAGAAACTGCTGCCAGGATACTACTTAAACCTCGATCAGGTGAGATACGTGAACTTCTCCCAAAAGAAATAAGATTTCTAGATGAACTTATCCTACACAAAAGATAAACTTCCCCTTTACTAAATAGTGACTAATGTCGATGAGTTTATTGGGGGAGTCTTGCCCATAATTTCTGCCGGGTCTACTTCTTGATCCTCGATTAGATCCTTGGATGAACTTTTTACTACTTGTAGTAAGAGACTTATGTCGATTATTTTACTGTTAGATAAGGACAACACTAAGATGGGGAGTTACAGCAAACATTTTTTTTAATGAATCCATTTTAACTCATAGCCAATATCTCTGTGGAGTACAGGGAATTTGCAGAAGCATATACATTTTGAAATAAAATACCGCGGAAAAAGAAAAAGAAATTTAATCAATATACAGAATTTAATTAAGTTTAATATCTTCTATGATACAAAAATCTCATATCTTTGTTTTTTATTTAACAAATGACAATGCATACCTTTAATGTTTGTATCGTGAAGTAAACATTCGTAACCTTTGCTTATTATCTACACGTAAATCTTATAAATATTTAATTAATGATACAAAAACTTGTCTAAACATCAGCAACCACGGAATAGAAAAAACATTGGAAGTGGCATGAGCTTCGCTTAGTATCAGACCTGTTGTCGCCAATACTCAAACTATCATAAAGACAGCACGCCACCATGGAAAATGTTTTTGGTGCGGCTATCGTTTTTACACTCCAAAATAGCACAATAAGGCATGCTTCTGGATTTATTTCCTATTTTAGAAATATCGAGATATCGAAAAATCTAAATAAGCGATCGCAGCAATAGTATGGTAGGTTATGCAGAACTCCGCATAACTTTGCCACACGTTACAAGCCCACTTGGCACTTCCACTTCTATTGTTTTTTCTGTTCTGTGTCAGCAACAAACGTGACTTGTTTACCGCCATCTACCGTACACCGCCTGGGTATTGATTCTCTCAAACGCAAAGGTGAGCGAATGCAGGAGTGAAGTCCAAGCGGCGAGTTTAAGTAGTCCAGTTAGAGCGAGCAAAACACATAATAACGCGTGCATTCTCAATTAGGCAGCCTTATACTATACGTTCGAGAAGCCATGCTGCCAAATTTAATACAAGCGCTGAAATGTGTTTTGTTCGCTTTGACGGGACTACTTAAACTCACCGCTTGGACTTCACTCCTGCGTTCGCTCACCTTTGCTTATGAGAGAATCACTACCCTGAACTAAAAACCTTCCGCAGAACCCCCGCACGTTACTGCCAAAATTCTTCGGTCTATACTGCTACCAATGCAACAGTAAGAACGTGCGGTTGGTCGCCATGAACAACATACTACCTTCAGCTGTCAAGCTACATCAGAAATACGATTTGAAAGGGTCGACTTACAAGAGGAAGGTGAGTAACGCCATCTAGTGTGTGACTAATAAACAATCAGACCAAGTTTGATGCTTCTAAGGGTGCTACCAGACCAATCGATCGATCGTCGATTGACGGCATCGATCGATGGTAGAATGGATTAGTCGACGTCAATCGATAGTTCCTACCAGACCAATCGATCGACTTCGATCGACGTCGATCGATGCCGTCGATCGACGATCGATCGATTGGTCTGGTAACACCCTAAAGTCGTGGTCAATAGAAATGGCAAAAGATGTAAACAAATACACGGTATTCTTCGACACATAACCTCAATATTTCTGCAAACTAGTTTTGATTTAAAAAAACTAAAGTTAATAGTTATTTAATCTTAAACATTATGTCAAAATAACAATCAAGCGTGTACATCATTAAATATACCTCACGCGATGTCCAAAAGTAATTGATTATGGTGTAATAATGATAAATATCTCCGTTTGGTTTTGTTTACATATTTTGTCATTTCTATTGACCCCGACTCTATGTATTAACCCACTCATTACCTAGCGTCTTATACATACTATGCTGCGATGCAGACGCATCTCCAAGTATGATGCCCATTAGCGACCACGGCATTCGGTGAAAGCTAAATTGGACGCCGATAAGCGTCAGCGGCATCCTGGAGGGAATTTTAGTAATATCAAAATGTGTTATTATTGTTATTACGATATATCGTTAGTAGAAATGTGACGCCAATCTGCGTCCACAGTCTTGTATTGAAGTAGAAAAAGACTCGTGTCATCGACAATAAATGGTTTACCCATAAAAAAACAGTAACAAAGATGGTTCTTGTATGAGAATCCCTGTTTATTATTAAGTTATTTTTTTTACTTAATTTGCCATAATAACCAATTTTTTTTCTACCAGGCGAGTAAATCGGAGCGACAAAAAGGTTCTCGCGCTACGTACAAAGACCTAGACTTTATGGAACACCACACCGAAGGCATATTCCTCGAGGCGGAGACCTATCAAGCTCTCATCAAGACTATGCAGAGGGATTGCCGAGTATTGGAGAGTTTTAAGGTATTCTAAATCGTTGCAGGTTTTTGGATGGTGATTCGTCGAGCGTTTCAACCGCCTCATTTATCTGGACACATTTTTGTAGGAGTGGCTGTAGATTTTGATTGCGTTTCTGGTTAGGTATCTAAGTTTACCGGACATTTAATAAATATCCAAAAACGGTATCAAAATATACGCTCAATTCTTCAAAAATATGTCCAGATAAATGAGGCGGTTGAAATGCTCGAAGAATCACCCATTTAGTGAAAAAGCCAACACGACAGGGATTGGGAATGCCCTTGTGCGTTTTATGACTCGTTTAGGATTGGGTTTTTGTGTGGTAGAATCGTGAGAGTGTCCATTGTTATGATATTTATTTGTTATTATTCATATGTAAACAAACACAGGCCATTTGGTGTTAAAAATGTCAAAAAATACTTGACTAATGGCTAAGCATTGCGAGTCCAGATTAAAAAAAACCGGACAAGTGCGAGTCGGACTCGCGCACGAAGGGTTCCGTACCATTATCTATACAACATTAGCAAAAAACGGCAAAAAAATCACGTTTGTGATATGGTTTGGTATATTTAATTATTTATTTTATTCTGTTTTTAGTTGTCTAAATTTCAACTGTCTAGCTATGACGGTTCATGAGATACAGCCTGGTGACAGACAGACGGACAGCGGAGTCTTAGTAATAGGGTCCCGTTTTTACCTTTTGGGTACGGAACCCTAAAAACAGAACATGCAATAAAAATGCAATATTTATTTGCAGATTATGGACTACTCCCTTCTAGTAGGTATACACAACCTAGACGAGGCTCAGAGAGAGAAGACGGAAGCGAGGAAACGCACAGACTCGGGCCAGAGCGATGGCGAAGACGAGGGAGCTAAGAAGAGTGGGCTAAATCGCACCAGGTAAGCTTACGAGGGGCACACATAGTTATACTTGCCTCTTAGATTACATTGGCAGATTGGCCCAACTGTATAATATAAGGTCACGGAGGTTAATTCTGGGGTCCTAGTGAAAAAGGGTACAAGTCGACTTGATTTACTGTCAGTAGGTACAAATGGAAAATCGTCCACTTGAAATTATACGTCAGTTCAGAAAAATTACCATTAGAAATACGAAAAAAGGAAAATTGTCCATCCTGTATAACTTCTAAAATGGAATCATGTCCCATGGTAAACTTGCCCAATATGATATTGGTCGAAAAAAATATGTCTATTTGTATTTACGTACACTCGTAAATATGACCAATTGTAAATACGTCCTACCTGAAATATGTACAATTTATTTTATATTTAAATGGTTTTTATAATTAGACTACATTCACTTGTGCGTATTTCATTTTGCTCATAATTTATAATGGGCCAAATTCCATTGGGACTTAATTAATTTACAACGAAAATAAATTTGGTTATAAATACTTTTTAGCACAATTACCTTTTGACTAAATTCACTTTGGACACATTTACTTTTGACCAAACTTCAGAATGGTTATTTAACGTGGACGATTTTCCATGTGCACCTACTGACAGTAAATCAAGTCGACTTTTTAACTCGTAATAAAAAAGGGTATATACATGAACGGAGTATACTAGACTTAAACCCTTTTTCACTTGATCTTCAGATGACTTATACCCACTAGGAGCCCAGAATACTGGGTTCCTAGTGAAAAAGGTTGTAAGTCTCCTGAAGATCAAGAGAAAAAGGGTTTAAGTCTAGTGTACTCCCTTTATGTATTTAACCTTTTGTAGAACAAGTTAAGTCGACTTATACCCTTTTTCACTAGGACCCCAGTGACCCATTTCAAAAAAAAATATGATTGATGTCGTCAATGTCATTAGAGATGCCAAGTCATTTGGAACTTGTAGGAAAGTCAACCTTATTGTTGTAGAATGTCAGATTGACTTTCGACCTAGGGTGGGTCACAAATTTAAGTCTGACTATAGGCTATACTTATTTAAATATATATTTAGATATGGCTACATTTTTTTAGGGTTTTCTTTTTATTTTATCATTGTAATTTAAAATAAAGATTTTCTGTTATTGTTTGTAATTAATATTATTTTCTTTTTATTATATTTATCAACGTGATTATAAGCAGATATAGGAATCCAGGGGCAAAATTTTATGACAAGTAGGGAGTTTCTATATCGATAAACTCAACTATCGATGCTTGTTCTGTATACTAGTGATCACTCCAAGTTTTGTTTGGACAAATATTTTTTTATTAAAAGTGTAAAAATTAAACAAAATTGTAACTTAATTCTCTCCTTTTTCTTCAGAACGATTTTTAAAACTTTACTCATTATAATTTTTTTCTCCATTACTCTCCCAACTACTATTGTTAAAAACCTTCGGGCGTTGAACGTCTCCGTCTTAGCATATAAAAATATTACAGGTGCCTAAATGACTTTTAAATTTTTGTGGAAGTAATAGGGGCATTTTTTTTAATATGCTTTGTGACCTTCTTACTTCAGAGCAATACTTACAAAAAATAATCATACAATGCTGGGGGCGATAACTAGTATACGGAAAAAGCATCGATAATTGAATTTATCGATACAGGAACTCCCTACCTGTCATAAAATTTTGCCCCCTGGTTTCCTATATCTGATTATAAGAAATAGGTAGTTGAAATATTTGTATTTTGATTTGCACAACCAAAAATATATGTTTGTATTTCTAGGGTGAAGGTTATATTGTTATATATAATAATTTCAGATCAGACAAAGAAGACTTTGGCGCACAAGTGAAAAGGACGCAGTACGCAGTATTTGTATATGAATGTCCTAACATGCATATGTGATAGCGCCCTAGCAACTAATGTTTGTCGACATCAATAGATAAAATTCGATAAAAAGTAATAAATTTAGCAGAATACGAGTAATGAACCAGAAAGTAGTAGAATCGATCATTATCAAGGTTTATCAAATATACGAGAAAATAAGAATATTGAATATTAAATGGGGAGTTTAAAAAAAATAGCACACCTTTGACTTTTTCTTTAGATTTGGGAAAAAACTTGCACGTTGGTTGGGATCATTATTCTGAACTAGAAAAAATTGTATCCCTATATGTACCCAAAAATATGTATGGAATTGTCCGTTTTGTTACCAAGAAACGTATTGGATTTTGATAACAAAACGGAACAATTCCATACATATTTTTGGGGACATATTGGGATAAATTTTTTTCTAGTTCAGAATAATGATCCCAACCAACGTGCATTTTTTTTCCCAAATCTAAAGAAAAAGTCAAAGGTGTGCTTTTTTTTGAAACTCCCCAAATAACGTAACATAGTGGACATTGATGTCCCTATTTCGGCTTCTCGTACATTATCAAACTTACCAGTAAAGTATTTTGTAGGTTTTACTATCGAGAAAAACAGCATATCTATCTGTATGTAGTAATTCCTTATTACTGTTTTTATGCTGTAATATGAATAAATAATATGAGTGAATACCTACACAAATATTACAACTTTGCGCAAATAGATACAATGCTCATATTATGCAAATATTTCTTTGTTCAAGGTATACTTTCCTAAAAAAATAGTACTTGTGTCAGTTAAAAGCGTTTGTTATTTTTTACGTCTATTCAATTCAAATATTAAAAGTACAATCTTTTTGATTTGGATTTAAAAAGTAGGATCGGAAGTCTTTGGAAGGTTTGTTTTAGATATTGTTTATTGTTAAAATCTTGATCTAGTCTGAAACTAAGCCACTTCCCGCCGTCTGTCCCTCTGTACGTACGCTTAGATTTTTCTAACTACGCAACGGATTTTAATGCGGTTTTCATCAATAGAGTCAATCAAGAAGAATGTTTTTATAATCATTTCTGGGTTATGTACGGCTGTTACAGAAAACTCGCATAAACCGAAGCGAAGCGAGGGCGGGTTGCTAGTTTCCAGATTTTTAACCTGATTTTATCTATCAATGTCGACAAAGGTAGACTAATGCATATGTTCTAATTCTAATCCGCATTGTGACGTGTCGTTCTGACTCTAACAAGCAACTTATAGCATTAATTCCTGCATGTATTACTATACTTTTATACTGTATTTAATAATAGACATTATACATTTGACCAAATATATGTATCTTACCAATGTAACATTCGAACGTGTATTGTGATACATCTGATGTGCATATCTCGAGAATTTTCTAGAATTTACTGCTGGTATAGTCTCTCTTATGAGCGCCCCAGTCTAACAGTCGGACTCACAGGCCGAGAGAGACGCAGCTATATATTAGAATGAAAAAGTTACATACGTCTCTCGAAATATCAACTGGCGGACTATTTTTTTTTTAGAACTAGTTTTATGAAAACAGATTAATTATGAAATGCCATGCCGAAAATCGATTATATTCATTGCGTTAAATTATATATTTTACAAACCATCAAGGTTCTGCTCAATACTTATTTTGTTCGCAAAAGATACACATATTTTTCCATTTTATAACACATTCATAAACTCCCCCCTTTTCTAAAGTATACATTAGATTTTGTAATTCATACCATTTTTGCCAAAATTATCTTCCTATTTTCTTTCTGACTTAGGATTCCACAAACTATGTGGTAACTATTAATGAAGTAGATTGTCGTGTGGTATTTAGAAATAAAAAAATAGATTTCTTTCTGTCAATCGTATTGGGATGAATAGGTAAGAATTGGCAAACTATATTTATTTAAAGATAGGTCAAATTGTATATAAGTTAGTTTTATTCGTTTGGCAAGTAGTTGGAATATTTAAACAAAGTGCCCTTTTTTCTATACTTAACATGAAATACAGGATGTTCTAAGGACGAATGCAAAGGGAACGATTGTTTCGCGATTATTAGTTGTTAGGAGTTATGGCCGTATTTCGTAACATAAGTTTCGGGTCGGAAAGTTGATTGACCTTTATAGTTTTTAGAGTAGCACTACTTTCTTTTTGTCTTTGCCAAGATTTAGAACAAAGACGCTTCTAATCTTACTAATATGTCACTGATTAAAACGCTCCAAAATTGTAAAGGCGTGGCGTTGTATTGTACGCGTTTGGTCGCAGGTCGATAAACCGACAGCGTTTGGTGGCGCACTCCACGGCGATGGAGAGCATTCAAGCGGAAAGCGAGCCCATAGACGAAGAAGACGATGTGCCGTGAGTATACGTACATGAAACAGTATTTTTCTCTGGCCTTTGTTTCCTACTGCTGGGCAAACATCAAAAAAAGAACGAATTTATGGATGTATGTAATCATGTTGGTTTATTTGTGACTTTATTGAAGGGGTGTCATGGGCTGTATTTTAAAGCTATACTAATATAAATTGAGTTTTAGCGCATTATTTCTTATGCTGCAGAGGTAAATTTTAGTATTTTACCATGGTAGTCCGGTTTTCGAAGCTTGGATTTTCTACTTGATAATCGTTAATCATTTCAGAATGCCACCCATAGTGTAGCCAAAGCATTTCGTAGACAGTTCTATAATGACCATTACAGCATTATTACTACCATGGTAACACTCATTACGGAAATCAGTAATAGCATTTGGTGAACAATTTGACAATCCATATTTTACGCCTCGTACCGAATTCGCCACCAAAAATCCCGTGTTGTGACTGTCGCGTAAATAACATTTTTTTATTATCATGTGTTTTTGGATGCGTTTTTTTTTTTTAAAGAAAGCTAGTTAAATCGGGAAAGAGGCTAGTTTTCATTAAAATCTGTTGGGTCTTTTAAGAGCTCGCCATTATATCGGGGCTTTTTATCTTTTTAAATATATTCGTTTTAATTTTTCGCGTAGACCGGGAGGTATTCCTGCGCGTAACGCGCGCGGCGAGCGTCTCCTGGTGTTCCTCGGCATCATCGACATCTTGCAGTCGTACCGGCTGCGGAAGAAACTCGAACACACATGGAAAAGCATGATACACGACGGGGTGAGTGAGTTCTAGGGTACATACTGCCCTCCAAAAGAGAGGCAGTATAACGGTATAAGGTCCTTAGGCTTGAGTTGTTCGCAAGCGGCGTAAGGTAAGATAGGGAAGCAAACGAGCATGCGGTTTACCTGATGCGAAGTAATCACTAATGATCGGCGACCGGAAGCAATTCTTCGACGAAAGTATAACATAGATATGATTATATTTAAATTTCGCGCACAATTTATACATTAAAAATATATGCAGTTTTATTATCGAGGTTTTAACATATCTTTAACGATGAAATATCGGTTAACAACTACGCACCTCTCACATCTGTTGATGTAGAAAGGTATAAGGCTCTTTATATAAAAAACCCTCAATGATAAAATCAATCGATTGACAATATCAAACATAGAAAAATTATAATTTACTACAACAAACTAAATTATGGTTTTATTTTCAACATCACAGACTTATCCATATTAGTTATTACGTTTGACGTTAAAGTGACATAAAATGCTACCGGTCGCCGATCACTAGTAATCACCATCGCTCATAAACACCAGCAACTCAAGAAGAGTTGTCGGTCCGTTGCCACTTGCCGGTCAATAAGCTATTGTCCTAAAAAAATCTAATTAGTCCGTCATTTACATTGGCAAAAAATATTGACGTAGTTTTTATTTTGTAAATTAAACAAAAAATAACGAAGAAGAAAAGAAGAGAAGATAAGAAGAACGTGACGTCAGGCCGTGGCACACTTTATACCACGTTGTGACCCCTAAGTTGTGGGCCCTAAGGGCCTGTTGTTTGATCAGTAGTTAAACCAACTAATCGTTATAAAACGTAACTAAGGCTGGGTTTTATAAAGATCTGTTAGATCAAATTTCGGTCAGGAATGTCAAAACTTGTATGAATTTGCTAAAATTTGATCTGACATATTTACTAACGGACCTTTATAAAACCGGGCATAAGGCTGGGTTTTTTAAAGATCCGTTAGATCAAATTTCGGTCAGGAATGTCAAAACTTGTATGAATTTACTAAAATTTGATCTGACATATTTACTAACGGGCTTTTATAAAACCGGGCCTAATGGTTAAATCTCAAGGAAATGTGTCAAAATTTCGATTCCTTTTTCGAATTTTAATAATTAGTTGAGTTAAAGAACTACTGAACAAACAACGAAACCTAAGTACGGCCGTGAGCTAACCATTGTCTTGCCTCTCACAGACTACGCAGATACGGTGAGATTGTATCTGCTTATAACAGGGGAGGGGAGTTAAACCGTCCCGGTCATAGAGCGAGATGACTGTGGTGATTTATTTGTGCATTTTAATGACAAAATTATTTTGGTATTTTTAGGATACGGTCTCGGTCCACAGGCCGAACTTCTACGCTCAAAGGTTCCTAGATTTCATGGCCAAAACCGTATTCAAGAAGATACCTTCGTGTAAGTATTACTTTATGACGTTTTGCTTAACTAAGGATAATATATGCTGATCCTTTATGAAATGGCACTTTATTTTCTTTCAATATTCGTATTTTTGAACCCGGTATTACTACCAGAGCCCCTTGCCAAGCGCGTCACTGGTAGATCACGTGACTTTTCGTATCACGTCATCTACCAGTGACGCGATTGGTTTAAAAACGAAACGAATAGAAACGCTTTTTGGCGTAATGCATCTTGGCAAGGGCCTCATGCTACAATAGGTGTTGACAGTAGTAGAGATAATTTACACCAACAACGAAATTCAACTGACTAAAATATACTGAATTATCTAGACTATTTGTTTTTAAATAATCGAATTTTGTGACGTCATTGTCCAGTACTTCATGTAAATCTTTATACAAGCTATCGTTTTGATACTTCATAAAAAGTTGAAATTCGACTTGTTGGGCAACTTCAGGGTTTTTTTCCACTTTGTTACAGTTCCGTTACAAAGTGGAAGTAGAGGCAAAATGATCTTTATTTATAGCTGCTAACGGGAAATATTCGGTTTTATGTTTTGATGAATAAGGTGCAATTTCATAAGGGTTTTTAATGATGGACGGTTTTGAAATAAATTTCTTACATGATTGATAGTTTAGGTCGTATAGGGTAATTTTTCTTCAATTTTCCTGTTTCTCTCTTCAAGTCATTTCAAAATCATTTAGGGCTTAAATCAATTTTGTGTAAAATCTGCCATTATAAATGACGTTTAAAAACTATTTATTTATGTTACTCGACTCTTTTGTAATTAAATATTTTTTTTTTCAATTATGCAAAAAGATTTAAAATAATACGTACTTACTACATTATTTTGTTTAACATGCTGATTAATACATGTGGCAGATTTTACACGGGCTTTTAAAGATGTCCCAAGTAATAATCTAGTATTGAAATATGTGCCTTACTTAGTAGTATTAAGTAGGTATTAAAATCCCGTTCATTGTTGAGCTAATAATATGTGTTTTAATCCCATACAAGGTAACGTAAGTAATTTATTGTATTTATGTAATTTTGAAACTCGAAACTTAATTATATAGGTTTAACCAAAGTATTGGGTGAACCCGGAATATATTTAAAAGAAATTAAAGAGTTTCGAAATTCTGTGTAACATTGACAACATTTTTTATTGAGTATTATGATTTCAAATTAATCACTCAGTACGCTCGTGTTATAAAATAAAATGAAAGTAATTTTAAACGTTCTCTTTTTTATGTTATTGAATAAACTTTGAGACCTGGCCATTCTTTTTTTATTAATACTGTACATCTATTGTTTGTTCGATTTGATATGTAACATTAAAATTGTTGGTTAAGTTCCGAAAAAGAATAGCAACTTTCATACAAAATATAACGATTACTGAATTACTTAAGTTATGATTATTTTAAGTAACGCAGGAGAAAAAATATTCATACAAAATCTAGTAGATGTCCACCTACCTACCTATTTTATAAAATATTTACAAAGCTAATTTTTACTACATAATTTTAATTACAGTTACATTATTATTTCAACTCTTAAATTTTCTTTTATGACACTTCGTACATTTGTGATATTTATCCCAATAAACTTTCAAATAGTTCTAAGTCAACAAAAAGTGTTGTCCCAAAATAACCCTTGTCGTAACACATGTTAACGCTATAATCCTGCGCCAGTGGACCTGCCAGAAATCAAGGGGAACCACCGCAAGTTCCGAACCCTGGTCACAAGCTACATAGGTACTGTAGGGTGTTTTTGTACGTGTGCCTGTTTCGAGGGGCGGGTGTTGGTGTGTTGCATTAAAATTAAAATGTGGACAGAACTAAGTTGAAATAAATTGAAATGGTAGTTGAGTTATGTGATTTTAGACGCTAGTGACTTGAAGGCAATTTTCGATACGTTTTTGTTTTTACGTATTAATAAATTCATCGTAGCCCGGGGTTTTTTAATAATTGATTATTTGTATGCTATTCTTTGAGTTTTTGATGTTTCGACTTACCGACATGCCAATCGAAATACATATATTGGGCATGCGACACCTTTTAAAAACCTTTTATCTTTTTTATCATCAACAAAGTGTTTGATTTCAGAAAAGAAACCTTTAAGTTGCACTTGTATAAAAAGTGTATTTAAAAAATAAGAGAGTTTTTCTGTAATATACGTAAAAGACTATGCTGCTTAAATCATAATAAAAAACGGTAAAATTGCACTTCAAGATCGTTAGCGGGTATTTGCGCCTCATAACAGACGGATGACATTTTATTCCCAGAAAAATGTTAAATTACCACTTGGATGTACATAGTTCTTGCATAGTTACCATTGCATCGCAACTGTTTTTTCCTATATTACAGTCCAAATGTAGCCTTTCTCGGATCACAGTAAGATAATAAGAGCTTAGAAAAAGCTATGTGACGCTCTAACCGCCATATTCTATATTTCATTATTAGGTTTTTGAGTGAATGAAGTAATAACAAGGTATAATAGTAATCATACGCTTAAACATTCCTTTAAAGTGTTGTTTGTAATCGACAGCTCAGTATATAATGAGTAAATGAGATAGAGTTATATAACTATATGTCTTAATCTTCGAGTTTAACTAAACAGAGCTAGTGTATTTACCTAAATTGACGTCAATAGCGCAATCGTACGTAGTTGTATGTATTCCTATCTCACTCACTCTACGGCTCCGAGTTTGAAGCAAGTTCCAAGTAAATTGTACTCCGTATAGACAAAAAATTGCCCGTTACTTTTATTTAAAATTGTACAGTTGTAAATTTCATGAGTAAGTTATTTCTGAAAGCTAGATAGAGTAGAAGTTAGCTTTTTAGTCTGGTTTAGCATGTCGTGATTTAAAATGGAGTTTTAAGGCATGTATAAATAATTAAAACATGAAAAAAACCACCAACACCCAAACCGAATTTTCAGTAGGCGTACCGCTGGTGTATGTGTTTGTTTTTAATTTAACATTTTATTTTAACATTTCCTTTGTCAACGCATTCGATTCAATAGGCATGTATTAGAAAACACTTTTATTTCGATTTATTTTCAATTGGATGCTTATTTTTGTTTACCAAAAAGAACACAAAAAATTTTTGCATGACTTTTCCTAGTCATGCACGTCCCTGGTCTCCCCTATCGAAGTTCGAATAGTAATATGTGTTTTTTTTCCCTTTCGCACAATTGTCCGTGTTCGGAATTACGCCCGCGCCCGTGGAGGTCTAAGTAAGTCGCGTTTTGGGTTATGTAATCCCGTGGTTTGAAAAAGAAAAGTATATGAATATTAAGGTCTTCAAGCATGTGCCATGTTGGTCTTGTCTCCTCTTCGATGTTAGTTTGTTGTCTTGTTGGTTTATGACACATTGACGTAGAAACTAACGAACCACACCAATCGACGCCAAACATTTTTTTGTAGTTCATACATATCGTTTAATCGCTCGAAAATACTATCCGTTGATGCTTATTCGTTACATTTTTTTAATATTTTAAAAAGTAAAAAAAAAAAAGATTTTTTAGGGTAGTTGGGCATGTCGGAAAGGAACCATCGTTTTAATAAATAAATAATTTTTGTGGAGCTGTCCACTTTGTAACCGACAAATGTATCACAGTAAGATAAGGAGGTAACATGTGGACCACTAAACAGTTTTTTGGTAACACCCCAGTAGTTTTTTAACACTCACCTTCTGTCAGTCACAGTTGAGAGCAGGTTAAAAAAATTAACATTTTTGACAAGAAAAAACTAGCAAATATTTTAATTTATAAAAGAAAATCAGGCATAGTTTAATGCTACGTTCGGATTCTCTATGACTTTAATAATATATTTAGAACTTTTAAATGACATACTAAGATACAAATACCTAACTAAGCGTCAATGTGTTTATAATCAATATTTGGTCTGTTGTCGTTTGCGTTTGTCATTTTGACGTTTATTACCGATCCCCCGGTAGTTAGCCCCTTTGGTATTTTGTTTTACCTTCCCGAAGTTTTGGGTAATACGCTACGCCAGTTACCATTATGTGATTGTATTTCTATACTTTCGGTGGAAAAGGGTTATAAAAAAAATCATGTCACAATAATATTACTGATAAAGTGATAACATACATACCGTTACGCCTTCATTCCCAGAGTGGGGTAGGCTGAGCTACGGAATTACCAACAAGTCTAAAAACTGTTGTATATTAATTAATTTGACTTTGTACGTTTGCGTTGATGTGCGTAAAATTATGAATTGTCTTTTGGATTGAAAACACTATGTTGAAGTCAAAGTGCAATCTATAATGTAAAAAAAAACCAGCGAACTGGTGTGATAGATAGTGTTGATATAGCTATATGAATTTTAATGATAACAAGTAAATAGATGTTTCATTATTAACTCAACCAGCATTGTCTGTCAGGTCTGAGTTATACTATCTATGGAGCCACAGACTAAAAAAGGAAGGAGACTAACTTTCTCATTCTAACCAATAGTTGCGTCTTTTTCGGCCTATCCGACCGTTAGCCTTTGGGGCCAAACAGATTATTATAATGTTATGATAAATATCAAATTATTTTAATATATGTTGGGTATGCTACGTTCTTAAGAAACCCTTTTTCACTGAAACCTTTCGATCTATCCACATACATGTTCTATCATTCTACAGTCTTCGTGAAATCTTGGTTAAAGCATGGTTTTTGGAAAACCTTTTAGTTTTATTGTTTTTATTTTACTAAGGTAGGCATTCGATTTTTTTAATTTTGAGTTTCGCATCGCCTTAATGTCACGCAACGTTTTTAAGCAGTGCTTTGTTTATAAGCATTTAGATTTTTTATTTAAACACTGTTTTTAGCTAATCTTTTTTTAAAACGCATTTTTGAGGTGTTAATTAAATGTAGTTAATTTTAATATATATCTAGTTAAGTACCAATTTCACCAAACGATGTTAAATGGCAATCAATGTTAATCGACTATTAGTTCATACATTTTGACGGCTATTAACACTCCAATCGTCTTCTAAGTGGTTGGTGAAATTCGACTTTAATATTGTCCCATCATAGTGGCAATACAAAAAATACTAGAAGCCCCTATTTAGATTTGACTATTTATATGACTTTGAACACTGAACTGGGCCTCTATTCAACACGGTAAAAACAATATCGTTTTTGATCTGTTATCATATTGTCACCGTTTTGATAGCTCTTATTTACTTGACAGTAATAGCGTCTGACGTCATAACAATACCATAACAGGTCAACTACGATATCGTTTTTACCGTCGGGAATAGAGGCCCTGCAGTCAATTTCATCTTATTTAGGTTGGCTCTGCTCTCCCTAAATCACTAGTCCCACTTTTATGCACTAATCTTTTAACCTATATATTTACAGAGATTGTAACTCTGACAAAAAAACTGATTTATATAATTTTTAAACTGTTGTCGAAACATTCTAAATTTATCAATGATATTTGATATACGGCTTAATAGCCTCGGCCTATCGTCGGTGACGCTGCAATATCGCGTTACTAACAAATTAAATAAACCTTAGCAAGTAAATCATTAAGGTACATTTAGCATCTTAATGAATTTGTTAGTTACACCTTTTGTTGTTGTTTGCCTCCCACACACGATCAAAGAACACCTCAAAAATGCGTTTAATAATTTATATATTTTATTATATTGACATATCATAATTGTAATATTATAATTGTAGCACTGAAACACTCTCCGTCGAAGAGAAAAAGCATCACGAAGCCAACGAGGCCTATGGAGGAGATTGACACCCCAGGTACGTTTTTTTTAATTATATCTTATAATGAATCGACTACGACATGGATTTTTTTTAATAATAAATATGTGGTTAAATCATGTTTATATGGGATATTGTTTATTTGTATAGAAAATTAAGGTTTAGATAATCTAACCAAAATGGCGCGGTTATTTTTTTAAACTAGAAGTGCTAAACATATACTTTTCCCTTTCTTTAAAACAAACTGTTAAAATTAATATTTTAGTATCGTGTTTACTCTATTTATGTTAAGTCGATTCATTTCTTCCTATCCTATCACCCCGTAGTATTTTTTATTTTTTTAACACTAGTTTTTAACCCCTCCTAACAGAATGCGATTTGGTACCTATGTATTATTATACATTTCAGTTTATTTTCTCCCCTCCCCTCCCATGATCCTTTTTTTATTTAACGTAGTTTGAAACACGTTTTTTATCGCGAGTGTGTGCTAACGAAGACAGCATGGTGTTTGGAGGCGGAATAAACTGAAATGTATACAAACAAAAAAAACTAAATTAAAACAGCTGTCTGTTACGCAGGACGAAAGTACAACGCGAAACCTATAAAAGACTACAACCCAGAGTTGTTAAAGGCGTCTAAATTATCGCCTAGGTCTTCTCTAAGATCTAGCCTCAGCGATTTCACAGACACCACGATATCAACATGGAATCAGAAACACGCTCCCATCGCCCCTGAGTACCCGTCAGTTCTGTCGGACAGACTCAAGACTTTCGACAGAGATCGCACGTTCCAAAGGCGAATCGATTTCGACACTTCAAATTTAACAACCAGAGACCCTGGCCCGTCCTTCGCCGATAATATATACAGAGCCACAGTCCAAGATAGAATGGAGACGCTATCAGAACAACTAAACAAAGTACTAAGCACCGGAGTTGGTAGCTCGCATATTAATGGAAGTTTAGCTGACAGCGGCATTCAGACAGATAACACCAGTACCAGCGTTCCTCAAATATATTTAGATACGCAAACAACGCAAACTATACCAGGCAGTCCAACGATTAAAATACTCAAAGACGCCTCAGTCGATACCCGGAATGAAAACAATTTACAAGATATACCATTCATCGATGATGAAGAAGATTTTGTAAAAAGGAGAACGCAAGTCATAGAGAAACATAAATCCATGTCGAACATACCAGAAACATTCGAAGATGAGAAATTCAACGCAAGACTAACAAACAGTTTAAACAGAACAAAATCACCAACGTTCGTTGATAAATTTAAGAAATTCTTCATGGATATCGGTTTGGTTAAATCAGATAGCTTGACAGACTTGAAAAATAATGATGCCAGCACTTTACCAAAGAGTTTGAACTCTAGTTACAGAACAAGGAGTGCTACTCCCACAAGTGGTTTAGAATTGCGGGATTCATCAACGCTACCCAAAGATATGCGATTCAGAAAGGCCCGGTCGACGCAGGCCGTGTATATAAAGCCAGAATCTCCTTTGCCAACCAAAAAGGATCAAGAAATCCAGACAAATACACACATTTCTGTAGTCAAATTGAATGGAGACGAAACTTTTGATACAGAATTGGAGAAATTTATAAAAGAAGTAGTTTATGTAAAAAGTATAGATAAAGCTGAGATATATAATACTAAAAGTAGTGGTAGCACTATTATAGTAGTGCCTCCGGCTGATTGAAAATTATATGTAGCTTATATGGTTTAGTATTGTGATGTAGCGTGGCAAAACTGTTTGACAATTGTAGAACTGTCATTTGTACAGTCTAATTTATTAATAAACATCGGTCTTCTTCGCTCTAAGAAACTCGAGACGATTGAACCGTCATGTAAGCGAATAAATGAAACCGTGGTAGATAACCGATGGATAATAATAAAATGGACATACTAGATAGAACGTTTGAAACTCATTGGTGCCTAATGTTGTATCTATGAACGACTGCAAGTTTTGTTATTGCTTGTATTATTTTGAGGTCAGTCAATTTTCTAAGCCCAGAAAATGATTTTTTTCCACCCAGTTTTATAGAGACTTGATTTTGTAGTTTTTTTGAAGTATAAACTGAATTTCATGGATATTAATCAGACATTTATTTTAGATAAGCTTGCAACTTAGCTCCAAAAAATTTAAAACTACGGAAATAATGAAGTTTTACTGTTTTATTTTCATCCATCTTAACTTTCAATCAAAATTAAAAATTAAATCAACCTCTATAACTAAACTATCATTACCAGTTTTACCACCACTAAAAATTTAATGTTGACAAAGACTGAAGATAACACAAAGGGTTCTTTTTAGAGGTCCTAAGAGTATTTCTGACAGTTTTCTCTGTATTTAATTCCCCCTATAATAATCGCACAAACCTGATGATGATGAATTATGAAATAGTAAGAAAGCACAATAGTTCAATATTTATTCTATGATTTGTCATTGACATTCCGTATATTAATGAAATGAAAGTATTGTTAATGTCACAAATATTAAAAAGTGCCTTTTATTGAGAGTAAGTATTTATTTTTATACATATCTAATCTAAAGGCAATATTATTAAAAGCCAGTTGAATCAATTTTGGTTTACAGATATGTTTTATTTTTCATGAAACAAATTAGGATAAAGAACCAAAAATATATACGAGATATAACAGCTATATATTTTTGATCAAGTCATTGGCATTTGCCTGTTATGTGAACAAATAACAATGCTGTAACAACTTTTCCACTATAAAATTTTATTATCTGAACCTGCTATTGATAAGTCAATAGGGTGAAACCCAGAAAAGGCCCCCGATTTTACTATATTCAGTTTGTGATTATTTTCAATACAATAAACATTATGCATTTTATATTATTGAAATGTTTAATCAAGTCACGTGAGGCGTAAAGTCATATTTTTTATCATACGAAGTAGATGTTACTGATGACGTTAAGATGATGGCGATGATAGAGTCAACATATTTGTTTACAACAGTTTACTTCGTCTGAAAAATAAACCCTTGTCCAAAAACGCACAATAGTTTTTGCAAATTATGCTTTGTCCTTTTCTTTAAAATTGAAATGTCACAATGAAAAGTAAGATAAAGTAATTTTAAGCATACTTTACATGTTGTGCGTACATAAATAAGAGGGTAAGACTTGTAAACTTTCGTTAGTTAATTTGAATTCAAGTTCAAAATGTCTATGGCAAATGTGCTTATAAGCCTATGGGGCTAACAAGGTTATAAATTGATTGCCAGCCTCATTAATAATCGAATTGAACTCCTTGAGGATTTCTACGTTCTGAATGTATTGTACAGCTAAATCTGGATAAGAAAAACCATAGTTCACGTTCTACATAAATTTGGCGCACATATTGTAGCGCCGATCGTCGACCGTTATAATAAAACCTTTGAAATACACCTACATGTCGTAAACATCACGTAATTGGGGTTTAAAAAATCGGACTATTTTATTTCTCTTTGCATTTGAGATAAAATGCTATGTTGCGAATACAATAAAAAATAATCCCAAAATGTCACCAAAATAATATTAGTAATTGTCCGCTTTGTTACCGAGAAATTTATTTGGGATTTGGTAACAAAGTGGACAAAAAACTTTATTTTTGGGACTTACCGGTGTTTTGTTAATCCTCGAGAATGATCGTGTTTTTTAATCTTAAATCTGACGAAAAAAAATATTCATGAAACTCCTTACAACAAAAAGCAAGGTTTTTCTTATACTGATTCAGCTTTAATAGACTCTAGTATTTATTGTTACCTAATTAGACTTATTTATTTCAGACAAATTAAATAAAACAATTAGATTTGCGTCAAAATAAATTAAAACTATGATCTTTCATTTATTTATCTTATAAGCATCACATTTATTTTGTTTTTGTTTGAGTGTATCCGATGGGTAGACTGTTAGAGAGTGATGCAACGAATTGAGTCCGCCATTTTTATTTAACGGTAAAAACAATTTTAATACGATCATAGAACAAATTATTCTCACTACGTTATGTGGTATAAAGATTTCTAAGCTAGAAGTTCCAAAGCGAACCCTGCGCAGGATGTGGACTTAGAACACGGCATTGAATTAATTTACAGACGTATTTTTATGTACAATGCAAACAATCGTAGTTAAATCACTTGCCGCCTATTTTACTAACCTTACCTAACCACAATGGGCGATAGCTGACGATTACACAATATGCATTGAAAATTTAACAAGATCCTACGTTTATGAGATTCATATAAGCTGCGCAATGTATACTAAAATGTCTGATATCTAAAATAGGAGGTTGTAGGCCTCTAAATCCATGGACATGTGGGATCTCAAGACTGCGAATGTGAACCCTAAAGACTAAGAATGGTTGTCATGCTAGTCTATGCTAGTCCTCACATCGGAATTTTCTCTGCTATACTGAATAGTTATTTCTTTATTTTGACGCAATCGAATGATAGTTTTCAAAGTATGCGTTTGTGTTATTTTATTTTGAAAATTAATTAATAGTTGAAATGTACGTGAACTGTCAAAACGAACGTAATTATTGTAATTATTGACAGCAGACATTTTGTATTTGTCTGTAGATTGTTTAGAATGAATTTGTATGTATATAAAGATGTAATAAAATAAATGATGGTAGTAGAAGAAATCTTTGTTTCATTTGTTTAAAAAATCGTTTTGCAAAGTTTCAGAAGGTATTTCAATGACATAGTAAGTTCTATTTTCGATTAATTTTCACTTTAAAGCTGTTTTGAATAAATCAATCAACATTAATAATTGTAAGTAACTTTTATGATTGCATAATATTACGCACAATATACACATTTAATGAAGCGGCTAAATAATATTACCCAAAAATTGTTTTTGATAAAAAACCATTTAAACCGTATAAATCCCATCTATATTTACCCATATTAGTTCCATCATTTGTTTATTAATGTTATAAAGCAGTTAATTCAAACCGCTTCTTGATATTGTTTTTTTTTTTCGAATATCTAATACAATAAGTATAATTTTATAAAAGGGAAAAGGAAACTATTTTTTTATTCTTTAGCTGACTATTAAAAAGTGGTCACCTAAAATTTATAAACGAATGTTAGTCCACTAGCAGTCATTTAAAATTTCGCCTGTACATGAATAGTCTTTCAATGCCTACATGCAGAATCATGCAGCTTTATACAAATCAGCCTTAAGACATAATTTTTAATTTAATGTATTACCTTTACCATTTCAACGCCATATGGGTCAATCAACTATTAGGATACTCCTTTTTTTGTAATGGTATAATTTTCCGAATGCCCTCAAGGGTTAATAAAAAAGTATTAATCTTATAAATAGACTGTGATATTTGCAGATTCCGCATATTAAACTTAAATATTGGTTAAATTTAAAAAACGCCCGGTAACGCAGGGGAAAAAGCACATTTCTTATACAATCGTCCCCTGCGTTACTTTATTAACTTTTTTACTATATTTTTTTATGAAAGCTTAATAATTTTTTTTTTTTTATAAACGCGTAGGCCTGTAGGGATCGCAATATGGGGAGTACCTTAAAATGTCGATTGACACAAATACAACCACAAGCCAATGATAGCTGAAAAGCAAAATGAATGCCAACCTTACGGGCACAAACAAAGTATACCTGGAAAACTGTCGCTGGCGTTCCTTCGGTGCAGATATATCTTTATGGCGTTGAAATGCTAGGTGTGGATAATCTTGTGTATATACAGTGTGTCCAGACACCTAGGTAGTTCAGAAACTTTAAGGGGGTTTCTTTACTGCATTTAAGACAACTACACACGTCAAAAGTCTTGGGATACTCAATATCCCTAGACAAATTTGATGATTTGACTCAGTAGTAATATGCCTATATTGAAATGGTCAAAACTGTCTAGGGATAAAAAATATCCTTAGGCAGTTTTGATGTGTGTAATAAGAGATGCGATCCCCTAACACTCTTTGAACCTTCTTTTGTTAGCAAGTTGGTTTTAGTGTCCCGAAACACTGTATACAGTGTGTAAATGGTATACGGGCGTTTATTAAAAATGGACATAGATTAGGACTCTACTAATCATAAACAGGAATAATTGTTTTGATTACGCTAGCGTATACACCGTTATTAATTTTTGAACATACTATCGCCCCGCATTGTACATCTAAGTCCCTCTGTCAGGTAAGTAATTTTAAAGTGCACCGTGCATGAAAGAGTGATATACATTGCGTGTTAAATTATTTTGTATGGATAACTTTTTTTTATTTAATTTTAACAAAAGCTGCTTAAATGTGCTCTTTAGGGGCTATACTTACCACAGTTAAAAGGAACGCCCGTATACCATTTACACACTGTATACAGTCAACTGTGGTGGTCACATAATTAAGGACGCTTGCGTTTTTCGCATAAAGTCGCCGTCAATAGAACTTGTGAACGATGTAAACAAATTAGTACTGTTTGACACATAATCTCAAATATGCACCAAGCGTATTTTTATTAAAAATAACGTATAATGAATAGTTATTTCATCTTAAACTTAATATGACAATAATGATCTAGTGTATAAATAATTCCCAAGACCTCACTTGATCTTTAAAAGTACGTGGCTATTGAGTAATCATGGTGAATGGGTTCGTTTGGTTTTGTTTACATCTTTTGCAAGTTCTGTTGATGGCGACTTTACAATTGCCTTCAAATATTACTTTTAAATTTTCTACAAATGAGTTTTTAAATCCTTACAAAATATAAGGTCCGCTTTTAACAGTACTACACTGTACTACATTAGTTTAAACTTTAGTTGATGATTTAAAGTAAATTGTAATTAGTAATAAAATTAGTTAAGAACTTTTTGATTAGTTGTCAAAATTGAAAAGTCGTATTTGTGGGCTATTGTATGGAAAAATGCAAGTGTCCCTAATTATGTGACCACCACTGTATACATTGGCTTGGAGGTAAAGGCTTTTAAAAAATGTTATGCAAATAAGGAAATACGAGGGGTGATCCATAAGTTTTGATAATCGGTATTAAAAATGGGAAATATATAAATCGTTATATTTTAATTGAAATAAGCACACTTTCTATATTTCCAAACACTTATTAACTTCATTCAATTGTTTTATTTTGCCACTATAAAAATAATTTTACTTTTGGAGTTCTAAATGGTCAAATTTTGTACCTTCCCTAAGTCATCACCAGCTCGTGATTATTATATAGTTTTTTTTGAACATCGGTGAATGAGAAGTAGTAGTCGAAAGTTAGGGCTAAATAACGAGGACAGCGGTTATCAGTTCTGATCTTTGGTCGATGAGCAGCACCCTTGTCAATTAGAAGGCTCTGAAGCACAATTCCTGCCGCAAATTCGTTTTTTTTTTCTTCATCTTATTTTTAATATTTTCCCATAACTATGATAGAATAATGTTATATAACTCTCCTAGATTATTTGAACTCAATGGCTAAAAACTAATGTCACATTATTTATTTGTAGGCCTCAATAGTCCTGGATAAGGCCGAAAAAACCACCCTAAAATTTGGTTACAGAGCTGGAGATAAAAATACCACTGCAATGATAACTTATTAATCCTTTAAATCATAATGATAAATCAAGGTTTCATTTTTAATAACAATATTTTTTATTAGTGTAAAAGAACTTTCTCCACACCGCTCCAAAGTATTACAAAACGAACTCTTATTTTTGCCATCTTGTAAAATTGTTCATACAGATGTTTTTTGTTTAGCTGTCGCAGAAAAACAAATGAATAATGTATAATTTTTTTTTCTCTAATTTAATTTTGATTAGTGCCGTGGTATATTCCACATTAAAAGAATATCATTAAGTGGATGGTTCATACTGATTCTCAAAACTTATTGATCACCCCTCGTATTGACAAGTTGTCATTCTTGGGAATACTCATTTTCAACCCGAGCGAGGCTTCGTCTCCCAGATGCTTATTCATCATTTCATAATATGACACACAAATATCTGAAAAGTACGATAGGTCTTAGAAGGTACTTCGGGTTTATACTTGCCTCTCACTAGCTCTCATACGCTCTTTAATAAGAGCGAGTAAGAGAGAAGTACAAACCGCAAGCACCTAAGTGCTCAGACTACTATAAAACGCAAACTGATGCGGCGGAAAATGTCTTTTTTGGATATGACGCCCAAACTGCAGGGACCCTAAATCTTCATACAAACTATTGTTTTGACACCTTCATAAAAAGCAGCGCTTTATTTCAACATCCTGAGAATTACTGTACGGCTAGCACAAGTTGTATTTCCTCGCTGGTCGCTCAGTGCGTCTCTATCGTTACAGACTAGATAGAAAGGGGGATCCGAGCGACAAACAAGTCGCGGACAACTTGTGCTAGCCCTCCTGATGACATTTGAGGGTGTCATTTATAATGATCGGCGGCCGGTAGCTGTCAAACGTAATGACTAATATGGATAAGTCTGTGTTGTTCAAAATAAAACCATAATTACATATATTGTTAAAAACTCCCAGAATTTAATTTGTAATAATAAATTATCGTATTTTTTTCTATGTTTGATATTGTCAATCAATTCCTTTTAAAATTGAGGATCCATTTATATATATAAAAAGAATTACCTTTCTACATCAACATTATGTGAGAGGTGAGTAGTTGTAAACCGATATTTCATTGTTTAAGACATGTTAAAACCCCGATAATAAAACTGCATACATTTTTAATATGTAAATAATGCACGAGAATTAAAAATATTAATATCCATGTTATACTTTCGTCGAAAAATCGCTACTGAGGCCCGTTTCACGAAGCTACAAGTTACAAATTACAAGCGGAAGTCTCTATCTAACTCCTTTTGCTAGAAAGAGAGTTCCGCTTGTAATTTGTAACTTGTAGCTTCGTGAAACGGGCCACTGGTCGCTGATCATTAGTCATGTATCAGCGTGTTAACTTTGCAACGTATACCGAATGTCACCTGTCATGTGTCATTGTCAAGATGGTGAATTAAGGCATTTGTCCCACCACCGACAATAAGCGGGAAGCGAGTAGAGCCAGAGATCAACTATTGATATATGTGTCTATTTTATTGACACGGGGATCTATATCTTTTGTTTCGACAAACTGGTAGAGAGAGTTCTCGCCGGCAGTGTTCTGAACAGCCAGCGATCGACTATTACTTAATATATGTGTCTCTTTTATTGAAACGGGATCTATATATTTTTTTCGTTTCTTGTGCGCGAAAATAGACGATAGCTAATCGCTTCGTCGCCGGCGTTGGGTCAAATGCCACAGGGGGCAGGTGATTTGACATGTTAGTCAACATCCCTTTTTTATGCATTCACTTGAATTATCGCGTCTTAGCCTGATCACGAAAGCACTAAAATTTAAAAACAAGCTTACATTTCATTAATCATATCACATATGTTAATATGTATTGTATTATGTATATACTTTCATGCTTCTAACGGAATAGGGGCGGCCAGCTCAAGTGGTGTTGCCAGTATGAAAGCAGGTGAGAAAGTAATTTATTTAAGTGTTTAGAATAATTTAGAAATTGTTTTTTTTATTAAACATACACGTAATGTTACAAAAATTATTCTTGGAAAGCCTTAGGCTATAGCATTACGTAACTTGTCAAAGTAGAGATTGATTGGCGTCAGGTAAAACTACAATATTCGTGGTTGTCCACATTAAGCATCAAATCTTAGGTGTTTTATATGATGTCAATATTACCCGAACATCGCCCTCTTTTTTTCCCTTGATTTAGGGACTTTTTTCAATAACTGGCACACTGTTCTTTGATGGAAAATAAGTACCCTATAAAAAATACGTCGTAAGACAAGATTTATAGCTTGGAAAAAGTGTTTGCGAAAAATTAAGGCGCTATTCGGAGTGAAATTGACAACATGATCCAATGTTTACCCAAAAACTGATGCTGTATTTTTACCTAAATTATAATTACATAATTATGTGGTACCTATATTTCTTGCTATAGTGAAAGTATTGGAACGATTTAAAAATTAAATAAAGAAATGATTAGGCATTCGAATTGATATGACAAATGAACATAGACTATCCAGCCAATCTATAAATGTGCTTAAAACATTTTTATTTGATTAACGCTTTTTTTATTTTATTTTCGGCTTTAACTTATTTATCGCCGAATAAAGACAAATCCGTTCTTGACTCGAGAGAATTGAAAATGAGTCACTGTACAAAGCTTTTAGGGTGCAGCTCCACTGAGGCGGAAATGAGCGTAGTGGAGCGGAGCTGTGCCAATATTAACCAATACAATCTAAACTAACGTGCACAAGGCGCGCTCGACGTGACCGCATGCGCCTTCTATTGGTTAATATTGGCACAGCTCCGCTCCGCTCCGCTGTATCCGCCCAGTCTCAGTGCAGCCGCACCCATATGGACGTATCGAAATTTCGACGTACTTATCCTTAGCTATATTTTTGGTATATCTTGGCGGAAATACTTTAATAAATGTAAACAACCCAATCACGTGGCTCTGTTAAAAGCCGACTAAAACTATTTTTATCGAAGTTTGACGTATAGTGATTTGCTTCTATTGGCTGAACTGTATCACGTGGTTTTGTTTGTTTATATTTGGTTAAATACCTAAAGTAATGGAGTATAGCAACACAATGCTATAACAGCGCCTTCGCTCTTATGTCACCCGCATTTATATAGAGCATTGTTTACCATTATGGACGAATGTATCTGTCAAATAGGGATACCTATTAATTTTTCGAAACACCTTCAACGAATGTATCATAACGCAGAATTTTCTTTTCATCGAAAGGAATTTATTATTCATGTTTAACACCCTGAAACTATCACGTTTTCAGCAGAAAATAGCGTTTGATGAAATTATACAATCGATGAAGTGGAATTCGATAAAATGATGGATTACCGTCAAATAATGAGTAAAAGGGTCCGACTGTAGAAACAAAAGACTTGTACACATCTTGTACACGTTGATTTTTTTCATATCCTAATTTTACCCCAAAAATGCCACATTAATTATGATAATCCGTAAACTTATTGTCATAAATTCTGGTTTTTTCCATGCTGCTGTTGACCTTACGGATCTTTACTATTGGGTATCACTTGAATTACTTCTCACCTTTAAATCTGCATGCTACACCACACCATTGCACCAATATAACGCTATTCACGGTCAAGCTCAACATAAAAAATACAAACTCAAACATGTAATTTTGGATATATAACGACCGTACAAACTGTGCCAAATCACAATAAAAAATTATGCACAAACCGCTTTTTAATTCAGTCTCACTGTCTGACGTCACAGCACATTTCACGCCGACTTCAGTGACGTCACCAGTGTCGACTGCAGCCAAAACTACCCAGCAGTCGTCGGTTAAAACGACCACAGCTGTGTCAGAGCCAGATGTAGCCTTCCCAGCAGTGCTAAAGGGGTCTCAGAAACAGAGAGTGCCTCCCCCCGTCCCCCCTAGAGGCTCCCCTAAAGCCAAACGAGGCGGTGGGAATTCTCAGTCCAGTATAGATGCCAAAGGTGACTATCATTTAAGCATTTCCGTCAACGACATCCCCCCACAGACACCAATAACCAGTAGCGATGACGATTTCGTGTTTTATGGGCATGATTTTAAGTTTAAACAGAATGCTGCATGCCGTGTACCGCCTTCTATATCCGATCATTCTGTTAGAGTGACAAAATTAGTATCTTCTAACTCTTTCTTAGACTTTGCTGAAGAGGGAGACAGTATTACTGAGCGAGCGCATCCAGGGAAAGACTTGATAGCTCAGACGTCCATGATGGCTAAATTCAATATTAATAATGCTGTGAGAGAACATTTGGATTCAGGGGATTATGATGACACGTCGTTTACTGAGTCAAGTAGCGAAGACCAGATAGTAGTCCATGAAATAAAAGATGAGCCGTATAACCCTAAGGCGAGACAATCGAAGAGCCCCTCGCAGTTTATAAAAGGCGTTGTCAATCAAATAGGAGACAAGTTTGCAAGGAAATCTCCTACTAAATTTGAAACGGGCGAAAAAGCCAGTGTCCACAACGTTAAGTCATCAGATTTGATTTTTGCCGCTAGTACTTTGAAAAGGACACCGCATTTTGATAACATGCAAAAAGAAGCAGCTAAAGACGATGCTGAAGCCAAGGTAGACAAAAATGGAGCTAAAACGGGCATTATGTCAGGTTTAACTAAAAGATTAAACTTTAACCAATCTAAAAGCGATAAGAATCGTCAGGAGGGAAAGAAACCTAAACCAAAAGTAGAAATAAAGACCTACAATGAAGAACATTCCAGAGGCATGACAAAAGACGAAGTTGTGTGTCACAGGAAAGCTAAAACCAAGATAGACTTGTTTCAAAAACATATTCTTAGGGTGCAAACTGATTCGGAAAATAGTTCCCGTAGGAATTCCATTTCCTCTTCGCAAGAGAGCACGCATTCTAGAAATGTAATGACCAAAATTAAAACCGATATGAAGGTTAAAGAGACGAAGAAATTATTTGAACCAATTGAATATAGTTACGGGAGCTCTAGTTCGGTAGACAGGAAGAATTATTCTTTAAACACGACAGCAGTAAGCCCTGTTGTGTCTAAGTCATATTCCGGTAATGTTCATGATAAAATTAAGAAGTTTTCACAAGCTTCAACATCGGAGAAGCCACCAGATAAAATACCAAGGAAGAAAAAGGGTAGTTTCAGAAAAAGGTCAGAGAAAAGGAAGATCTATCGAATGCGAAAAGAGATCGAAGAAGTATTGTAGATTTAAGGAGAGCTATTTGGCTTTAAAAATTGGACTTTTTTTATGGAAAAAATCGATTGGAAAATATCTTTGATGTTGATGAAGTAGTCGTTTTTGTTTAGCATGTATTCGTAGATTGTGGCGTGATTTTCATTATTTTAAAGCTAAAACTGCCATGATTTTCGTCTCTAACCCGTTAAATAGACTCCTACGTTTGTGCCCGTAGAGTTTAGTAGGATTTTTTAATTGTTTCATGTTGTTTAATATTCTGGTAATTATTAGTAGTTTTGTTGCGTCGTCGAACCTTACTGGAACCTTCACTATAATTCTGCAACTGCATACAATCCGTAGGCATCCGATATAGCTTTTTGGTGAAGTCGTCACCGATAACAATTTTAGAAGTGAATCTTTACTCCTTTTCCTGCTTCCTAAAATCCATTGGTCATCATTATTCATAACAAAATTTATGCATCTTCATCCATAATTTCAACATTCTTAATTATGTTTGTACCGTATACTGTATCTTTGCATACTGTTATTTTCCCACTCCTTAGATATTTTTACTCGCAACTAAAATCTTAGTTGTCCCTGATTCCTCTCAGATAATTTTAGTAGATATCGCGATGTAACCTATTATCCAATATGTAGACTATCATACCAGTAACATACTATCTTCACAGTGTTTTGTATCTTACATATAAATCTGTAGCCCTGCACTATTAACCATCATAATCATATTAATCATATTCATCATACCCCTTTATCTGCATGTCCTCTACTGAACATAGGTCTTCCACAAGGAACATACTTGGGCCAGAAATTCTAATTGGTTGTTGACCTTGTTGGAGGCCTCAAGAACTTAGGCAAAAGAAGTCACTTATACGGAGAAGACGGCATTATGTACATTTTTTTAAATCTATCAGCTTGCAATACGATTAAATGGATTTTTTTATGTGGTATATTCATTATACAATCTGACTATAATGCTCGTTCTCGATATTCTAAACGCAGAGTAAGTTACTACGGGTTGAAATTTAACACGAGACACGTACAAAATATGTCAAAATTTAACTCGAAATAATCTATTCGTGTTGTGAATATTGGACACGACCATTACAATCGTCCGCGATCCATAAAAACCGTGGCATAAAAACATCTTGCTTGTATATTTAGCATACACCTCGCATATCACTTTGCTTTTGTGTTATAAAACTATCAACATTTCATATCATAGTAATTTTTTCAAGTTGAACCATTTCATGCGCGGTCTTCCAGCATTGTGACAGACGGTGCGGGAGGCTCGGCCACTATTACCTTCCCCGCCACACAACCCGCCCCTGCTAAAGCCTAGATGCCTTAAGTACCTACCACATCAAAGCTTAACATAAGCTGACGCAACTTTTACGCAGTGACGCGTCTAATGCATCACGTATCTTTTACGCCGACCGATTTATGGTCACGTCCAAAATAACGCCATATTTTTAGCGTATTTTAAGCTTCGAGTTCGATCATTTTTCCTGCCGTCTGTCACGCATCGCGCACTACTATTTTCAACCACGGTTCCCTTAGATTTATCTACAACCTAATTGTTCGCTAATTTTTTTATTCGCCTTTTCCAAGTGACTTCCTTCACCTAAACCTCATTTATCGTATCGTCCTTATAAACCAGTAGTCACAGCTCCAAGTAGTAACGCTAGCTTCCTCCAGCCATGCCGTCTTGCTGCTCGACTCCGCCGCCCCCATTCGAAGAGCACGCACCGCTGCGCACGAGTCGGACTAACTCGTCGTCGACAACGTCATCGAGCGCGTCGGGCCGGCGACGCGGGGCGAGCAGCGCAGCGAGTGTTATGACGACATCGTCGGCGTCGTCACTGGCGCTGACGCCGGCGGCGTTGAGTAGCGCGAGGAGCAATGATGCCAGGTAGGTTTTTTCTAACTTAGAGAGACCGCGGTCAAATCCGACTTGAGAATATCGTAGTTGTAACGTATGGGGTAAAGTTTTGGAGATAGAAAGTTTCGTGCTGTGTCAGTTCTTATAATGACAATAGGGGCAGAACATCAGCCAAGTAGATAAGAAGGCAGCCCCAGTCTACGTTAGTGAAAGGCTCAAGGATCAGAGTTAATTAAGGAAGGATGTTACAGTGTTATGATAATATTGAAAATTAGGAATTACTACTAAAATATATATTTTTGTTTGCTGATTGTTATTTAGTATTAACTAATATTTATTATTCTACGGTTATTTTTGGAAAATGCGACGCTGGTTTTTTCTCCCCTCTAATAACGAAAACAATAACTTTTTCCACTGAGTTACGTTCGCTTACACCGCGTAGGCGTATTATAAACGTAACTCAGTGGAATGCGACAGGAAAAAAAAGTTTTAAACTAAGAGACAACGAGATATAAATCTGCCCTATTAGATAAACTTAGTACAGTCAACAGTTAAACATGACATTAAAAAGACAAGGTACTAAAGTGTACACATATTTATGAACTCGACTGTACCTTCCTTTGCGAGTACATCAAAATACACAGCAAAAGCTATAGATTTACACCAGTGGCGCCACTATCTACGTAAAAAACGTATTACGATGTATAGGAAATTACTTCCATTTCAAACTACTGCATTTATTTGTAGTAGTTATAACCTGATTAAATATCTTATTTAAGTATGTATGATAACTGGTATCAGTCATAGGGCATTAATAAACTGATCGCTGTTAAGATCCTCATCTTGAGATTGGGAAATTACAGTTTTCTATGACTTGATGTTAACTTCCCACTATAAATACGGCCCTTGGTTTAGTTTATAAAGGGCCCTGTTGACGGGATGACTTATCTTCCAGCGTGTGTTGGACACCACCAGCGTCCGTCGAGGGCTCCACCCCAACGTGGACGGAAGGGACCCCGAGTTTCACCGAGTCCAGTAGCAGTGAACAGGGGATGGGCACAGGCAAGTACTTTTTTACTTTTTTAATATCAAGAAGGTAATCGTGGGCGCAGGCCACCTGTTGGCAATTGTGATCTGAGGTCCACTGAGACAACAGCAGAAAAAAAACTGTTGATTGTGTAGGTAATAGTATTGGATTTTAAGACCGCTAATGCGTTGCCAACCCTAAAGCTGGCCGCATACATTCGTTTTCCGTAAAACTTATTCGGAAACCGTATACGGAAAACGAATGTATGCGGCCGGACTAAAGGCAAACAAGGAGTTCATAGAGATGCTAGTTATCCTAATGGTAGTGTACCTACCTACCCACTGATGTACACGCTAGGGAATGCGAGTTACACCGAATTGCCGGTTTACCGGTAAACTGGCCTTATAAATGAGTCAGTAAAAACCGGTTATAGACCCAAGTGTAAAATAGGCATTAAAAAGGACGAAATTGCTTGTTGCAATTTTACCTTGGTTTTGCTATGTTTTTTTTACCGTGATGTGTTTATAATATGTATTAGTTTACTTTTAAAAATCTGAAATTGGCTAACCGTTTTTGACCGATAAAAAATAGAGCTCTTAAAACTTGTCAAATGCCAGTGAGTGAAGGAGAAAGTGAGAGAGATAGGAGTCAAATATATCTGTCCCTTTTACTGCTTTGATCTTGCATCATTTAGACGCGTTCTGGTCGATAATTTATCGGTTTTTAAATAATTGCCCAAACGCTCTAAGCGTAGTCGTTAAAAAATCTTCACAAAGGTACGATTTAATCACGTCTAACCGACTAGTGCGAACGTAAGAGAGTAATAAACTTAATATTCCAGGCTATTCAATAACCCCCGCGCGGGGCGCGACCCCCTCCGACGGCCGACGCTCCCCCCGAACGCCCCCGCCGCCCGCCCGCGCGCTCCCGCCCACCGCCATCAACTGTCTCACCAGCGAAGTGGTAAGTTATGACCGCGTCCGTGCACTGTTGATGGGGACAAAGGAAAGTAAGAAGTTGTTCAGTTTAATTTACCCATAGGTAGCCATGTTAAATTATACTTTATTTTAAAATGCCTTCCGCGCTTTCTTCCACTAGTCTCAATAGCCTTTTTCAAAAGCATCAGCTTTTAATCTTCGTATCTTATTATCTATTTTTATCTTTATACTGACTTCGAGTTGCTTACCTATAGATTTTTAACACGGCTACCTATATCAAATTTAACCGAACGTCGCAGCCGCAATGCTTAACTCCGGGTTAAAATAGTAGGTGAACAAGTATTTTTGAAAACGACTAGCTTATTCCTTTCATACCCATCAGCAGTGGATCATGACCTTAAAACGACCATGCACGACACCTTTACATAGGATATTGTAATTATAGGTAAAAACTTAAATGAATTTGATGATTGAAATTCGGAATTTTTGGATATGTTACGAGTAACAAACATTTTATACTACATTCATTTAAGATTTTTACCTATTCTATTAAACATTTTATATTTGACTTTATATTTGACTTCGCAACTTAAATGCTGGTGCTTGAAATTAATCTAGTAAAAAAAAAACAAACCATCTCAGAAAAGTACATGTGGCGTTATCTATGAAACGGGACCTTATTGTCGATGGCGCTTTAGCCACATATAGCTTTTTAAAAGTTTTTCGTGTATCCATACAATTTAAATACGATTACAAACAACCTACTTCCAGTTTCTGAACAGCGATCGGCAATCTTCGTTTGTCTATATACGACTGAAAAATATACTGTCTGTAGTGAGTGCAAGTGAGCTAGAGATAGCCAACCGAACGCTATTTAAGAAGCTGGAAGTAATGTAAGTTAGTTGAGGTTTTGGGTATGATTTAAACTAATTGAAACAGTCTCACGAAGATGAGTATGAACTTTAACAAAATTTAACTAAATATATTAATTTAATAAAAATCGAAGGTGGTTTGTTTTATTTAAAAAACGCACGCCTAACACATACTGTCACACTTATTGCATTTTGTTACTAATATACTGTTTCACGCAAATGTATGAGGGAATTTATACAGCCAATAGATATTATAAACATGGTGTAAAGAATATTAAAAACATTCAAATACTAATTTTAACGCGTACTGCTTTAAGAAGTACTACTAAATTATGTGATGAATCCATGTTTTTCTTTTCAGTTGTCCAAGTTATAAATATTAATCTACATACATTTTAGTGGAACATTGTCTTTTATATTTCAGTAAATCGTTTGACTTGGTACTAATGCTATATTAACCATTTGGACGCTGCTTTCATGGTGGGTTATTATTATTAGATGCATTTAAAAGAACGTGTAGAAAACGACTACAAATGATAATTTTTCCATAGACGTACGCTTAATTTGAATTACGGCGCTAGCTTTTTAGGTTAAATTTCATGCCATTGCGATTTAAAAAAAAAGGTGCTTCCATGTAAAGGAATGCGGTAAGCTTTTTTTGTAAAGTGTAATGCAATAAATTGTCTATGGCAATTGGGGTATCGGTAATAATCGGTTGGTGCAACACTAATAAGTGTTGCCAGTTTAAAAAAATAAGTCTTGTCGGACGCTAGAGTGCTCTGCTAGATGCCAAATAACGGACCCAATTTTTTTAATAAGTTAAATGTTTTAACGTAATATAAATTAGATGCAGATAGGTTAATTTTTGATTAATTTCTAAGGCTTATTTCGTACGCGTTTTAATCCCTAACTTGGTAATGTAAAGCCGGCTTTACTTAATTTTAATGTTCACTTAAAAAGAGGATTGTGAGGTTAAAAATTTCCATACAAAATGAGATATCATTTCCTCCCCTTAAACCCAATCCGATTTTTCTGATTTCTTAATATGTTATAAATTAGGTCTGTACGTATTCCAGCCCAAAAAAAGAAACAAATAAAAATAGAAACAAATGGATACGTACAAACTTAGTTTTTCATAATAACTACAACATAAATAGGAGGTGAGATAAGTTAATTTGTAAGAAAAGTTTTTGACTTTCGTGATTTAAGCTTTTACAATCCTCTTAAGGTTATATTTTTTACATTTCTTAATGCTTCTTAATTTTAAAGAAAAGTTTTTAAATCTTATTTTAGATCAAGGGCCAAAAAGCATCTCTAAAAACAAGTAATATTTTACGTTTATTTTTATCACTAAAATATATCTAGTAGCTGTTCGTTAGTGCACACCTACCTATGTTTTATAATAACATCGAAATTAAATTCTAATCCTATGTAGGTTCTCAAACACAGGCAGTTTAACTGCCACAGCACCCATATTGCCTTAAAAATATTTTTAAATAGTTGTAGTTTAGGTTTTTCCGTGATTGAATTTAAATGTTAGCTACGAAATAAGCCTTAAGTTAGTTTATCGTTACGACTGAAGTCGTCTTATCACTCTTGACTGAAACTTTGGACATCTAGAGCAGTTTAGTGGAATCGATATTTAAGACAAAATAATTTGTAGCTGTCAAAAAAAAGCCAGTATCTAGACTCTGGCGCGTGGCATATTTAATGTTTTTTAAATTCAGTCTTATACTAAGACTTTTGAAGTATTTAATTTCAAGTGTAGTTTGTTTAATTGGAAGCGTTTTTTACGTTAAAAAAGCAGAATATACGGCCCTTAAATATACCAATAAAAAGTTACATCAAAATATATATCATTTATAATCGGGGTAATAAACACTCGATTTTTTGTCGCACACATAAAAGTAACAGAGAGAGATTAAATAATATAATATAATAATTGTTTTTGCTACATTATTCTACCTGCATCTCAAAAGTCTGAAACGTTCTTTCTGCATCTCTTTTTCGAACTCTATAAATATAGTATCTTTAAGTTGAGAGATTGTATTTATACAATCATTACAAAATATTTTTTATTATAAATTATTCAAAGGTTTTATTATAAAACGTATTCAAGACGTAATTCTTGGTAAAGCCGGTGGTTTTATGTGTGCGATAAATATAAGGCCCTGGTCATACTGACGTTTTTAAAGAACGTATCTTTGCAGCAGTGTGATCATGACTTTAGATAGAATTCAATACACATATTGAGTATTCACCCAACAAAGGTTTAAATCAGCGGTTTCTATCGCGCTATTTAGTATTATCATAGAAAAAAGTTGTTCTTCGCAATATACTATACTAGCAACCCGCCCTCGCTTCGGCTAATGTGAGGTTTCTGTAACACTCGTACATAATCCATAATTTTAAACTATTAATGGATTAAATGAAAGTTTAAGCATAGTAACATACGGAGGAACAGACGGCGGGAAGCGACTTTGTTTAATACTATGTAAAGATTTGCCTTTCACAACCCATAGTGATGAAATTAATAGTAAATTAAAAACTACGTATTCAAATCATATCAGCTTCTTGGAGAGTACAAATAATTTTAAATTGAGAATTAGGTAGCGAATTATTAACATCGTTGACTCGTTTTGACAGCTGTGGCCACAGTGTTGCCCGCGTAAAGTTGACCAAAACTACCATTTTTTTCTGTTAAAAACTACCAGCAATAAGTAATAATATAAAATCGATGGTTGTTGAAATGAAGCAATCTCTTAGCTTAAAACATGTAATCAGCTTTCTTGTGAATGTAAAACGCGTTATCCGAGTGATCTGTAAGTGTTTTTTATAAAATTTGGCAAGGTAATGAAATGGGATAAGTGAAGGACAATAGTGTATTGAAGGAATCAGCAGCAATTGTTTCCTGAAATAAGCAATTTGAATTAGATTCATAGTAAAAAAAAATGTTGGGTTGGGCCGATTAACATGTTGCCTATAGTATCTTAAAGTCACAGATTTATAAAACAACCAGCTAATATTAAACTACAGTTTAATATCACTACAGACCGCAAAAATACTGTCAAACTTGTTAATAATTTCAAGATTATTTTAAAATTTAAAAGCTGATACTTTAACTCTTTTTACTGTTTCATGATGGCATTTTGCTCGGTAGTGATTTTGAAACATTTTTGTTTCATCTTTTTAATTCCTTAGCGCAATGATCATCCATGATCAATTTAATTTAATTCATCATATATGTTTCAGACAAATTTTGTTGTCTTAACTTAGCTCCACAAGGACACTCTGCAAGGGTACTAAAATATTTCATCGATCGTCATTTAAATGATGCGTTTTAAAGTTCAAAGTTAAATCATTTATCATTTCTAAACGTGTACCTATGGAAGTAGGCCTATGATTGAATTAACAGAATAACATTTCGATTGATATTGTAAATCAATGACGGCAATTTATCTCCTTAGAAGTCAAATAAAAGAGATGAAAGACAAACATTTGGCAAGCACTATCATCAAGCAGTGAAATTAAGAATTCGAAATATAAGACTTCCAAATACTATTTTTTGATTTAAATCTCCCATCTAGTCTATGGTTTTGCCCGTGATGCAACTATACGACATACGTATCTCGCTCTAGCATAAAACTGCGTCCTGTTTAGCCAAAAATAAGAATACTTTTTATTAAAAAGAGTGTAAACGGAAGACTTCCAATTGTAAAATTTCCTGATTGGTACAAATATTAAAGTAGTTTCGTATTAAGTACCTTAATCAATGTTATTCGAAAAAAAAACGCTTACAGATCAAGTAATTTAAAGCATTCTTGTGTACAGTGACCACAGTTTTTTTTTAAACTTAACCTTAAGCAATAACATTTTCAGCTTAAATTAATTTAATATTTTTTTCGGTGACTTGTATTTCTTTTGTATTTTAAAAGAATAAAGATGTAATGGATTTTTTGAACACATTTACTAACTAAGTAAACTTTAATTTATCCGTGGTCACTTACACAACAACGTTATCTGGTGTGTAAAAATTGTTTTGTTATTTGTCGTTGTTACTATTATATCAATATTGTATATTTGTTGTTGTTAACTATTTAAGACGATCTGTAGAATAAACATTTGAAATAAAAGCAGTGCCTTTAATTGTAGTATGTGACTCTGGGTCTTAAATTTTAATTTATAGAAGGCTAGGAGTCCATCGTACCTAATACACTATATAGTCTTTTCTGTCTATATTATGATGTTCCGCTACTTGTTACTTCAATATACCTTAATAAATAATTTATTTATTATTTATGAAATAAATAATTTAATTTGAAGTTTCGGTGATACAGCTATGAAACATGCAATGTTCGCTTTCTTAAATAACCTCAAAAAAAATTGAATTCCTAAAGAGACCCAGGAGGGGGACTTTGTGCATTATTAATGGCCATGACATAAATAGTTGCAAAATATCAGAAAATATTACAAGATATATTAACTAATTGCGTAATTCCGAATAAATAGGGTTTAAGATCAACGCACGTCCTTAACATGTTGGTTTTAAAAGCATGATACACAAAATAACTCATCTAGGTATTAATTTAATATAATAAAAATCTGTCATAATAAGCGCTTCTCTTCCCGCCAATATTTACGCAGTGGATGCCAGGTGGCTTGAGAAGCTACTAAAATGGTAGAAATCGCTTTTAGCTTACCAACCTCGATTGGCTTGCCGCGGTTAGTGCAATTAGTGCTTTTTAATATGGTAAGTATTCTTCTGTATATAATTAATTAATTTATAATATTAATAAAGTTCTTGTTAACTTTGGATTTGAAATAACAATATGTCAAAAGAAAAAAAATGAATTGTTATCGTTTTAGTGTACTTAATATGCGAAAAAAAAACATTATATTTATCTTTAAAAACCTGTTAACAAGATCTCTAATGGTGGTAGAAAATTGTAAAACCCCTTAATACGTAATTCCATAACAAGCATGCAATATTAAATATAACTTCTACCGTATTAAATTCAAATTGCTCAACCATAGACATTCTTTCATTGAAATATTTTTTACCACAGGTAGAAATTACGCACCTGACATCTGAAACGTCAAACGTGAAAATATCCACCTATGAGGTACATCAGGCGATGAAAGAAGAAAACTGTTAATTTGTTTGTGTGCATGCTTGCATAAATGCCAAACTTATGTGTATCAAAAGTACAGTCAGGGTAAAATTATCAGAACTATGTTGGTAAGTTCTTGGGAATAATAAGTTTTCGATTCAAACCCTTGACTGCACACAAAATACTGTAAAAGCTTTGATTTGCCATTTGGAGTTCTGTATTTATGATTAGTAAATAAGGTCAGTAAGGACATACGAGTATGAATAAGGAATATAATGGAAATTAACTCACCACAGTAAAAAAAAACATTATGTGTAATGTTATAATGTACTTATGCTAATATAAATTTTTAGATTTGGGGATTTAGGAAATATTAACAGTGTCTTTTTGGCTAAAGTTACGTGCCCCCTAAAGCCAAAACTATTAATAGGTACTAAAAAAAAACCCTATGAATTAGGACCCTTCTATTTTTAGAGGTTGATTCAAAATCTGGAAAATATCCTTAATTAAACGTAACAAATCTACAAGTAATATACTGTTACATATTGGTTCGTAAATAACAGGCATTTAGTTTCATTTGTACTCTTTTTTTATTTTTATGCTTTTTTAAATCTTTATTAAATTAAATTTAAGTTAGTATACTGTTAAATGAGTTTGGAAAATAGTATTAGGTTAAATTTTTGTTTTGTGGCATGTTATAAAAATGAATCTAACACTCTTTTCTATCTGTTTTTTTTTATCGAAAAATAATTTAATGGTGTATCATTGAACAAGGTAAGTATAAGTAATAAAATAATAATATCATTAAAAGATTTTTAAACCTCTATTATTCAAATTTAGCTCAGATTATTTGATCATTTTGTTTTTATTTATTTGTGTAGAAACACAAATATTTCTATATTTTAACCAGAATCTCAGTATTTTTTTATATTTTTCTCGTGTATGTGGCATCTACATTATCATGTTGACTGAATTACTAGTCGAAATTTTTACACCAACAAAAAAAAAATGCCAAAAATCATAACAATACCTACTCGATTTCTCAAAACCTCTTATTCATAGTTATATAGTTTATTTCAATTTAAAAAAACGGTAAATTTGTATGCGTGTGTTCATAAGTATATAAGTTAAGAATATGCGCTTTAAAATGCGATTTATTGAATTACAGGCACACTTTTATCATTATAAATCGAATTATAATCTTACAAAGTGGAAAAAATCTCATGCATTTTCGTAATTAAACATCTTGCTTTAATTTTATTTTATCTGGTTTATTTCAGCGACGTAATAATGAAATAAATCTCTTTGAATTATTCAAGGCATGATATTAATTTTAATATAAATTGCCATAGTATTTTATTACGATTATCTAATGGTATATTTAAAAAACAATATGCACAAGTGTGTAACAAGGGATAAGATTATTTAAATAACGTAATGTATTAAACCTACAAGTTATAATTGTATCAGTTAATTAGCAACACCGGACTAATCTTCCTTGCATTTGAAGGCAAATGTTGCCAGTTCACTCTTGTAGATTGTAATCGGTAGATTTATAAAATTGTATCACATAAATAGTATCGAATAGTGGCCTTATACTCAAAATGCACTGCATAAAATTTTGTATTTAATGTTTAATTTGTGGAGTCACAGAGTGTAACCTTAAAATTATTTATGCTGTTTGAGTCAACTTTTATACTAGTTAATTACAATTATTATAAATATTTATTATGTCTGCAGCTATTGAGCTTTTGAGTAATTTCCTATTTAATTAATGATATTGATTGATTTGCATTAGTATATAATTGCATGTTTATTAAAAATGGAGGATGTGCCACTCATGAAAAATCGTAATATTAAGAATAACATTTCATAAAACATGTTTGCCCTTTTATCTAATTTTATTGATTTAAATTACGGGTTATAAAAACAATTACATGAAGCACTCTAAAAATAAGTGTTTTGTAAAATTTTATAAATGTGTAAAAGTTGACTGGAATCCTTCATCACACGGTAAAGACATATGTATACATTGTTAAGAATGTGATAAAATAGTAGATTATACACCGAGGGGATAATGCACTGTTTTATGTCACGGGCGCGATATTGAATCCTGAGTGCAGCGAGGGATTCATACTCGCCCAAGGCGAAAACAGCTTTATGCCAAAGAAGAATACTCTATATTTCTCACCTTTTGCGAGACAGTAAAAAAAGGCTACTTACTAGAAACAACGTTTTATTAAAACTTAAAGTACCTTATTTTAAAAAAACGTACAAGTTGTAATTTTTCATACGAATTCTAATCTCATTATTAACCCGCCGGGTCATAATATGGTACTAAATCTTATTATAACCCGCTGGTTAGCCGATGGCTATAATGACTTACTTTAGGTGAGGTTTGCATTACATATAATTGGGCAATTTCGGGCATGTGGTGTGAAAAATTAATCACTTATTCAGGTAATGTTTTTTCTTTTGTGCATTACTGCGTTGCTGTCCTAGTTTTTTGTCTCCTTGAAGGGTTGCTGAAGTGTGGAGTGTATTTATACAAAAGATACATTGAATTATGTTTTTCTATATACTTAACTAAATTTAATGATATGTCTTTACCAAAAAGCTATGATTTATTTAGACCTGTATTATTTTCTCTTCTAGTATTTAAGTAGGTCAATTATATCAATGGTATTGTTTTAATTTATTATATTGGTGAATTTGTAAATGGTTATGTCATGCATGCAAAACTAGAGGGCAAAAAAATTAAAAACAGCCTAAAAAGCTAAATTTGACTGTCTGTTTTTGACCCACGCACGTTTAAAGTCCTAGAGTTCCTTCGAGAATGAGAAATTCCCATTAGAATAATGAGAAATGAATTGCTTTATTGAAATAGTCTTTAAAAATATGTGAGTGTTGTTTTTTAAAATATGAAACTAAACATGATGGCTTTCAATAAATAGCATTATGATTTTGAACAGTAGAAAGCATTGCTAATATGTACAAAAAATGTGTGGAGATGTCAATTTTGTTACAAAAGTATTTATTGCATTTTGGGAACAAAATGGACTTCGCCATACACATTTTTGCGGGACATCTAGAATCCTTTTTTATTGTTCAGAATTATGATTCCTACAATGCGCATTTTTCTAACAAAAAAAACGTGTTTTTTTAACTGTCCGTATGTTATTTTTTAGTAGAAGCTTTAATAGATATATGACACTACCTCTAGTCTAGCTAATGCAACCATAATTTAAATTCACCTTATAGCAATGTAATTATGATCTGATTATACATTTTATTTAGTTCATATTTTTAATTTATTAAAGATTATTTTAACTGTACTATTTTCATGTTAGCTTTTGTATTTGTAATCGTAAGGAAATGTTATAAAGTAAAAAGTATAAACGCAATAAACTATACTCTAATTGCTCATTATTTAATAAATAGGTTATTCAATACAAATAAAATAATATCCTTAGTCCAATAGCAATGATATGTACTGGAGGTTTCCCATTCTGATTTCTAGATTGTAATTTATATGTATCAGAATCAACAAACAGAAAGGCTTTGCACATGTACATTAATATGTCATGAATATTTTAATATAATATTAGTTGTCTTAGAGGCTGTTTTTTTTTGGTTAATCATTTCAGGACACTTAAATATGTATAACGTGGGACGCCTTCGGACGTGTTTTTGGGTAATTTTATCCTATTATATGTATTTTATTAAATTTTAAACCTAGTCTCTATTTCACTTTGTTAAAGCCCATTTTGAATAAATAAAAAAATATTTCAACTCTAAACAATACATTGTGTACAATAAAAACGTATGCTCATATGTAATGACGCTATGTTAAGATGGGCTAGACAATGCGAAATAGAGTCCCTAGTATAAAAATAAATGTAGCGCTATCATTGGATTGTAAAAGTAAATTTATTAAATAACCCCAATAATTTTACACCCCATGTATAATATTAAAACTCAAAATTTAAAACTCTAATGTTTTTTAAGCCTGGTAACATTCATGTCGTTTACTTCTGTGTAAAGTGACTCTCCCGTAATATTTCGTTTACACCGAAAGAAGTCCTTTCTCTTTATTTTTTAATGCTTGCAATACTTAAATTCTCTAAAATTTTACCCGTTGATTTTCCCTAAGCCAGACTAATTATTTGTACCTGATTAAATTCGTAATGAAACAAACAAAATGGCTAATATAATTACGGGTAGGGTTAACCTTATACTGCAGTCTGACAAAGTATATTCTGGAAAAAATGTCTTGAAATTAAAAAGTGGCAACACTGTAGTGTCGTCCCTTTTTTCTTAGATTGATTTAAAAGGGATGACACTACAGTGTGACCACTTTTTAATTTCAAGACTTTTTTGCCAGACTGTATAGGTAAGTCTGTTCAAAGAAAGTGTTGCTATAAAAAAATTCTGGCGCTGTCAACGTAGCATGGTACCCGGGTCGAAAAAAAAAATTCATTATAACTGGTAACAAACAACATGTGAAATTTATTTGTATATTGACGCGTCCAAGTATCAAGATTAAATGAGAGACAAGATCAATAATGTTGTCAGCCACAAAATATCTTTGTGCAGACTTAAGGTGAATCCACAATGACAACTAGCAAGAGGTGTTTTACTCAAAATCGCCAAAAAAAAAAACTGAAATATAACAAGACGTTGTTTAAGTAGGTCGAACGTGCCTACTCTGTGTTTTCACAAAACCTTTATGTCAATGCAATAAGATCTAAAAAGACGTCGTACGGCTTGGCTAGCCGAGTCGCGCTGAGTACAAACTACATCTTTTTCGCAGTGGGCCTGCCCAAAGTCGTCGCCTGGGGCACGTTCTATAAAACTACAAATTACAATTTTACAGGTCTAAACTGGCAATACTGCTCAATTGGCTGGTCGTGATTGGTCGAGGTTGTGTCAAATGGAAACTTGTAATTTGTAGCTTTATAAAACAGGCCACAAGCCGTTAAGGATCCCATTGACAGGGGGCCTATTCGCTACATTTACACGTATTATTTATTCGGCCGTTATTACCGTCAAGTAAATCAGAGCTATCTTAACATTGACAATACGATAAAATGCAAAAGGCATTATTTTTACCATGTAGAATGCCAGCCCTAGACCCTTGCGCCACATGCGATTTTAGTAACGATTTTCTCCCTTGCAACACTGCATTGTGAACTAACCTTAAGGCTTGTTTCACAATCTTAAAGTTATCGCTTACCCTTTCTTAGTCATATTAAAGAAACTCAGAACTACAATTCATCTATTAGAAAGTGTTATCTGGTGATTGTAAAACAAGCTCTAAGTCAGACTGTATATTTACTGTACTGTTGCTTATTTATATGAATGTACAGAATTTTGTAACGTCTTGTTGAACTTTGCTAGCGCTGTTGTACCGTGTATTGTACTGTTAAAAAAACTTGTACTTATCTGTATATCGTGGAGGTTAATAAACGTGTATTTGGTCTTTGGAAAACGAGTTTAAATTAAGTACATACTTACAGGTGTCCCGTAGATCGACGAAAATCCAGTTGCAAAAAAAGACAGTTGATAGGGCTGCGAATTAGCTGTCAGTAAAACTTATTTTAGGTTCAGGAAAAATAGCTTAGTTTTTGAGATTTTGTCATTTTTGTAAAAGGGTAGTTCTCACGAAAAGTCGAAATTCTTGTCCTTCATGTTTTCACCTAAAAATAGTAAAGAGATAGTGGCAAGTATTATTTCCCTGCAAGAAACATCACCGACACTATGTATTTAGTTATAATTTCTGAGTAATATGTGCAAATTTAAAAAAAATTAGTATATAATGTCGTTAAAATCATTCCCTCACTATGTCCCAAGTCCCACTTTCAAATACTTTTAAATTATTAAATAAAAAGTTAATAAAGTAAACGAGATGAAAAATTCATTAACCTATTCTAAAAATAATGGATTAATGAATGTATGTAATGAATGTATTCTTTTCTCTTCTTGAAAAAAGCTAAAAATGAATTTAAAAAAAAAAACATGTGTCCAGTGAAATTAAATCATTCCCTCACAACTTTACAAACACTTAATTTATGAACGCTGTTTAAATCAAACGTAAACGCTACCTTTTGTTTTTGATAGCTGGCAACACTGACATTTTACCGATATGGCCGCAAACATACGTTTTCCGAATACGGTTTTAGTCGACGTCAAGGCATGTTGTGCTTACATTGACCACACGCGCCTAGAAATTAGAGACTCATAAAAGTGGTTATAAAATATACATTTCAAAAGGAAAAGAACTGATTCTTTCACTAAACAGTCTCTTTTATTACCTCCCATAAATCATATTAAATTTTGGCGGGAGGTCTTAATGCAACCATGTATATACAATCTGTGAGCAATTAGGTGCTACTGGTTTGTACTTCTCTCTCACTCGCTCTTAATAAAACCGTATGAGAGCGAGAGAGAGACAAGTACAAACCCGAAGTACCTTCTTAGAGCTAGCACTGTATGTGTGTTTTACGAGCACGCTTGTTTGTGGCTAACCATATCGTTAAAGGTATATATGTTTTTCTGTTATCACTTATCACATTTCACACGCTTTTTTGGGACACTTACCGATAGAGCGGAGAAAGGACGGAAGCAGTAATGGCTAAATACAGTACTTACGTATGAAAAGTTACGTTCTCCGATTTTCGCTCACTGCGGCGTATACCTACTGTGACCGCGAGCAGAGTAGCTCAGGGTATTGATTCTCTCAAAAGCAAAGGTGAGCGAATGCAGGAGTGAAGTCCAAGCGGCGAGTTTAAGTAGTCCCGTCAGAGTGAGCAAAAAACGTAATTGTCGCGTGCATTCTCAATTAGGCAGCCTTATACGGTCGTGAAGCCATGCTGCCAAATTGACTACACGCGCTGAAATGTGTTTTGATCGCCTTGACGGGACTACTTAAACTCGCCGCTTGGACTTAACTCCTGCATTCGCTCACCTTTGCTTTTGAAAGAATCACTACCCTGTGCGTCAGCGCGTTTACAGTCCATCCGCTCAAATAGTTTGCAGTACACCCACCCACACACGGCAATGGAAACCATGTATTATCTCAATAACAATCACCACAATTATGAATAATTTAATATGTACATGATTTTTTCATAGCATCAAATAAATATCTGAATCTTCTGAATAATTTTGTGTGTTTATTATTATATTTTGAATATTTTGATCAATTTCTTCGTCTGCCCCGAAATATTTATTATTAAATCTTCTTTAATAGCATGCCCTACATATTTGTTCGGGTGCTACATTTGTTATAACGGCAACGAACACACAACCACTTGCCGCAACTTACCAGTGCACACTGCGGATGTACAACCCTATGAAGTCGCCGACACCGCTTTGTGCGCGTCTTTGTGGCGGCACATCATGGCATGCAAACTATTTGAGCGGACGGACTGTACTAGCTAGGGCGTTGTATCTGCCGCTTGCCACGCCAGCAGTGTGCTGTGTCACGCGCTGTTCACGCCATCTCCTTGACACGCGTTTGGTTTGCTATTACACTTACAAAATCTGTCCGCGGTTTGAATATTGGAAACTATCATTTCTTCTGGCTGAAGGATGTCGTGTTTCGGCGGTTTCGGGACTACGCTAAGTAGCGTTTCTATTCGTTTCGTTTTTAAACCAATCGCGTCACTGGTAGATCACGTGACTTTTCGTATCACGTCATCTACCAGTGACGCGATTGGTTTAAACACGAAACGAATAGAAACGCTAGTTAGCGTAGTACATCTTGGCAGGGCCCTCAGCTGCTACAACGACGCCGACTTCGGCAAAACAGGACCACGCTGTTCTGTCACCTCGGTGTTAGTTTCAAGTTTTATATTAGTGTTACTACTAGTGTTTGTGTGTGTTTTAGTTTGCTAGTCTAAAGGATATTTGTAATTACGGGCCGTGTTGCCTGAATTATTCTTTTATTTTTCGTAATAGTTTTCTTTTCTGATTCGCTAATACATATTTCACGACAGACTTAATTTGAATTTTGTGAAATAGTTATACTTACTTTTCGTTCGTCATTTTCAGACGCGGCTTTGAAAGTAGAAGAAGCTGTTCACGCAAGGTTGATTTTGCATCATCGAGTCACTTTATTGCATTTATTTAAAAGTCAATTTACACGTTTTCTCGTGGTCCTACTAATTTGTCCTACTAGTCAAAAAGTGAACCTAGATTTGATCACTAAATACTAATTGTGGTTGTAAAAGTAGGTAGGTTAGGTTCGTTAGGTATCTTCAGATGCCCGAAGGGCAAAACCACCTAGAAGCAGGAGCCCCGCCCTTGGGCGGGGCTCCGTCGAAAGTCAGTAGGACAAAAATAGTAGGACCACGAGAAAACGGCCAAACAATACCGTCCATTAAATAATAAGTAGGTATAACGTTTGCTGTGCACGTTTTATAGTTAATTTTATATTTTTTATATTGTTAATTGATTGATCAATTTGTGTTCATTTATTTATTTCGCCGTGAAATAGGTGTGAGTAGCTATACCCTGTCCACGGAAACGAGTTAGATGGCGTTATTTTTGTAACTTTTTTTTGTCTGCGTGTTATTGTTGTGAATAAATTATTTACTTACTTATTTTAATAGAATCCATTCATGTATCTTTGTAGACTTCATGGTATATTTAAATCCATTGATGGGTGCCTGCGTATTAAAAAATGTAAATGACTCCGAATGTATTTAAGTGTAGGTACATTAAAGCCCACTCTACTCCATTAATGGATTTGAATGTACAAAAAGTTCACTTGACCCCTTTAATGGATCCTATCAATAGATCCTAGTGGACAAACAGCCTTGCCCTAATCGCTGACCAATTACCATGATGGAACCGGTAATGGACAAGGCACCAATAATGGACACTTGATTCTTATTTTACAGAAAATAAGGGTTATTCATTTGTTTTGCAGCAATCAATTTAGGACCGTATGAAATTTAAATTAAGAGTGAAGTGTCCATTACTGGTACCTGTCAGCTAAAAGTGTCCATCATTGGTGCCGTCACCCTGCGTGCGTTCTCAATATCCTAGTTCTAACTCATTTCCGTCGATAAGGTTATAGGGATACCGTGTTTTTTATTTTTATATAATCCTTATGGCGAGAGATTAAAACAATGATTTTATCCTGTCTTTTCATTTCACAGTACAATATAGAGTTACGTGAGACAATATCACAACTAAGCCTTGTTAATCTTGCCTATCGCTTTCACAATCGCTCTGGTATCACAAATATACCGTAAAATGACCTTCAATTGCAAATATTTCTAAAATTCGGCAAAATTCGGCCAAGGTGCAGCGTATTAAAATCTTTAACTTATAACTTGTAATACGTATCTTGGAATTGTTTGGCACATTTTCTATAATCAATCATGACTTTCTAGTTTAATTTTAATTATACGGGGAGTTTCAAAAAAATAGCACACCTTTGACTTTTTCTTTAGATTTGGGACAAAAATTGCACGTTGGTTGGGATCATTATTCTGAAAAAGAAAAAATTGTATCCCAATTTGTCCCCAAAAATATGTATGGAACGTTTTGTTACCAAGAAACGTATTGGATTTTGATAACAAAACGGGACAAAAATTTGAATCTCCCCATACATGAATGATAAAAGAGCAATTGTAATTCATTATAATATTAAACAGCTAGATATTTTTGTTATGGCTATACCTAAAAATATGCTCTTTGTAATAAAATCTAAAAAAGGACCTCAACACAACATTTATTATAGTACGTAGAAGTATGGCCGAGTTTTACGGGTTTATCGAATAGTGATGTTTACTCGGTCTCTATTCACCAACAAGGCAAATAAGTGAAAAAATAATTATAAGACATGATGGGCTATGCGTTAAAGTTTATAAAAAAGTCATTTAACGGCATGAAAGTGAAACATTTTATTTTCAAGAATGTCCGACCGTTTGTTCTACGCGCTCCCACCTTATTTATTTATTTATTTATTTAATCTTTATTGCACAAAAATACAAATTAAAGTACAAAAGGTGAACTTAATGCCTAATGGCATTCTCTACCAGTCGACCTTTGGGCAAATCAGAAATTTTTTGTAGGCGGTGCAATATTGTATGAACAATAGCATCAACAATATATATATAAACTAAGGCACATGCAAAAGAATACATACTTAAATATATACATAAATACAATATATATATATATATATATATATATATATATATAAATATACTCTAAAAGGACAATAATAAGATGTCAGTTCAATGAGGAAAAGTGTGCTCGAACTAATTTCTTAAACGCAAATTTATTGGGGGCTTGCCTGATTTTAGGAGGGAGACCGTTCCAAAGACGAATAGCTTGAAGGGTGAAAGAGTTGCTAACAAAACCAGAGCGGTGGATTGGGAAAGAAAGAGTTAAATTTCGAGCTGGGCGTTGCTGACGTTCGCTAGAAGAACCGAGGTAGTGAAAGAATGATTTGAGGTAACTAGGAGAAATAGGATCATTTAGGATAGAATAAAGTGTGCAAAGCATTCTAGTACTACGCCGTTGACGGATAGTGAGCCATCCCAAAAGAGAACGAGAAGCAGAAATATGGTCAAATTTACGCAAACAGAAAATAAAGCGGATACAATAATTGAGAAGGCGATCTAATTTATTTAAAAGCTCTTCAGTTAAGTCGCAATAACACACATCACCATAGTCAATTATTGGGATAATAAGGGTTTGTACCAGTAAAATTTTGGTTTTGACGGGAAGAAAGTGCTTAAACCTGCTGAGGTAGTGAAAGGCGCCTATTACCTTACGGCTTAATTCGGTGACATGAGTTTTCCAGGAAAGAGTGCTGTCTATGTAGAGGCCCAGGTCTTTGACACTGGAGCTATAAGCAATAGGGGTGCCATTGAAACTAACCAGCGGAGCGACTGCCAAGTCAAGTTTCGCAAGTTGTCGAGAACTACCAATTATAATGGCTTGACACTTGGAAGGGTTAACAAACAAGCCAAACTTCTCAGACCACTGATGAATGTGCTTCAGATCGTTATTCAGTCTACCGACAGCAACATCAAGTTCAGTCACATTACACTGAGAGTAGATTTGTAGATCGTCTGCATAAAGGTGGTGCGTGCAACCAAGTCCAGGGGTAATAAAATTGACAAAAATTGAGAAAAGGAGAGGAGAAAGCACCTTGCACCGGTGAGATCCACGATTAATTAATTAATGATTAATTTCTATGGGGCGTGGGAGCTATAATTAATGTGCGGACGACGGATGCAAATTACGTCAAAATAATGGCGTCTTCCACTCCGATCAAATAAACTGACCAACCAGTTGTACAGAATGGAACTCCAAGGAGCCATTTATTCCTATCGAACCACCAAATAGATCGCTTTTCCAGTCTCTGTTAGTTCTTTAGCTGGCCCGAAGTGCCAAAACACCCAGAAATAGGAGCTCCGCGGTAGCGGAGCTCCGTCGACTCTGTTCAATTTGATACAGTTGAGCCGTTGGGACAGAAAAATAGTTGACCTGTTTTAAGCCGGCTACTCACACACCTGCTGCAGGGGCAATATGGGAATTGGACCCTTGATTGCCTCCTTAATTGTGATGCCTGCGGCAGGGCGGCAGGGGCGCAAGACCTTCCTAGCTCCCTAGATTGTGTCTACCGCCCTGCAAGGTTGCTGCGTGTGTAGTAGGATTGGGGCAATTCCAGTCAGTTCATTGGTGACAACCGAGCTCTTCAAAAGAATCAATATCCATTCGCAAAAAGTTTCTAAGATTATCTACTTCCAATTCTTTCATAATATTCATGTGGCACAATTTGCTTCGTTTCTGCAACCAATTCTTCACCCAATATCTTCTCTTCCTTTTTTTTTTTGGTAGTACCACAGAAAGTGCCAAGGCGATACCAATCCCCTGGTGTTTCGACAATACTGGAGGCATTCTCGTGGACGTGCGTTCAGCGGGACTATCAGTTACACACTGAACGGCAGGCTAGTGTGTAGAGAACAGCCTAAAATTGGTCCAACCGCCGTGCGACCGGTATTGCCCCTGCAGCAGGTGTGTGAGTAGCCGGCTTTAGTTGGTCAGTTGAGTTTCTGTAAAATTTGCTTCGCGGTTGTTTCTTTAATCATTGCGGTAAGTGACACTTTACAAAGTGACACAAATGCTTGCATATTTAGCCAACAGATATAAATTTGAAAACTATTTGTACTATGCCTAATAAGATAAAATTATCTTAATAATATTAAGTTCCGCAAAAATATTTAAAAAATAACGATTTAATTTCGTTTAAATATATTTAAATAGATTCATATTTGTAATCATTAATCGTGTTTCACGACATTAAATCGTAATTTTTTAAATATTTTTGCGCAGTTTTCATTTTGAGGTTATTTCCACAGCCTAAAAATAGAGATTAATACGGAGTTTTAGTCCCGATGTGCAGAGACTAAAGTAACATTTTAAGAGCATGAGAAGTGAAAAATATTTTACGTGGCTCTGCGCACCGCGTCGTCGCGTCCTTGCCATCCGGTAACTGTGAGGTAACCGAGAGCGGGTGAGCGGCACTTTTGACGGGAGGCAGAGAGTGACCATACTGTACGCTAGTACTCTTTATTATACTGTGGCTATAATGTAGGTGTAGTATGTTGGGCAGCCAACGTGTTAAAATTGAGAAAAATAGAGACCCTGGTGATTCAGATGTGATGGGCGGCGGTGACCACTTTACTTCGAAGACCCGCTTGCTCGTTTGCGTAAATAACAAACTTGTAACTAGATAAGTGCAAATAAAACAAATCCAACTCATAAATAAGATTTACAGACATAAATTTGAAAATCAGAAGAAATACGCACAACTTACAAACTCCAACTACCTTTTCAACGAGAAAATCAGGCTCCTTGTGCAAATTTTCTCATATTTTATAATGTCACTTTCTTTTTCCAACGAGAACTTAGGAAGCTTTGCCACTAAACGCTCTCCGTCTTTAGACAGCGTCCTCTCAGTATACATTTCTAAAACTGCTTTCTTTGTTTCATATGACTGTAATATGTCAGCGGGAGCAAAATTGTTCAATCTGACTTTTTCTTTTGGCTCCTTCCGGTGCCTTACTTCAGTATACACCGTTTCGATTTTATATTTAGTAGGCTCCATATTAGCGATAATAATCTGATCTTCATCGGATAAATTTAACACGTTGTCAAGTGCTTCCGGTGTAGATCCCTTTTTGATCATTTTTTTTTCTTCTTGCGAACTCTTTTCTAGATTGTTTGATGAAAACTGTTTGATCTCGCTCACATTAAAGATGTCAAGCTCGTTTGACAGCACGCTTTTGAAAAAAGTAACGTTAACGCTATTCGCTTTGCTGCAGAAAAGTCTGGATCGTTGCGTTTCCTGATCTATAAAGCTCGACGTACCATAGTTGAGAAGGAACATGTCTTCATCTGTTCTCATATCACAATTGGTTTCGATATCTGCTTTCTGTGGTTGCTTACTTTTACAACAACAGCATCCGCCGTTGCTTAAACCAAGTTTTGTTGCTACTTTATTGCATAAACAAGCCCCTCCTTCCCCTCCGCAAGTTTTGGCCACAGGCGGATCATCGGCTAAGCTCGTAACAGTATCTCTAGAAGTATTCAACCTATCACACTTGTCTTCATTATCAGATATCATACTACTTATTTTAAAGAAATTATTCATGCTATCGGTATCTCTTAAAACATTAGGGGGCAGCGAAGCGTAAGTAATATCTTTAGCCAAATCATTTTTGATGACGGTCATATCCACGTGATCACTGCTGTCGGACGTCAATATAGTCTTAAGCATTCTTGTTATTTTTGACACTTTGTCTTTATTTTTGTGTTTCATTCTACCCGCTTTCTCAATTACCATCTTAAGCATTTTCTTTTTCTCCGCTTTGGGGGATTTTTCACGTCTCGCAGTATCTGAACTCGAAATGATGCCTATTTCCACGCCAGTACTTTGGTCAGTGTCATCAGTAACAAAGTTTGGCTCTCGTTCTTCATGTTTACTTATATCGCTTTTAATTACACTAAGATTAACACTGATATACGATTTCTCTTGAACTACGGGTTTCTCGGGAATTTCATCATATTTTATGACAGACTCCGTTAAAGTTATTGCACTTAGTGAAATATTCGTATTTGTGTTAGTAGCTTCATTGTCAATGTAATCGCTTAGATCGCGGCTTATTTTGCCTGCCTTTTCCTTGTCATCGGAGTGACAAGTCAAGTCGCTTATCTCGCGGCTTATTTTGCCTGCCTTTTTTTTGTCATCGGACTGACAAGTCAAGTCGCTTATCTCGCGGCTTATTTTGCCTGCCTTTTTTTTGTCATCGGACTGACAAGTCAAGTCGCTTATCTCGCGGCTTATTTTGCCTGCCTTTTCCTTGTCATCGGACTGACAAGTCAAGTCGCTTAGCTCGCGGCTTATTTTGCCGGCCTTTTCCTTTTCATCGGACTGACAAGTCAGGTCCCAAGTAGCTCTGTGAACTGAGAAAGCGTTACTTGGTTCACCAGTTTGGTCGGCATCAGTATGCATTATGTCGCTGTACCCCGTTGAAACAGTGTGAAATTTCTGTGATATCTTCCTAGTAAATTCATCTATGACACTCTCTTTTTTAATTTTGGTGATTACCTTCTTATTTTTAGTTTTAAAGTTTTTGATTATAATGCGTATGTCGATATCGTTCCCTGGACTATTACTAACTATGACTGGTTCTGATGCCTTGTTAACCACATAAACATTTGGTTTAACTTTCGTGACTTTATCCTTTTCAGAGTTGCCGCCACTACCAACATTAATGTCTGTTATCTTGTCACCCTGTGTCACTTTCATTTTGAACTGAATTTCCACTAGATTGGCTAAGCTCGGGCTACTATCATCGGATAGAATACACTGTTTACTATTTGAATTTACTTTAAGTTCTGATGTATTCGTCGATACTCTGTGACAAATATTTGCCGTTTCGAACACGTTTCCTACTACTGAGGGCCTGTGGATAGTTCGACTTCTTGTTTTATATTCCGTTCTCTCACATAATGTCAAACCATCCTCATCTTGGATCTTCATCTCCCTGATCCCACTGCGGCTGCCGCAGCAGTGGTCGTTCACTTTTATGTTATATTGTTTGCCGTCGTCGCAGCAAGACTGTGCTTTTGTTTTCTTTAAGGATGGTAATTTTTTTAAGAATAACCCTGTGAACTTGGATTTTAACTTCTGACTAGCTTTTGGGCTTGATAATAGCGGTGTCAATGTGCATGGACAGTCATGTTTTGATGAGGAAGACACGAACACGGGAGTCGACCTATTGGTATCTGTATCTGCACTTTGAGAACAGCATTTAGATATGCCTATACAGGCAGAACTAGATTGAATCAAGGGTGGATATTCAGCAGCTGTATCGGTTTGGTTCGAACTTTTTACTCCAGGTGAACAACATTCTTTACATGGTGCTTTAGGTATTGTTTGTTTCTCAGGTGGAACTGAGTTGGGAAAAAGAGATTTCCTTATTAGACTTATATATGATATACTTTCGTCATGCTTGGGACAAGGGGATTGTTGTGTACATTGGAGGTTAGGCGGCGATGAGGGCGGGGTACTTTGTTGCTTAAGAAATGGACACCTTGATGAAGAAGAGGGAGGAGAAGCTGTTCGGTCTGGAGATAGTATCGAGCGGCGAGAAGCGAGTTGATTCACTGCAATTTGGCATTTAGGTGGTAAAAAATTAAGGTCGTTAGATAAATTTGAGGGGGGCGAAACGGATCGGTCAGGTGGTGGTGTTGGTGAACATGAAGGGGGTTTGTTTGCTGTACATTGGTGGTTAGCAGGTAACGAACATGGAGAACTAGATTGCTTCTCAACTGAGCGGTCAGTGGAAAATGGGGGGTAAGAAGCTATTCGGTTTGTAGATAGATGGTAAGATGTTAACGAGGACTGAGAAGCAAGTCGGTTTGCTGCAAATTGGCGGATAAGTGGGAATGAAGGGGGAGTAAAAATTTGCTTCGGCGAGCCTCCAGGTAAACATGGGGGGGAAGAAGGGGGTAGGTTTGCATTTGGACACGAGATTTTGGGGACAGGGCAAAGTTTTGGTTGGTTCGCGCAAGGATAGCTGCCGGGAGCATTAGATTGGTATGAGGATCGAGCCCTGGGTGGTGGCGTATCGTTTTGACAGAGGTCCGCTAGAGGAGAAATAGGGCAGCAATGACATGAGGATACAACTGGAATCGTCGGCGCCGTGTGCGGCCAGCCCTCATTTTCCGATGACGTATTAGTTTCGGTTTCTTCAGTGCACGGTGGAGTCATGCAATACATGCAATCAAATGAACCAGATTTTTTATTTTCTGTAGCTTTCGGAGTTGGTAATGGTTTCCTATTTGGGCTTTTCTTACAGCAGATCATAGAGCATAACCGTTTTTTGTTATTAACTTTAGGAAAACATATATCTTGTTGACAGTTTAATAAAGACGTCAATGGGGATATGGATCTCATTTTAGGATCGACGTTAGGCGGCGGGGGCGTGTGACACCGTCTAAGAATAAGATTGTTTTTACTAAGCTTATTGGAAGAATAAGTAGTATCAGCGTCGGAGGGGGACACCGGTGTGACGGTAGCGCAAAGCGACGGGGGCGATGTACAAGGAAGGATAGGGAACGCCGGTTTGTTGCATTTTAACTTGATTGTTTTATCGAATTCGAACGCTTTTGTGTTTATTGTGATTTTGCTAATCCTACAGGTAGGCTTGGAATCGTGCGAGCTTGGTTTTTTAAGGGCTGGCTGGACATTGGAAAGGCAAGGTGGTTCCCTGTGTGGGCAAGGTGGTTCCCTAGGTGGGCAAGGTGCTTCGCAGGGTGGGAAAGGCGGTTCCTCTCTACAAGAAACCTCTCTAGGGGGGCTATGACAAGGCTCAGGGGGGCTAGGACAAGGTTGTGTAACAATGACGTGCTTCGAATTCGACTTTTGTTTTTTAGAAGCCGACTTGCAACACGGTTTTCTACAATATATACTCGGCAAAGAACCACCTTGCGAGTTCGAACTACTTCCCCATTTCGACCTTTTCTGACTAACGGCGTATATCTTTCGTTTCTTAAACACTTCCACAGAATCTTTAGGCAACACACGTTTGTGTTCATCTGTCTTAGACGTGAGTTGACACTTCTCCTCACATGTATCTTTATCAACTGCAGCGCATTGTTCTTTCGGTCGTTTTTCTTTACAAAGTGTGCCGTAGAATATCTTACTCTTATTCTTTATTTCTTCATCAAAGTTGGTGCCGCCGTGGCTGCTCAAGGTCATCTCGCTAGAGACTTCGGTTGCTACTTCGAATGCGGTTTCGGTTGCGGCTGCATTGAGCTCTTCGTAAATGTTCGGGCAGGACTTGGATTCATCACCATGGTTCAATGTCATGGCTGAGTTTTTTTCAGAACAACAAATTCTGACATTGGAGTCGTCGATACACCAGGAGAACAGATCTACGCCTTGTGGCATCAGATGTCGGTAGTAGTCTTGAAGGTAACTTTGGGCGAATTCGCAGTTTTTCTTGGGGCTATAGGTCATGGGATCGGACTCGTCTTCCGAGAGGTTGTCTTCCATGTTTAATCTGAAATAATAAAGACACTAGCATACAATTCAAAATTTGTACAGAACAAGGAACTGTTTCTATCATTAGCAACCGACTAGTCTCAGGCAGCTTGTTGAACAAGCCTGCTATGTGAAAATGCGAACAGGACAAGGTGAAATAAGACCTACAGCAGATCTATTATTGATTTTTCTCCTATTTGCATACTCACATGGGTTTCATTTCTCGCACATCCCTCTGTGTGATGATCCCTACGCCGATTACGTCACACCTTTTCGGAAAATAAACATCGCTGCCTTGAGTTACTACATCTCTCTGCATTGACGGTCTCTTTATAACAGTTTCAAGAACCTTTGATTCGACATTTTGGCTGTCCTTGACTTTAACTGTAACGGTTATTTCATTAGATGCATAATCACCCGTATCAAAATTACCTTTTTTTCTAAAGTCGGAATTTGACTTCAATGTTTCATATTCGACTATTTTGTACACTTCTTCATCACTAGTTCGGCATTGGTGATCTTGTTCGTCACCTGTTGTAGAATCAGAAAAAAAACCTTTCGGTATATCAATTCTAAGAAAGTCTGAGCTAACTTTATTGGTAAGTTGAACAACATTATTTGAATGGAGCACTAATTCGATTTTGCGTGAAAACGTCTTGGCTGTATCTATTGACCACTTTTGTACAGGTAAACTTACTTCTATGCTTTTCGTGTCACCCTTATCAGGTGTACTTTTCATTTTTGTCGGAATTAGCATTGGCCTGTCTGGGATTGTTTTAGGTATCATCCAAGCTTCTATATTTTGATGAATAAAATTCACTTTTTTATTATTAGATTTTTTGGTTTTGTGAGTCGTTATGTCGCTTTTAGATCTTATTACTATACCTGTGTGCTTGTAAACATTGTCCATAAGTTCAAATACCGTACTGCTGCTTGTAGTATAACCGGCATTATTCCACCTTATTTTAACACTGTCTCTAGAGTCAATAGTACTAGATAAGAATTTCTTTAGCCACGCTTTACGCAATGTTTCATCGTATTTCTCAGTGCTAATGGCTACTGGCTGTTTTTTTGTTTCTGCGACTCCATTACCTTGTGGGTTGGAAGTACCTGCCATTTTAAGCATTAACCCGTTCTTAACTTCGCATCGATTTGTCGTCATTCCTTTTTTACTTTTATATGAAGATTTAGTTTTATCCTTACTCCTTTTATTGAAGAACGAAAACTTTCTGCCGCCTGCCTTTTTCTCCACTTCCTTGCTTTCTGTCGGAGGTAATTCCGTATCACCTGTAATATAGTCCATACTTTCTTCTGTCTTTGAATTATCGTCTGTTTTCACAGTCTTTTTCTGGTCATCTAAGTTAAATTTCTTACCCCATAATCTAAACATACCTGAAACTCCTTGGGTGAGTTCACTGTCATCCTCCATTGAAGGAACACTATCTCTGTCTTTTTTACCCGTTACTGATCTTCTATAGGATGTCCTGTCATAAGTTGGGGAAGCGACAGCTTTGTATGGGGCAGTTGGTCTTGAATAAGACCGTGCTTCTAAGGATGGTGGATCAGAGGCTATGGAAACATCTTTATGACTAGCTAGACTAGTAGGACTAGAACTGACCAAATCGACTGTATTTCTAGGTTCTTCTTTCTTACGTCCTCGCCTTAGTGCTTCAAATCGCCTTCTTAACAATGAAGTGTTTCTGTTATCCTGTGAAGGCTGATCTTGATTAGATTTAGATTTCGTTGCAAATATCTGTCTGTATTCCCTTTCTATTTTGTTTTCCATTACAGGGTCGTCCGACGGTCTGCTCATTTTACTAGGGCATTCTAAATCATGAATATGTTGAACCAAAGAGTCTGAAGAAAACTTTTCCTCTTCCCTCGCTTTCGCCTTGGCCGCGAGAGATTTATTTCTTTGCCGCGATTTTGACGCCACCTTAGACATGTCTTTTACTTCTTTAGCTGCGTTTGGAATGCTGATAGGATCAACTGGAGCGTCTGCCACAGCAGGTGTCATTTGAACTTGTGTTGTTGTTGCTATGTATTTCTTATCTTCAGTGTATGTGCTCTGTGTTGATATTTCAATATTCTTTTCTTCACTTGACCTGGGCATTTCTGAACCGGTTTCAACACAATTACATTTGACAATCGGTGACAATTTTACATTTACAACTGCAGAAGAAAGATCGGGAAAACCGCCGACGCATTTAGACGATGTTTCCTTAGCGCCAGAGTTGCTCCCGCATGTACAATTAGTTTTACCTGGAAAAAAAAGAAGAAAGTTTGTTTTCAAGGAACAACAAGAACCTCTGTATACTGCAAATGAGCTACCCCGTTTCCGGGATGCATGTCATGTCATGCTGGCATTGCCGACGTCTGTGGGCGACGGTGACCGTTTTCCATCAGCCCCAAAGGTGTTCCCATTATTTGGCACAGGCCGGTTTATAGCAAATCAGAAATTTAAGGCGGGTCCCCTGCTCTTGTTTTGCTCTACATACACATAAAAACTACTGGCATACAAAATCTAGTACCAGGGGGGACCCTGGATACCCCCTTGATCAGATCCATCTGCTAGTTTGCTTGCCAGTTATAAGAAAAAAGTAGATTTCGATTTTAATAGAGTTAGAAATAGGGAGATCCGAGAACGATGTGGATTGAAAGAAGATGTAGTAATGACAAAGATCGAAAAGAGAAGGTGTGCCAAGATGGTTTGGTCGGAAGCCTGGCGTTCGGCCAAAATGTTTTTGGTCAAATGTATCATTTCATTTTGTCCGGTATATCGAAACCGCTTGCCACGTCTATTAGGTTAGGTTACACTTGTGACTACTTAGAAAATAAATCAACTGTGATAGGAAATAAGTTTCTGGGAAATGATACATTTGACCAAAAATGTTGGCCAAACGGAATAGACCCCGACTATGGAACACCACATGCACCGGTCTAAACATACAACTTTCGCTTCCTCTACATCCATCTACCTCATGCCGTACGTCGGTTTCGGGTGCTTTTGATTTGGCCCTTATTCAGTACATCGCGAATCTGATCACTGTATGTGCGTCTAGGGCGTCCCCTACCGACATCTCCACGCACTCGTCTCGTCTCTGTGGGTTTTTTATGCTAGAGGGGGCAAGCGAGCTATCGGGTCACCTGAGGGCCCTGCCAAGATGCACTACGCTAACTATCGTTTCTATTCGTTTCGCGTTTAAACCAATCGCGTCACTGGTAGATGACGTGATACGAAAAGTCACGTGATCAACCAGTGACGCGATTGGTTAAAAACGAAACGAATAGAAACGCTAGTTAGCGTAGTGCATCTTGGCAGGGCCCTCTGATGTGAAGTGATCATGATCAGAATCATCGTTGCCCTTGGACACCTTCAACACCCCGAGAGGTATTGCAGCTGCGATGCCCGCCTATGAGAAAAGAGTATGCTCGTCTTTTGAAGGTCCCCAAGCGGTCCGGAAATGCCGCCGTAGTAAGCTGATTCCATAACACTGGTGCGCGGCAAAAAGTTTCGTTTAAAACGCACAGTGGTAAACTGCCATCCATCGAGATGGTGGGGATGATAGGACAGCCGTTTGTGAGTGGTAGGTACGGTAAAGGAACCTAGCCGCAGGCAGTACCCATTCCAAACAGTTCGGCTGAGACTCAATTAGTGGGACTTACGAAAAAATGATGACGACCAATTGGTGTCGCCGACTCCCCGGTCCACCGTCTCGGGCAGGTATATCTTCCGGACCTTCTTCCTCTGGAGAGCCCTGATGCTGCCAACGCCGGTGGTCGTGAAGCTGCGGAGGCCGTGATACGTGTAGATCTGCTCGGCCGCGTTGAAGTAACGCTGCAGATAACAAGACAACTAAAAACCCTCGAAATGGTGAGATGCTGACGCCTTATTTCAAAGCTGATATCTCTTAAACGGCCCAATCGATTTTCATGAAACCTAGCTAAGAACCATCGCACGAAAACCTGCTTTCAAGTAAAAAAAACTGCCAAAAATCGGTTCACCCGTTTAAGAGCTGAGAGCGTTTGAGAACACCGATCGATTGATATCGATCAAACTTATATCACCCCTCTTTTTGCGTTGAGGGTTGATAAAAATCAATTGCCGTATGTATGACAGATCATCACTTGAGAAACGGTTAGAGCTCCGTCAACAAGGAACACATGTTTCGTCATGTCCGTATGTCTGTTTGTCAGCGATTTGATTCAGGAACTCTTTGGTACGAGTACCTATTACAAAGCTGTATAAGTGTAAATTGCGAGCCCCCGATTGATTGTTACCTCGTTAAGGTGCCTGGTGCCAGCCAGTCTACACGTGCATCCCAGGTCCTTCTTTACATCCACTTGACAGCCGATCTCGTGGGTGGCTGTGGCAAACCTGTCGAAAAAGCGTTAGCTTAGTTTATTTATTTATTTATTTATTTATTTATTTATTTAAGCAATGTCTTGTGGACTTACAGCGTCAGCCAAAGCGTCCAGCAAGATAATTTAAAAGCTACAAATTAAAGATAAGAACTAGAAATAACATTTACACATCTTACTTAAAAACATAAAACATAAGAGGGGTCCACTATGTACAAATCAGTCAGGGAACATTACAGCTAGACATAACCCTGCAGCTTATTTAGTTAGTAACTGCCTAACCTAACATGGTACTATAATAATAGGCCAGTCATTCGGATATCAATTCATAATAATTCAAAAGTATCCAAACTTTTACGCATAGTCGGGAAAAGCCATACCTCAACCAACCAATCACAACCTGCAACCTTTTCCGAAGTCCGAAACCGGAAGAAAGTTCCAAAAGTTCTGCAAACTTCCAATAAGTAATTTGCCAGGGCTCGGTCCGCTGACCAATTAGTCAAGCAATCCCCTACTTCCCAGGCCTGACCACAAATACACTATTTGAAGAGTCATACCTCTGCACTTCGCAACTGGCTAAGATTTGCTTCACCCTCATCTTGTTTTCATAGCCGCATGCGCGCTGGAAGTCCTGCTTGATGGTTCGCTTTGTGACGTATACTCCTTTGCTCTCCTTCATTTTTTCTTTTTTATCATAATTTAACTGGTTTCATTTATTAACATTAAATGTACAAATTTCGGATTCTAAAAAAAAACCTTTCTAAGTACTTGTTTTATAACCGCGACATTGTTTGTTTTTCGGTTTTCACGCTTCGACCAATCGACTGAAATTATAGAGATAGTTATAGCCCGGCACGGGGAGCACAAGTTGTATTATCTCGCTTGTCACTCAGTGCGTCTATATCGTTACAGACTAGATAGAAAGGGAGACCCAAGCGACAAACAAGTCGCGGAAACATGTGCTACCCGTGCAAAGACGGACATAGTCGCTTTCATACAAAAGTCGAGACGGCGGCGTCGAGCCGCGTGCAAGCGCAGCATTTAGGTTTTTTACATGGCAGGCTTACAGACGAGCGGTCGATGCAGTCGAGACTTTAGACGAAATCGCGGCGGAGGCGAGGTTCCGAATGCTCTTAATATGCCCGCGCCGCAACCGCAACACCGCCGCCGAATAGTAACGACGGATCGTACCGTATATGGGGCACTAAGGTACCAGACACCAGTGTCCAGTACAACTGCCGCCAGGTTAAAGTGGGATTGGGCCGGTCATGTTTGCCGAATGCACCCAGGCAGGGATCGGATAGTGCCTGAGTGGGAGCCATAGGTCGTGAGGACGGCTACCGGTAGACCGGGGCGTAGGCGACGGGACGACTTACTGCCGCACTCAGAGACGTCAATTAAATTGAATGCTTGACAAGTTGCTGCTGTCACAGTCTTTGCTAGCAATAGAACACGCCAATAAACAAGCACTAAATTTAATTGACGTCTCTGAGTTCGGTAGTTAGATGTCTTTGCCAAGCAGTGGGACACTAGTACAAGCTGTATATGTGTAAAGCAGAGCTGATCCAACTGATTGCCACGAATCACCCAACTCTTCGAGTATACAAAATCGTCTGTATGTATGAAAATACATTATCAAGTTCAATGTTGAATTTACCTTACCAAATACGTTGTTTATTTTCATACGGAACAAATTTCACATTGGTTTTTATATTTGCCGAACTTCTTCTTCTTTTTTCTTAACTTGTTCATGAGTCCTGACAGAATATTTACGGATGACAATGATCTTATTGTTGGAAACTGCCAGATTTTTCATTTACATACATACATACTACATAGATCGATACTGCGTGGCGTAAACTTAAAAGAGTATTTATTGATGTTGTATACATTAAGTTTTAAAAAAGTTTCTCTATGACTGTCACATTCATGAACTAACTTGTCATCTTTTGTATGTAATTTTCTGTTTTTTATAAGCTGATTGTTTATTAAAAAGTTCCCGCTTTTCTATACTTATATGAGATAATGCGTCTTAAAATTTAGATAATCTTATGGTAAGATGCAATTGTTTTAATGTTCCTTTAATATGTTTTTGCATGATTTCGAAAACGTGTTTCTCAATTCTGTTAAAAGCAAAGTTTATTGAAGAAATTCAGGAGCAATTAAAAAATGTAAAGGACATTAAAACCATTACCTAGATAGTAGTACAAGGTTTTCCCTGATATTAATTTTGATTGTTTTTTAGCATCCTTGATTCTGGCGTAATTCTAGCAGTACCATCAATTTTACAATGAACTAAATATGTATGTTTCTTGGTATTCCTGCATAATCTATCAAAACAATGATTGTGACATCTGTCTTTGTAAATTATACACATGTCTTTGTTTACATTTCAGAAGCTTCTTGCTTTCATATGAAATCAAGTTTTTGCAACGGAGCTGTCAGGATAGATATAACAACGTACGACAACGAAAACACTCACTCAACAAAAAAAATGGAAAGACAACATAACTGTACGAACAACCAGGATCCCAAATTCATTTGCTCCATCTGTCTTAAAACAAAACCGAAAAACGACGAACAAGATGTCAAGAAAAAGTCTAGACCGTGTCAAATTTGCAAACAAGTTTATCAATTCAAAGTTACGGACGAAAAGAGAAAGGAAAAAGTTGATAGCAAAAAAATAGATGATATAAGTACTAAGAATATACAAACTTCGAGAACTGACGTTTCTCAAGGACTAAATCTTCTAAACGAAGTTTTAACTGTATTCCAAAGTAAGAAACAACAGGACTCCCTAAAAGAAAAGACTAGGACTGTCATACTTAAAGACGCAAGTGTAGCCACTGACGATCATTCAATAAACCAATTAAAGCCGAAATTAACATTGAGTAAGATATTTCAACTTTCCATTGAAGAAACCAACACAGTTTCATCTGGAAAGTTCAGCGTAGTTAACAGTTGCGAACCGAAACATTCACATCACTCCACAGATCTAATAAAGCATAAGTCCTCGTCTATACCACAGATGAAACTGGAAGAATTGAAGCATTCGTTGAAGGAAAAAGCGAAACCAAAAGACACTATAGAAGAAGTAAATAGGTTGTTTGCTACAGTCAAGAGGGACAAGTGTGACGGTAATAACAGGCCGAAAGTCAGAAGTGGACCTAGAGTGTTACCAGTGGTAAAAACTGATACTTATCCCTTGCCCAAATCTAATGACAGCCTATTTTTACAAACTGACACTAAACCAAGCTGTAAGTGTTGTGACGCCAACCGTCACCTTTCCAGCGGAGATAACCTGGCCAAGCAAGAGTGTAATGATAAAAGTATTGATAGGACTGAAAAAGGCGTCTACTTGATGAGTTGTCGTTATAAAAATCATAAGCGAGACTTGCAGACGGACTATGTGATCTGCGAGCGATGTAAGGTGGCGCGGATCGGAAGGTACGAGGAAGATTGTCCGTGTTTTTTGTAAATAGAGAATGTCTAGAGCAAATTATAGTCAATAAATAGTCACTTGAGTTGTGGGCTGTTTGTATTTAGAAGCACACTGCGGCGCAGCCTGCACACGTACCTACACACGTAAGGATTCCACCTATCCAATTCTTTGTCCAATTTCTATATCCAATTTTTTATCAAATTTCTTTGATGGAGCCCCATTCCACTTATGCAATATCTTGGTCCAAGTTTTTATACTATTTGCGTAGCCATTTTGAATTAAATGTCATTCGTAATATTTGATCAAATGTAGGCGTTTCTAGAAAATTTTATAGAGTCATCCAATTTCTTTGATCAAATGCACATTGGACAAAGAATTAGATAGGTGGAATACCACCCTAAGCCGCGTGGGTCTATCGATCTAGCTGTGTGTCATTTCCATAGCAATCGATGGCAATCGATGCACGCTAATGCTGGGCATGATATCTGAACTGCAACCCACACGGTATCCAATCACTTGCTAAACAACATTTCACAAACTGATTCATTTCTCAAACATATCATTTTGCAAAACACTTTTTTCTAGGATTCTACAAGATGGTACTGAAATAAATGCTGAAATATTTAGTTTCGGAAAAAAAATATTTTACAAAATGATGTTTGTGAAAATAAACCAGTTTGTGAAATGTTGTTTAGCAAATGATGGTAAACCAACGCACATGCACGCTGTGCGCGAGAGTGTCTTGTCCGTGCGCCGCAGTGGGCAAGAGGCATGTGTCTGCTGTGTGGGTTAGCCATGCGCTGCAGTGGGTTTAATAGAGCCACGCGTGTACCAGTGACGTCATTCAAAGCGCAGCGTGTTTGTGTTGTGTACCTACCTACATTTGGTTACTAGATAAAAAAGATAAAAGATACAAGACATTTATTCAGTAGTAGGCCGCACAGGCACTACTGCATCTACTGCGCCTTTTCCTTCGCTTTTGTTCCTTTACAAGAGCTGAAAGAACAACCGAGACCTTTTTCGCACTAGTTCCGTCAAATTACCAGAAGGAACTTTCTTGCAAAGGAACTAGTCCGAATAATAGGTCTCGGTTGTTCCTTCAGCCTCTTGTAAAGTAACAAAAGCGAAGGAAAAGTTGCAGTAGTACCTTCAGTTTTTGTAAAGGAATAAAGGCGAAAAAAAAGTCGCAGTATGTCTCTTGTGAAGGAACTAGTGCGAAAAAAATCTCAATAGTTCCTTCGAAGGAACATACAAAGAAACCGCAGCCCATTTTTCACATTATGTGGTGATACAGCGCCATCTAGCATGATCTCGTTGATAAGAAGCCTCATAGCTAATTAATAACACAAAACGAGCACAAAAATGGCGTCGATTTCACTTCATAGGACTCTTCTTTTTTTGACAGCTATCCATGGCTTCCGTACTCTTTCAAGTAATTTACTTAGGGCTGATTTTTCAATCCCCAGATAAAACTATCCGTCAGTTAAATGTATTACTATCCTTTTCTGAAGTCATATGAAAGAAAAGGACAGAGCTAAAATTTACCTTCCGGATAGCTTTATCTGGGGATTGAAAAATCAGCCCTTACTCGCCCGTCTATCTGGGACTTTATATAACGTGTCGTCAAAATATCTAACTGCCGCACTCACAGACGTCAATTAAATGTAATGCTTGTTTAGTGACGTGTTGTCTTATTCTATTGCTATAGCAAAGAAAGTGACAGCAGCTCCAGCAGCTACTTTAATCAAGCATTAAATTTAATTGACGTCTCTGAGTACGGCAGTACAACCTTTTTCATGTTCTATGTCGGTTTTTTATTTTTAGCCCCTTCATAATAATAAAGACAAAATAGATACAAAAACATTTATTTAAATAACAATATGTCTGTCTACAACTTTTTTCATTTTCTATGTCGGTTATTTTATTTGTTAGCCCCTTCATAATAATAAAGACAAAATAGATACAAAAGCATTTATTTAAATAACAATTATGTCTGTCTACAACCTTTTTCATTTTCTATATTGGTTATTTTATTTGTTAGCCCCTTCATAATAATAAAGACAAAATAGATACAAAAGCATTTATTTAAATAACAATAGATATTATTTAACAACAATAAAACTTAATAGCGTTAACAAATATTGTGCTAAAAATAAAAGCTTTCGGAGTTCAGCTTGACCTTTTCACTCCTGAAAGAGAAAAAAAAACTGTAATTGTGCCGTTTCCTCATAGTCAAGAAAAAAAACCGGTCAAGTGCGAGTCGGACTCGTGCACCAACGGTTCCGTATTTAAGTTAATATGGTTGGAAAACGCAAAAGAAATTACTCATTTTGTTATGAACTTTATTTTCTATGCAATAAGAGGTCAATTTTCCTGCCGTAGACTCAATTCACCTGGGGTTATTCACCTAGATGAATTAAGTACACTATTTAGTAGATTTGAATACCCTTAGGTGAATTGAGGATAATTAAGTATACTAATGTGTAGACTTTAATACCCAATAGGTGAATCAAGTATACTAAAAGTGCACTCTATTCACCAGTTTCCAGCGATAGGTGAATTAGATACACTTTTCGTGTACTTTGTACACCCAATAGGTGAATCAGGTATACCAAAAGTGCACTGTATTCACCAGTTTCCAGCGATAGGTGAATTAGATACACTTTTCGTGTACTTTGTACACCCAATAGGTGAATCAGGTATACCAAAAGTGCACTGTATTCACCAGTTTCCAGCGATAGGTGAATTAGATACACTTTTCGTGTACTTTGTACACCCAATAGGTGAATCAGGTATACCAAAAGTGCACTGTATTCACCAGTTTCCAGCGATAGGTGAATTAGATACACTTTTCGTGTACTTTGTACACCCAATAGGTGAATCAGGTATACCAAAAGTGCACTGTATTCACCAGTTTCCAGCGATAGGTGAATTAGATACACTTTTCGTGTACTTTGTACACCCAATAGGTGAATCAGGTATACCAAAAGTGCACTGTATTCACCAGTTTCCAGCGATAGGTGAATTAGATACACTTTTTGTGTACTTTGTACACCCAATAGGTGAATCAGGTATACCAAAAGTGCACTGTATTCACCAGTTTCCAGCGATAGGTGAATTAGATACACTTTTCGTGTACTTTGTACACCCAATAGGTGAATCAGGTATACCAAAAGTGCACTGTATTCACCAGTTTCCAGCGATAGGTGAATTAGATACACTTTTCGTGTACTTTGTACACCCAATAGGTGAATCAGGTATACCAAAAGTGCACTGTATTCACCAGTTTCCAGCGATAGGTGAATTAGATACACTTTTCGTGTACTTTGTACACCCAATAGGTGAATCAGGTATACCAAAAGTGCACTGTATTCACCAGTTTCCAGCGATAGGTGAATTAGATACACTTTTCGTGTACTTTGTACACCCAATAGGTGAATCAGGTATACCAAAAGTGCACTGTATTCACCAGTTTCCAGCGATAGGTGAATTAGATACACTTTTCGTGTACTTTGTACACCCAATAGGTGAATCAGGTATACCAAAGTGCACTGTATTCACCAGTTTCCAGCGATAGGTGAATTAGATACACTTTTCGTGTACTTTGTACACCCAATAGGTGAATCAGGTATACCAAAAGTGCACTGTATTCACCAGTTTCCAGTGATAGGTGAATTAGATACACTTTTCGTGTACTTTGTACACCCAATAGGTGAATCAGGTATACCAAAAGTGCACTGTATTCACCAGTTTCCAGCGATAGGTGAATTAGATACACTTTTCGTGTACTTTGTACACCCAATAGGTGAATCAGGTATACCAAAAGTGCACTGTATTCACCAGTTTCCAGCGATAGGTGAATTAGATACACTTTTCGTGTACTTTGTACACCCAATAGGTGAATCAAGTATACCAAAAGTGCACTCTATTCTCCAGTTTTCAGCGATAGGTGAACTAGGTATATACTCTTTGTCTACTTTATACACCTAATTCATTTATTTCAACTACTCGATGCACAAATTTTCACTTTCTCAATCGCTCAAGGGTTAGCTGGAAGAGATTTCTTATAGGGATAAGTTCGCCTTTGTACACAGTACAAATTACAAAGTTTGTTTCATTGTTTTTTCTGTGTTTACTTGTACAATAAAGTGTTTACATACATACATACATACATACATACATACCACGACATAAAGGGCTGTGTGGAGATCATTTTAGGCTTTTAGTATACCTAATTCCTAGATTGTGTGATTTTAGTGTTGCATTATTTTTTCTTTTAAATGCGAAATAAATTTCATTTCATTTTAATTCTTTTAATAAAAAAACTGTTATGAAACTATGTATTTATTCGTTAGGTTATCTCATCGTACCATCTCTAAGAAATGACCCACACTAATGTTCCCATGCAACAATTCAATTTGAGCGTCCTGGATAATTTTGTCGTTGTTTTGACTGCTGGATTTACGACGATTTGGTTGCCGTTTTGTATTAGAGTCTTTTTTAAAAGCTGCTATTAAGTCCAGAATATTTTTGTTGTATCGTTTTACGCTTTTATTTAACTGGACGTGCCAGCCTTCAACAAAATTATTTGTACGGTGCCTCTCACCGAAGACGCACCATTCTTCAATCAGATTTGACTTCATCCAGTGTTTTTTGAAGTACTTCAAAAATGGTTGCAGGTGTTTAAATTTTGCAAACTGGCTCTGAATATATTGCCAGCCATCACGAATTTTATATTTGGGCAAAAGTGCCAGGCTCCGACATAGAAATACACAGCGGCGGTTATCTTTATCATTAAACAGTTGTAACTGCTTTGCTTTCCTCTTTAAACTCTCTTGGAAGTGGTAATAACACCCTTTTACAGTGACTGTCGAAAAAACAGACGCAATGCCTTTGATGGCACTTTTTTCAAAATCACACGTATATTTCTGTGGATTCCACCCGGGTATTCTTGATTTAATCATTTCGAACAAAATCCGATACGATAAATAGCTCCTTCTATTCATCAGTACATAAACAAGTGGCGATATATTAGTGGTTGTAGAGCCACTACCACAGTCTCCGTGGATCGTATAAATTTGGGTAAATGGTGGTACGCATGCAGTAAAAGTACCATCTCCGAAGAAATGTTTTAATTCCTCCATTTGACCCATTGCTTTTTTGGAACAGAATAATATTATTCGTTCACCATTCTCGTTAAAATCAGCTAACAGAAAATCTTCATATTTTTTTGGAACCACAATTTCTGCGACATCTTTAAAATGTGCTACCTTACGAACTCCCAGACATTTGTTTCGTTTTCTGTATAGCCCAGCTTTAATCTCATCTAGAGGTGGTACGTCGCATACGAGATCGTATCCATTATCTTGTAAAGTTTCTTGGGCTGCTGCATACAACTTAGGGATTGGTTCGTCACTCGTACAGATTTTGTCTTTATAGAGTTGCAATTGCTCAGCCCACATATTTTTGGCCAGATCGGGCTCTCAGTGCGTTTCATGCGTAACGTTCTTAACGATTTTTTCATTCTAAAAGTAAATATAGGTTCATTAGAGAAACATAGGAAATACTTTCATTAGGGGTCAATGTCACACTAGGCTTAGGCAATGAATATGTATAGAGAAATACATACTTAAGTACATAGAAAATATCCATCCATATACCTTAGCCTGTTTATGCAAAATGTGGTAACAGAATTATCTATAAGTTTTTTAGTAATTATGTTGTTGTTGTTGTTGGTAATTATGCATTTAGCTCTGCCTACCCCACTGGGAATGAAGGCGTGAGTTTATGTTTGTAATATGTGTGTAAAACATCCATAAATCAAGAACAAATTACTCACGCTTATTACACAAGTATTATACCGGGATTCGAACTCGGAACCGATAGCTTTGTAGGCAGCGTCGCTACCTATTAGGCTAACCGCGTCGTCGTCAATAACTTCGGGTAATAGTAACCAACAATAAATAATCAGTATAATCACATCGGTAAAAATCTCTGTCATTACATAACACACAAAATAAATATAATACCTCTATTGTAAGAGAACCAGTACACTTCCTGTTACAACATCGCCACCACACTGCACCACTAGCGTATTTTTTTTTTCTTGTAAAATTGTCGGCCATCTTTTAACAGGACTACACCACGCCCTCTTTTTACAAATTTAAATTCATTCATTACTACTTTTCAACCTTAATCCAAGCACAGCAGTAAAGAAACCCAATGTCATTTATTAATCATAATTTACTTCACTTTATCTTAGTTATTAAGTGGCCAGGTAGGTACCTGTGCAAAAAGATTGCATATCGAATCATTGGGTGAATAAAGTAGACGAAGAGTATACCTACTTCACTTATCGATGGGTTTGGTGCATAATGTACAATTTTAGTATGGTTGATTCACTTATTGGGTGTATAAAGTAGACGAAGAGTATACTTACTTCACCTATCGATAACATTGGTGCATATTGTACAATTTTAGTATACTTGATTCACCTATTGGGTGTATAAAGTACACGAGAAGTGTACCTAATTCACCTATCGCTGGAAACTGGTGAATAGAATGCACTTTTAGTATACCTGATTCACCTATTGGGTGTATAAAGTATACGAAAAGTGTACCTAATTCACCTATCGCTGGAAACTGGTGAATAGAGTGCACTTTTAGTATACTTGATTCACCTATTGGGTGTATAAAGTAGACGAAGAGTATACCTACTTCACCTATTGCTGGAATTGGTGCATAAAGTCCACTTTTAGTATACTATATTCACCTTGGTGAATCAAGTATACTGAAAATAAATTATTGTATTTAATAAAAAATACTGGTCAATTAGGTCTACTAAATAGTATAATTAATTCATCCAGGTGAATAACCCCAGGTGAATTGAGTCTACGGCAGGTCAATTTTGACTAGCCTAAGTCTTAATACGGATTGTTAAAGTTTTTTGATACATAATTCATTATCTTTAAATAAGGGATTTTTAAAATTTTTTGGTCCATAAACTTTGGAGAAAAGGGGAATTTTAGGCGGCGTTTTTAAGCGGTGTTATCTCCATACAACTTGTCAAAAGCCGCACCCAAAATTCCGGGCCCTAATCATGATTTAATAGGCATGCATGCTTGTATTTAATTCAATTGACCAGAGGGGCTAGACAAGATGCACTACGCCAACTATCGTTTCTATTCGTTTCGTTTTTAAACCAATCGCGTCACTGGTAGATCACGTGACTTTTCGTATCACGTCATCTACAAGTGATGCGATTGGTTTAAAAACGAAACGAATAGAAACGCTGGTTAGCGTAATGCATCTTGTCTAGCGCCTCAGCTCACCTATTGTCGCCGTATTTGTTCCTAGTCCTCTCCATCTTCTCGCTGTGCGCTTTATCCCACTCTCGAGGAGAATTGTGGCTGAAACCACACATTATTTGTTGTATTGCCGGGCAATAGTAAACTCTAATGTTATTTCAATTCCTAAAGTACCAGGGGCCTGTTTTATAAAGCTACAAATTACAATTTACAGGTTACAAGTTTCCATTTGACACAACCTTGACCAACGACGACCAGAGGCCCGTTTCACGAAGCTACAAGTTACAAATTACAAGCGGAAGTCTCTATCTAACTCCTTTTGCTAGAAAAAGAGTTCCGCTTGTAATTTGTAACTTGTAGCTTCGTGAAACGGGTCACAGCCATTTGAGCAGTGTTGCCAGTTTAGACCTGTAAAATTGTAAATTGTAAACGTGCCCCAGATTACTAAGGGTGTTACCAGACCAATCGATCGATCGTCGATCGACGGCATCGATCGATGGTAGAATTGATTAGTCGACGTCGATCGATAGTTCCTACCAGACCAATCGATCGATCGTCGATCGATGCCAGAATGGATTAGTCGATAGATAGTTCCTTCATCAATTAAAGCTATCAGACCAGTCGATCAACGTCGACCGGCAATCGATCGATTGGTTAGTCGAACGATATCCCTCGATCGATAGTTCCTACCAGACCAATCGATCACTTCGATCGACGTCAATCGATGCCGTCAATAGGCGATCGATCAATTGGTCTGGTAACACCCTAACTCTCTTCACCAGACCTTCATTTACTACCCGAGCTGATCTACCTACCACCTATACACTAAGGAACCGACACCAACTCACAATACCATCCTCCAACCAGGGACCGGACCCGCTTACCGTAACCTGGGTTTTTGAACGGGTTTTTTTTTATTAACCCTTTGAACGCCAAAAGCCTATACATAGTGGTCGTGTGCTGTCGTGCCTACCACGCCATCGACCTATATAGTGGTCACAGATACCTACAGTGCAAAATTGAGCCGAGTATTTGTGACGTAAGGTTGACATTCGCTGTGGTTTTCAGCTGTCATTGGCGTGTGAGGACGACGTTTGTATCAAGTCAAAGGCGCTCAAAAGGTTAAAGCTGGTTTTTAAAAACCCCCCTGTTTCGGTAACCCTCTAATCAGCTTACCCGCTATAAAGGCTATCGCTTCGATTGAATTAATTCGGCTTACCGCTTACCGGTATCAATAAGCCGCGAAGGGGTTACCCTTTGTTGCGCTGATTGAAGGGATTGAACCTGTCAAGATATTTTAGTTCTTACACATACCACGTCGCGTGCGGGTGCGAGAAAAGAGGTGATGGAACGGGTTACCGTAACCCGAACGATAAGCGGTTAGTTCGAAAACATATCTGATTCGGTGAGCGGTTACCGGTTGTTACGGATCGGGTTACCCGGCTTGAACGGGCTATCGTAATGAACGGGTAAGCCGATGAAACGTTTGGGTTATCCTATGAAGGGGATATCGATTCGAACGGCTTAAGCAAACGAACGGGTTTTCTGGTCCCTGCCTCCAACTAACACATTCACTCCTCCAGTCCTTTTGTCATGGCAATCAAAGTATACAATAAATTACCCAAGTCTATAACAACAATAACAGCTGATCATTTAATTACTAAACAGTTAAATAAATTACTGAGTGTAAAATGCTACTACACCATCAAGGAATATTTAGAAGATAAGATGGCTAAGTAAATACACTTATTTAATATATTCATTTGTATTTGTATAACCGTTCATATTTAAAATAAGAAAGGAATTGTTGTATTGTTAATAAACAAGCCCCTGACTAGTTTGTAAGTTGCTGTGCCCTACCAGGGTCCAAAAAGATCTCATACCTTATACCTAAGTAGTTATAAGATATCTAACACGTGTATATTATGTATAACTTATGGCAGCAATAAAGAATTGAGAATTGAGAATTGACTACCAAAACACCAGATTTGAAGTATTGGGTAAAAATACACAATACCTTGATTTGACTCTAACTATTGGTATTCCATTATATTAGGAATCTGGTATTTTTAAATCCTGGTATTTCGGCATTGTGCGAAATTATGATTAGGAAGTCCTAATTCCAATAGACTGGTCTATATTGGGATCCCTAATCGTCATTGTCCTAATGCATCATTTGAACGAATTTTTGTTTATCCTAAAGCCATTTCTATCAGAATGTTAAAACTGTTTAGTATTGTTAACCTAACCTAACCGGAAGTGTTAAGGAGGCCTTTTGGCCGAAACATATTTTGCCAAAACCCAATTTTTTAATATAACTGTAAATATTTCAGGATTTATTTTTAGTACCACCCTATAGGTTAGGTTAGGTTAGGTTAGGTTTTTATAAAATCCTGAAATATTTACGGCTACAGAAAAAGTGCGTTGGCAAATGAAACGGTTGAAAAACGATACAATTTGGCAAACATATTTCGCCAATACAAAGGCAACCCATTTTTGGAAAACTTAAAACATTGACTCAGCTGAAAACCAGTTATGGACAATCAATAATTCGGAAAAACGAAGCGTTAGGACCAACACGGTAATAGGCATTGTGAGGGGCACCCCCAATAGAAGCGAAGACCCTAAACAAAACTTACTCTCCCAATCTCAAGTCAAAAAACTGCTCCCCACCAACCCGATAACTCCTCAAACTTTTCGCATCAAACTCCTTCGTTAGCACTTTCTTCAACATATTAGAGGAATCCACAAACTTGCACATGCACTCGTTAAGCGTCTGCATCTTCTGCAACAGCTCACTCTTATTACAAGCCTCTGTAGGACCATTAATCAATTTCTCCAATTCATTGGTAATCATCTTGCAGTTGTCCCTCAAGTCCACTATATTCTCAGTATTCGTCGAGGCATGTTTCAAAATCTTAATTTTCGGCGTCTCCGTTTCAACTATGAACTCTCCTTCTTCTAATACATCTTGCTGTTTGTAGTACGATTGTCGTAAGCCAAACATGTCGGTTGTGTTGTCGTCGGAAAGACCGTCTTTGGTCTTCGCCATGACGAGTTTGAGGAGACTCTCCATGCCGATTTTGTGGTCGTTGAGGAGGTGGCGGTCGAGGACTGTAATCCTGGAAGTTTTCAGATATTTAACACAGTAAACGTAATATAGATAATAGACCAGAAAATATGTTTGGTCACCAGTTGAATGAAAAAGGAAAAAAGGGAGACCAAGAAGAAGTTATCTAGACCGATTAAAAGAAAAAATAGGCGTCGTGCAGAGCTGAATGTGTAATAGCGTAATTACACAAAAGATCCCAAAGGGCCCATCTGTAAGATGGGATAAGATAGTATCGTTTTTAACTCGGCCGCCATTACTGTCAAGTAAATAAGAGTTATCACAACGTTGACTATACGATAACATTTCAAAAACAATTAGGTTCGGCCCGAGCAGAAATAAACCCCTTAGCCAATATTGCTTTTTGTGGGCAAAAGTAAAAATGAAAGAAATGTGGACTAAAGAAGATGTAGTGAATAAGATTGAAAAGAGCATGCTTCGATGGTTTGGTCATTTGGAAAGGATGGATGAAAGAAGATTGACGAAAGAGAAATACAGAGCGAAAGTGAGTGGAAGGGTCAGAAGGGGCCACCCTAGGCGTACTTTTTCGAATCAAATCCGAGAAATACTGTAAAAGGGCCGAATTTAAAGTACCCGAAACCGACGTGCGTGCATGACTCGATGTGTGAATGTGGAAGAAGCGAAAGAGATTTGTCAAGATCGTAGCAAGTGGAAAGAAGTGGTTTCTGCCTACCCCTCTGGGAAACAGGGGTAATTTAATGTATGTATGTATGTATGTATGTAAGTAAAAAATAACAAACCTGTCAGCCTCAAAAGAGCATAAGTGACACGCGAATGTTTCCTTGCCCCCTTCTTTCACAGTAAGAGCGCTTAACTTTGTAAGTAGCGGAGAATGAAGGTCCTTGTAAGCCTTCGACGTACACTCGCTGATTTCCGAAAGGTCCTTAAAACAATATATAACTTAATATTTATGAATTAAAATATATTAGATATATACAGGAGCGTTTGAAAAAATAATATGAGGTCTTCATTATTTATAGTTTTTGAGAAAATAACAAAAAAACTTTGAACATCTGTATTAAAATTTAGGCTAATCAAAATGGACCTTATTGCATAAAAAATAAAGTTCATAAAAAATGAGTATTTTCTTTTGCGGTTACCAAGCATATTATCTTAAATACGAAACCCTCGGTGCGCCGTTGACCGGTTTTTTTTATGAATGAAAAAGACCTTCTGCTGGAGTAAAAGCGACCGACACGTAAAAGAGCCCTCATGTGGCCAAAATACTGAATTGATATTTTTATTTTTTTGATTTATCGGTTCGTTTGGTATGGCGCGCTGGATTGAATCACTACAACGTGTTACTGACATTGTTCTCGTTGTCGGAGTTCTCCTCGGGGTGCGCGAAGAGCGTGCGGCTGCGGCAGATGCGCGCACGCAGCCGGTCAAACAGCCGCGTCGCTGACAGCGTCCGCCCAGGCACTGGCGACATAATCACTTAAGGGTGGTATTCCATTTGTCCAAGATCTTTGTCCAATGTGTATTTGCGTCTCACAGTTTGCTTAAAAAAAACTTAGACGTAATGCACATTGGACAAAGATCTTGGACAAGTGGAATACCACCCTAAGGCACACAAGGTAAAGCTGGACATTCACGGACGCGCTTGTCTCGGCGACAGATGGAGAGTATATAACTGGATCTACTTACTGGGCGTAATATTTTGACCACATTCACGGGCGCGCCACGCCACGCCTCAACGGTGCGCCGCCAGAGAGTAGACTGATTTGACGGCCATTCTCACGATTGGGTGTTCTCCGCCTAATTACCGGAGCCATTTTTTTTTCTCATTTAATTGACTTAATAACCTAAGAATATGAACAACAGGAAGCTAAATAATCAATATGTCGAAATGGCATCAGAATATACAAAGAAGTTTTCGAGTTATAGAGATTTAAATATTTCATAAGAACGGTAATTAGATTTTTTTGTTTGAGATAGATTTGGTAATTAGAAAATAAATTTGACTAAAGAAATTATTAGGTAATAATTTATAAATCAACAACTAAAAACATGAATTTTGATGATTTATTATATTCAAATGATTTCTATCGACCAATTTTTATCGTTATTAATTTATGAACATATAGGTAGTTAAAATTTACTTTTTTTGTCAAAAATGTGTTATACATAACGATAAATATAAATTGATTAAATATAATATAATATAAAATAAATTGGTAATGAAAATCTGATTTATATACCATATCGTGTTTTTTAGGCACAATATTTTTCAACATTGATTGTATTTTTGAAAGTCCTTCAATATTTTCATACTACGGTGATTAGTAAATCTACGGCAATTAGCACTACGGTACTTAGAATACTTAACATTTTCCTAAAAATATCAAAAACTTGAAGTTGTAAAAATACTGCAAAATTGTTGTAAACAGAGGCTTTAGAGTTCTTTTGTTGTAATAATTGATAGCGAATTTCCCTTTAAGACCAAATTTAAAAGACGGGGTACGGGAATTAGAAAATTTATAAACCAAAGTTACGGTACTTAGACACTTTCTTGCACTGTGGCAAAATACGACATAAGTACCTGATGCGTTTACATACTTTGAGTACCAAGGCACAACCCTCAGCTCGCGACTCACGCAATTTTAATGAAAAAATATTTTGTTACTTGGGGATGAGACCTTCGAAAAGCAATGGCTATGGTAATTATATGTTCGGACCGGACAGACAGTTTTTTAATTAAAAAAAATTACGGAATGGTCCTAGTGAATTATAAAAAAATCTGAGTATACGGGCGGTATTTAGCCTACCAGGATTTAAAATGGCACACATAGAAACCGTTCCTAATTGAAATTAAAAGCAATTTTGAAGACCAAGGTAGCGTGCGGACAGGCTACGGTAATTGGAGAATAGGGTTTTGAAAAATAAAATAAGTATGATAATTAAATAACAGAGCTAATATATTTCTAATACCTTTAGATAAAACTATATTCTATATAAGAAAAATATATGCAGTTATTTCGGACCACGTTTAGGGATAAATATTGGACCGGACATGCAAAAATCCTCTATTCTGAGAATGGCCGTTGAAAATGACAGCCAGAGAACGCTTATAAGACGACGCCATTTGGTTTGGCGCGGAGGCGTGGCGTGTTCCAAAGTTGAATTTCGACATTCACGATAGATCAATTTTTTTTTTTTTTTAATTCCAACTTGTAAAGGGACATGGTGTACATTTTAGCCACTATTGAAAACCCAGTTGGTTTATGTTGGCGCGTCGCGCTGGCTTTCCGTCCATTTGGAAATCCAACGGACCGCGCCAAGTACTTCTAAACGCTACAGTTTTGACATTCACGAATCGATTTTGGCGCGGCGCAAGTCGGCTTATTGGAGCGGCCGTGAATGCCAAACTTTAGGTATACAAGGTATAAGGCTCCATCGGATCGCACTGCGTGGCAAATCTACAGGAGCCCTAACCAAGATTCAAACGATACTAACGTTTTTAATTTCTATCAAACATCATACGTTTACTGTCAAGTACCTAAATAAGAGCTATCATTAAGTTGACAATATGATAACAAGTCAAAAGGAACATGGTTTTACCGAATAGAATAGAGCCTCTGAGGGGCTAGACAAGGCGCATTACGCTAGCTAGCGTTTCTATTCGTTACGTTTCTAAACCAATCGCGTCACTTGTAGATGACGTGATATGAAAAGTCACGTGATCTACCGGTGACGCGATTGGTTTACAAACGAAACGAATAGAAACGCTGGTTAGCGTAATGCATCTTGTCTAGCCCCTCTGAGGACTAAAATGGAATGCTATCCAGCCATTATACGAATAAGTACGTCATTTCACCGCGTTGGCTTATTTTTTGGGTTTCTCCGCAAATCAAAGAGGCGCATATATGTATAGAGTAACAGAATATAAATAAACGTTTTTAAATACCTACCAAACCAGTTTAAGACACTGGCGGATTAGCCACGTAACAAGAGTAGCAAATGCTACGGGCCCCGCGCATTGGGAGGCCCCGCGCACCTGCGTCTCCCTGATATGTATTCCTGGTTTTATTTTATTTAGCACCCTAAACTTAGAAATAACCTAAGACAAACCAAGAGCCTCTATATACAATTTGCTAAGGGCCCCGCGCTTGCTTTATCCGGCACTGGTTCAAGATATAGTAAAAGCAAAACACACTTACTTAATGAATATAGGGAATCCCAACTTGAAGTTCGTTGCTGGGACTCCCGATACAAAATTATAAAGGAAAACATTTTTAAACGAAAGGAAAAGTATTGATCAGTGTTGAATTTAATTTGAAACATAAAAAATATGTATCATACTCCGTATACTACCTGTCTGTTTACTTTCTTAACCTCTTATCTGATCGAATATTTTGATAGGAAAGTAGTCTTTATAAACCTTGGAACATGAGGGTTTTTTTAACCTATCTATTCGATCAGATTACAGAGGGCCCTGCCAAGAAGTAGCGTTTCTATTCGTTTCGTTTTTAAACCAATCGCGTCACTGGTAGGTCACGTGACTTCGTATCACGTCATCTACCAGTGACGCGATTGGTTTAAAAACGAAACGAATAGAAACGCTAGTTAGCATAGTGCATCTTGGCAGGGCCGTCAGGTTGACAAAGTAAATAAGCTATTAAACATTAGCCCCCTTACTAAGTAATAAACGTTGAGTAACGGTGGTATAGCTATACAATGTTTTGTCCTTATCTGTCATTGTGACATTTGAATTTAACAGATAAGGACAAAACATTGTATAGCTATACCACCGTTACTCAACGATTATTAGTAAGGGGGTTAATAATTCGATTATCTTATCACTACATACTATAAAACAAAGTCGCTTCCCGCTGTCTGTCTGTCCCTATGTATGCTTGGAAATTTAAAACTGCAAAACGGATTTTGATGCGGTTTTTTTAAATAGATAGAGTGATTCAAGAGGAAGGTTTTTATGTATAATAAATGCTGGTTTATTGTACGGGTGTAACAGAAAACTCAAATAAACCGAAGCGAAGCGAGGGCGGGTCGCTAGTAAAGTATAAAATAACTTACATTTCATCCCTTTATCTCCTTTACTGTCCATCAAAGAGTGTTCCGCCTCACGAGACACTGTTTTGGCCTTTTCCTTAAACACACGGATAAACAATTAATGATTGCGTCACCGAGGAATTCCCACTTGACCACGTGCCGAGAATAACAAGGAAAAATTATCCTTGTCCTATATCTTACTAGCATCCTTTCTTCCATTAATGCATAGTTAGAGAAATATCTTCTACTAGAGGACGCCCGCGACTTCGTACGCGTAGAATCTAAATGGTAATCACCATCGTCACCTCTGAGTTCTACCCTCGAATATGAACAACATTCACTATGGGACCAACTCTGAAATCACGAAAAAAAAATCAGCATCTTCATACATTTTGGTCGAGTACCTATTGAACTTCTCTATGAAACAGCTGATTCTTTTTCGTGATTTCGGAGTTGGTCCCATAGTGAATGTTGGTCATATTCGTGGGTAACACAGAGGTGATGATGGTGATTACCATTTAGAATTTACCCTGTATATTGTCAAATGTGGACCGATTTCGAAAATTATACAACAACATAACAACATAAACTCACGCCTTCATTCCCAGAGTGGGGTAGGCAGAGCCACAGACTCACCAACAACTCCAAAAACTTGTTGATAATTCTGTGACCACATTTTGCACAACCAGGCTAAGATGTTATCCAGTGTATTAGTGACAGGTTGCAAACCCATCGCCTAACAGCACTACACAGCCTTTAGTCCCTTAGTCGTCTCTTACGACATCGAAAATTATTTTGGCTACAATCTACATATACCTAAGTGTATTTATCGATATAGTACCCATAATCTGGTTACCTTCTGACGCTCAGGGCTGTCGATGATAGGGTAAGCGTCAGCGCAAGGGCCCTCGTGGTGCAGTTGCTGGTGCATCAGCAGCGCACTCTCGAACTTGGAGCTGAAGCTGCATTGGGAACAGCTGGAAAACACCAGCCCTTTTACAACAGCTGCAAGATTAGGCGAACAAGATCAAAAAATTAAAAAAAACGGACTAGTGCGAGTTGGACTCGCCCACCGAGGGTTCCGCACATGACACGGTTAACTGAATTCAAAATTTGTACCGACGTTCCTTGCATAAAGACCCTGTTTTTTTTATGATTTAACTAAAAACGTACAGATTTCAGATTTTTTCCTATACCTACTTGTAGTAAAAGACAGTGTTACTTGCCAAATTTTATAGTTGCAGGTCAATGGTAAATACCCTATCCATTTTGATTCCCTCGAGAGTGTCGAAATACACGGTTTTTGCGACATAAAGGGCCCTATCTTTTTTTTACGTAAATGTAGAAGTTTGATTTTTTCACAGTTTCAAGGGACTGTAGACCGGAGTATATGGTTTTAATTTCAACTTAATTAATACCTTCACGCGTTCCCGAGATAAAGGGTTTTGACATACAGACAGACGGACAGACGGACAACAAAGTGATCTTATAGGGTTCCGTTTTTCCTTTTGAGGTACGGAACCCTAAAAAATGTAAATTTCTACATTTAATTAAGTGAATTGGCCATTCTGAGGGCCTTTTGTACCTAATGACACTAAATCAATAGTAAGGGTCAAAATGGTTTGTTTGACTGGACGTGTAATTCCTTTCTACTAGTGTATATTCTAAAGATATAACGCATGGCTTACAAGTCTATTACGCAATTCAGGTCTTCACCAGCAAGATTTTCCCAACATTGGGATTTCCAACTGCGTCCAATAGATTATTATATCTAACCCTTTGCGGACTGTCCACAGACAACGCACTGCATAAAGAACAGGACGTGGAATGTAAAATATATACCTATTCCTGAAGCATTACACCAAGAAAGGATTTCTCGAAATTTTACCCCTAACAGGACAGAATAGAAGGTCAGCGGGAACGCAATCCGCGCATACCAAATCGCCCATTCATAATGTTATTAGTAACTCATGGAATACTTACTAGTATGTCATATTAAATTCTAAGTAACAAAAACACTGGAAAATATTGTGACTCAAATACCAAACTGTCAAACTGCTCTTGTGACAGCTTATAAGTCAGCAGGCACAGTTCTTTTTCTTTTTATTTATGGCTACCCGTAGGGATTTCGCCAATGTCAAATGAGTAAAGGTTCAGTTCCATTCATTATTCAATAGGCCGCATACTTTTAGTGGTACAGTCACCAGTAATAATTTATTATCCAACATTGGGCGCGAAAATATCTGAGGGCCCTGCCAAGATGCACGACTCTAACTAGCGTTTCTATTCGTTTCGTTTTTAAACCAATCGTGTCACTGGTAGATGACGTGATACGAAAAGTCACGTGATCTACCAGTGACGCGATTGGTTTAAAAACGAAACGAATAGAAACGCTAGTTAGCGTAGTGTATCTTGGCAGGGCCCTCTGATACGCTCTTATACCTCTAGTAATAAAGACGTGTCAGATGTTTTTGCGCCCAATGTTGGATAATATGTTATTGCTGGTGACTGTGCCTTGCGTGGCTGCTATACCTCCCCCCCGTCGTTGGATATCATATTCGCAAAACATGATATTCTCAAAAATGTCATAAAAAAGCAAAACATCATATTCGCTAAACATGACATTCGCAAATCATCATAGTAGCAAAACATCATTATTATTAAGACATGAACTTAGTGTCGACGGAGCCCCTATTTATGTGTACTTTTGCCCTCCGGGCCTGCTATAAATCCAACACAACCTAAACCTACCTACGATTCTATAACCAAATCCGAATATTTGTAAATATCACATACACACATACATACCTTCACGCCTATAATCCCAGAGTGGGGTAGGCAGAGCTACAACTTTAAAAACTTGTTGATAATTCAGTAACCACATTTTGCACAAATAGCCTAAGATGTTTACCAGCGTATTAGTGACAGGTTGCAAGCCCATGCCTAACAGTAATACAAGTCTATTTCCTTAGTCACCTCTTACGACATCCACGGGAAGACATGGAGTGGCACTATTCTAACCAGGCAAGTGACCCTTACAGGGAATCCAACGGGACCGCAACCTTCATAGGCATGGCCACTACCAACCACCCCTATATGGCGATCTAATCACGTTGGAGAGTGACATCAAGATTGGTTGGACTCCTTAGATTGGTCTGGAACATGAACAGGCCGGACTTGTATATATTTGGCCGGACACGACAGTAAAAATCTGGATATGTCCGTCTACTGAACACTTGGCAAGGGCTTATTGTCGAACGCACTCGCAATCGCAAACGGCTTCAAAGTGGAGCAATTATTTTAATTTTGTATGCAGACAAGCCTTCTATTTTCAAAATCAAAACGATCGTGATTGCGAGTGCGTTAGACAATAAGCCCTCTTTTTACAGGTCTAAACTGGCAATACTGTTCAAATGGCTGGTCGTCATTGGTCGAGGTTGTGTCAAATGGAAACTTGTAACCTGTAAATTGTAATTTGTAGCTTTATAAAACAAGCCCCATATTTGGGGTTGGTGAACAGGCGATCTAATCACGTTGGAGAGTGACATCAAGATTGGTTGGACTCCTTAGATTGGTCTGAAACATGAACAGGCCGGACTTGTATATATTTGGCCGGACACGACAGTAAAAATCTGGATATGTCCGTTTTAAGCTGAACACTTGGCAAGGGCTTATTGTCTAACGCACTCGCAATCGCAACCGGCTTCAAAGTGGAGCAAATTGTTTTCATTTTGGAAGCAGACAAGCCTTCTATTTTCAAAATGAAAACGATCGTGATTGCGAGTGCGTTAGACAATAAACCCTCTGGTCTTCTGAATCTCGGTTAACGATCACGTTTGGGCACTGTAGTTAAGGATGTATACAATTTTCTACGAGTTTCCGCTTACGTAACAGAGGAAGGTCACCCTATTTTAGTAACTAATTTAAATTTTCTCATTGATTGCACTATGGCCACTGAAGCAATGCCTAACAATCGTTCATGTAATCTATCAATGAACGCGTGCTTGCGTTCACTAGTATATCTAAATCAAATGAAGATATAGCTTGCTTATGTACAAATACGTTGTAATTACTTGACATTTACGACGTTTACATGTGTCAAGTGGAGGTCTAAATATAACGGACAATTGACGCTTAAGTACACATGACCAATTTACGTAGGCCTTTACTACTACATGCGCAACGGTTGTTCTTATTTTGATTTTGCTACAATCTAACACACGCGAACTACGTAATCAAGTTGACAAACAAAGGGTGTTAAATCAAACGCAGTTCTATTGCGAATGTGTACCTTAATAGCTGTTGTTACGATTCAGTTAAACATGCATGAGTTTCCACTTTGATTGTTCGTAATTTGAAACAAATGACTTATTTTACAAATTTATATTTTGCGGTTGGAAATGGCGCTGTGGTTGGAAGATTATTGCAAGTTAGTATCAAGTTGCGTTAGTTAATTTTTTTACCACCGGTTTAAGTAACTTTGTGTTGATGCTTGAACAAACTTCAATAAGTTGTCTTATAACGTTTTATCGAATTTATTTAAATACAAACTGTATGTTGTCGATTATACGGTGTATTTTTAATTATAGATGTAAGGTCGTTCTGACGTATTGACATTGATTAATTATGTTATGGTATGCTATGCAGTTTTAATGCAAGCCACCTGCTTAGTGTTGCCTGGTTGGAAATTACCCCGGAATAATCATTCGCGGGTAAATTTAAGTTGTAGGCTTGTTTTGATTTTATGATTATTACTTATGAATTCAGATCGAGTTTTTTTTTTACAAATTCAAAACACAATAACATTCTTATTTTAAAATCAAAAACAATCAAATGCAAAATTATAAAATTATTATTATTATTGGGGAAATATTATATATAAAGTTTTTATGTATGTATGTATGTACCTAAACATTTTATTGTACAAAACACAGAAATTAAAATTACAACATTTGCAGTATTCTTTTTTGGAATAATCAAAGGAGAACTTATCCTTTAAAGGGATCTCTTCCAGTTAACCTTTGGGTGATTGATAAAAATAAGAAAAGCAAAAAGTGGCACAACGAACGACGAAGACAAGTACAAAAACAATCAATGTATCTAAGTATAAAATTTCGTATAGGTATGGGTCCCAAGTGCTTAAAGATGTGAATATAATTTAGTTAAGGGCTGATTTTTTCAATCTTCAGATAACACTATCTGTCAGGAAAATTTTAGCTCTGTCCTTTTCTTTTTCATAAAAAATATAAGGATAGAGCTACAATTTATCTGACAGATAGTGTTATCTGGAGATTGAAAAATCAGCCTTAAATATTTGTTAAATTTGACAGATTAAAGTTATTTAACGGTTAACTGTTAGGTTAAAGACAAAGGAAACGATGAGGTAAGTGCCTCTTTAAGAAGAAGGAGGTGACATTTCTTGAGTATTAAAAAAAACTGAAAAATAACCTTTAAGCACTAAGAAGTATAAGTTTCTATGCCAGTAATTTTGTTGGGTAAGTAACTAATAAAAAGGTGAATAGTCCTGCTTAAAAAAACCTAGACCTCGTTATTAAATAAGTATTGTTTAATTTGTTTGTAAAGGCTTATATACACTTTGACCCTTAAAAGCTAAGTTTTAATTTTCCACTTATAGATGGCGTGACTAGTCTTTGTTTTGAAGTCATGCGGTTGTTATGTGAATAATGAATTTACATAAATAAGCGTTTTATCGAAAACGTAGAAGATAATATAATAAACTAGAGGACGCCCGCGACTTCGTACGCGTAGAATTAGTTTCCCGCTACTCCCCCCATTTCTTTCCGTCGGGGGTCTATTTTCGGAAAATATTTTCTTAGTGCTCACTTACATCATGAAAGGAACCCCTGTACCAAATTTCAAGTTTCTAGGTACAGTAGTTTCGGCAGTGCGTTGATATATAAGTCAGTCAGGTTTGCCTTTTATATATATAAGATAGAGTAGGTAGGTACATAGTTTGATACATAAATAACTTTGGAGATTCCATTTTTTTTTAGGAAAAGACCAAAAAACGCCTGGAATATTCGCGCAAGCAATGTTAAATAAAATAATGTAAAGGCGTTTTTCACAAAAATAAACACTATTTAAATGTCATTATCTAATCATTAAAGTTAGGTATGACTTAAAATAACCTATATATATAAAAGGCAAACCTGACTGTCTTATAATATCAACGCACAGCCGAAACTACTGTACCTAGAAACTTGAAATTTGGTACAGGGGTTCCTTTCATTATGTAAGTGAGCACTAAGAAAGGATTTTCCGAAAATCGACCCCCAACGGGAAGAAATGGGGGGAGTAGCGGGAAACTAATTCTACGCGTACGAGTCGCGGGCGTCCTCTAGTCCATGTAATATTTCTAAACCGAATTTCTGCCAATAGTACTACGGTCACGAACATAAACCCAATTGGCCGTTTCAAAAAAATGTGCTTGAATCGTCAATGTCATTAGAGATGCCAAGTGATATGTAACTTATAGGAAACCCAACCTTATTGCTGTAAAATGTTAGATCGACTTTGGACCTAAGGTGTGGGTCTCAAATTTAAGTCTTTGACTACTGATGTGAAAGTTGCGGAAAGTTTCCAAAAAGTTGGAAAAGTTCTAAAAAAAATCTTGAAACTTTCACTAAAAATATATGAAATTTAAATATAAGAAACGGAAAGTTTCAATCTTCACGCACAATTGTGAGAAGTTTCCGAAATTTTCCTACATGAAATGTTCCATAATTTTGGAAAGTTTCGTTTGGCATATCAGTATCTTTGACTGTATTTTTCATTTCATAATTTCACTTTCTTCTTATGCATGTATGCTAGTTGCTTAGCGAAAAACTGATCTTTTCTCATGTATTTATAGAAATAACACCTGTGTAAACCTTTCTTGCAAATACATAAATAAATAAAAATAAATACTTACCTACTTATAACTATTTTTCCATAACATTACAATACAACCTACTTACATTTACATTACTCACCGAATTCTGTTTTTCGATTAAGAAAAAAATATTGAAATATATTTATCTATATATATAAAAGGCAAACCTGACTGACTTATATATCAACGCACAGCCGAAACTACTGTACCTAGAAACTTGAAATTTGGTACAGGGGTTCCTTACATGATGTAAGTAAGCACTAACAAGGGATTTCCCGAAAATCGACCCCAACGGGAAGAAATGGGGGGAAACTATTTCTACGCGTACGAAGTTGCGGGCGTCCTCTAATTTGAAATATAGGTATTTATTTACTTTAAGCATTACATGGTTTCTTATTGTACAATCGTGCCAACTACAGAGCAGTTTGTCGGCACTTACTTCTGGAAATCATTTCATCAATAACGCTCACAAGTACTTAACACTTTTTTTTTAAATCTACGCACTGTTTAATTTAACCTAAATTAGTTTGACATATAAAACTTTTTAAATTTAGACTTAAATACATTTGGCTTTATTCCGTCTAAGCTTTAGTTGAACGATCGTACTTCCTCATTGTACCATTTTTCATGGAATTGTCATTCCTCGTTGTACCACTAAATGCAGATACATGCAGTTAAGTTAGCTCTACTTAATTTCCCTTTAGATATCACTCTATGAATAATTGTCACATTTTTATTAGGATTAGAGCAACAATCATTCAGTGGTACGAGGAATGACACTTCCTTCTCAGGCCACTGGTGGAACGAGTTGGTCGCACAAGAAAGAAGGGTTAGGGATGCGGATGGACCCTGCACCTCCAACCACCATTGTACCAGAATTGCTGCTGTTTAACATTAAAAACCGAGCACTCTAAATGGGGTTAATTTTGCAGGGACTTCGAGGAATTTGGCACTCTTTCATGTATTAAGCGAAGATGCACAAAATGGCCTCGAAATCTATTGAATTGTTGTACGGACTTTCAACGCCTTAAATATGTACATAGGTACATACATTAAATCACGCCTGTTTCCCAGAGGGGTAGGCAGAGACAACTTCTTTCCACCTGCTACGATCTTGACATATCTCTTTCGCTTCTTCCACATTCATACATCGAGTCATGAACGCACGTCGGTTTCGGGTACTTAAAATTCGGCCCATTTCCAGTAATTCTCCGATTTGATTCGAAAAAGTACGCCTAGGGCGGCCCCTTCCGACCCTTCCACTCACTTTAGCTCTGTATATCTCTTTCGTCAATCTTCTTTCATCCATCCTTTCCAAATGACCTTAAATAATTGTGTTCTGTCTTTAACTAAAGGAAACCGATGAGTATGACTTTTTTTTAGCGCTACGACCTACCAGCTAAACTCGACCCCTGGCCTAGTTAAAGACACGTAGCGAGTCTTGTTTAAGTTTGCTGGTCGACGAACTCGCTTTTGTTTTGAAATTCGATCGCAGTTGTTTATACTTTATGGGTAGGTTTTATTTGTCAACAGAACTGAATGTTGATTCGGTGTTTTGTTTTATTATAAATAAACATAAATGTATGTAACCACCATAATATCCCTACTGAGTTTGTCTGTAAGAGATCGTTAATCGGCGATAAGACCGCCTGTTGACTACCTGTGTTATTTTTCATTGTACTTACTGTTTCTCATGTATTTGTTTGGTGTGCAATAGTGTTTTGTGTTTTATTGTGTACTAGAGGACGCCCGCGACTTCGTACGCGTAGAATTAGTTTCCCGCTACTCCCCCCATTTCTTCCCGTTGGGGGTCGATTTTCGGAAAATCCTTTCTTAGTGCTCACTTACATCATGAAAGGAACCCATGTACCAAATTTTAAGTTTCTAGGTACTGTAGTTTCGGCTGTGCGTTGATATGTCAGTCAGTCAGTTTAGCCTTTTATATATATAGATATATAGATTAGCAGGGTTATAATCTAAGTATATTTAATAACATGAATAAAAAATTACAAACTTCTAACTTCTATCGGGTCGCCACCTTCCCGAACACATGGTTGAAGGAGGCGATGGCTGAGATACGCGTCATTTCGTGAACGGGTGCTGTCAGTGGGGTCCGGTCTGTTCACGCTTGCAAGGACCTGTTTTCCAGTTAGTTATTTTAATTATCGTTCCTGACGTAGGGTAGGGTAGGGGTGGGGGGGGGGTTCTCCTAGTCGCTATTTTTAATTTAATATTATTGAGCTAACATTTGTAATGATTTTATTTGTGTTACTTTTAAAATAATTATTTACTACTTTATTACCTTGTAATGTTACTTTTAAGTGTCATTGTATCTAATGATTGGAAAAAATTACCTTCTGCTTGAGTTTCTTGCGGTACATCTCCGTAATGATGGTCTTGTCCGAAGCGCTAGTAGATTCACTACATATTACCGACGTGTAAAAGAGCCCTCATGTGGCCAATTTACTGAATAAATATTTTGAATTTTGAATTTGAATTTTTTGAATTTTTATTTAGCTTGTTTTAACTTGCACTGTTCATAAGGAAGTAAGTGTGAAGGTAAGTATCTTAACCGCTTCAAAATTTGCAAGTCAATTTTGGCCCAGTTCCCGTTAGTGGAATGGGTTGAAATTTGGACCACGTATGTATCTAAACACGATAACAATGCAATATTATGGTATCAAAGAGGTGATCTGATAATGGAGTCGGAAGATGGCGACAGGATCTCCGCTATTCTTAACGTACCACCATTGGAGCTCAATTAGTCTGGTCTTAGTATGCAGATAAAGACTCAAAATTCAAAATTCAAAATAAATATTCAGTAAATTGGCCACATGAGGGCTTTTCTACACGTCGGTAATATGTAGTGAATCTACTAGCGCTTCGGACAAGACCATCATTGCGGAGAAGAAACGCCGCAAGAAACTCCAGCAGAAGGTCATTTTTTCCAATAATAAAATACAATTAATACTTAAAAGTAACATTACAAGGAAATAAAGTAATAAACTGCAAATAAAAGTACAGTCGGCAACTAAAGCTTGTCCCAAAGATTGAATTGTTGACAGAAATATATTCATACACACGTTTGGCACACTAACACGTCTAAAATAAAGTCGATTGTATAATCACAGACCAATAGTTTTTTCGCACGCTAGCCTATTATTTACATACATATTTATGCTCTGTCTCAACTCAATACTCTCAATAGATATAATCGACTGAGTTTCATAACAAAGTTGGTAAAACTCAATGCTTATGTCGGTTACATTTTATTTCAACAAATACAGTTGTCATGTAAATAATTACTAACAAAATTTTACTTTGTTTGGACTCGAGAGTAGTGAGGTAAGCGACTAGAATCGAATGCTGCAACTGAGTAGCCAAGCCTTGAACATTGTCTTACCTATCAACGCTTAAAACACTACGCTAAGACACACAAAACGTGTGAAATAATCGACTTTTTTTCAAACAAATCTCATACAATTACTTCCTTTTCTTCTATTCAGCGATAAATCCTCCTTTGTAATTTTATCACGATTATACTTATAAACAAAGTTAAGTTTGCTGATTAAAAACTAAAGTTATACAAATCGCGACTTAAACAGCTTGAGTTAACGGTATAGTTTTAAAAAAGTGTTTAAGTTAACGCAGGTTGTGTTGGTAATTGGTACAGCCTTTTCTTAAGCCTGGCAACATTGCTTGCCGACCAGGTAGTCTGGCGCGGGTCCCCGTCGTAACCGCACGCTCGCCGTTCGAAAACTCAATCATTTTATTCACACGCCAACTATTCAAGGCCCAAAAAAACAACAATCACGCAGATGACAAAGCGATTTCAACGTCAAACTAACAGCCAGTGAGTTAAAAACGAATTTAAAAAGTAAAAACGCGGAGCAAAACCTGTTTATAGGAAGTACACAGTTATATAAACTCAACTTTTCTTTCGCAGGTAAAATAAGTGAGCATTGTTTTGAGTTTTGAGTGAATTTAGCAAGTTTTTTTTGAGTGGTTTTTGGTCGTTTGGAGTGAAATCGAGTGTCGTTCGAATCAGGTGAGTGAACCTTTTTTGTCGAAGCTTTCTCCTAGGGTTTTATTCAAAGAAACTGAGTCATTAGGTGCGCGCACGGGTGGAGGACCGAAAGGCATTTTCGATTTACGCATCAAATCGACAGTTTAAACCTCTTTATTTTAGTAGCACTTGGTATTCACTTTAATGTTTGCACCAACTTCAATGCGAACAAAGTAATTTCGTTAAGAATTTACAAGTTTTTAACAATAAACTACCTACTTATAGCACCAAGTGTGAAGAAAGGATCATATCGTGTTTGACTCATGATATTTATTGACATAGAAATTTCCGAACAGGTTTTATAGCGCGATATTTGTATGTTGTTTAAAAGCTGTTTTATATTTGCTAACTTGGCAGTGGCAAATTTTTGTTTTTGACCCCAATATAAAGCCGCGTTACATAGAACTACCTACTTTGCGTGTTTTTTGCTAACTTGTGTGGGCTACTGTGTAAATGTACCTTAACTTTATCTGCAAAAAAACTGTTGTTCTTACAATTTTATGGAGTGTCCTCGATGGCTTCTCGTAAACATATTATGCGGTAAAAAGTAACTTAATATTATTATCACGTAAGGTATGTTTTGTCTGCATAGTTTTCTATGTTCTTTATGGCTTGTTGCATATGAACAACTTTTAATAATAAATATGTATGTCTGTGAACACTTTATTGTACTTACAATACGCAAAAAAACAGTTATCAAAATAGGGAAAAAGCGGACTTATTCTTAAGTATTTACCTACCTTAGATGCCCCTTAATAAATTTAATGTGAATCTACTAACTTTTCATCTAAATACGGCCATGTTGAATTCATGACATGAGTAAGAGTAAGAGGGAAAGATTTTGTTCATTAAAATTATAAGTGAGATGCCCCAGTGTCTGTGTGTGATCTTTCCAAAGTGTCATCAACGCAGACGCAGTTAACTAGCGGTCTCGAGATGGATTTCTTGAGCTTGAGCTATGTTTGTTGAGCGTTGTTTTTTTATCAAATGTTGGTCTTACATCTCTATCATTCGGTACGACAAATGTAAGAGATGCAAGAACAATATCTTGCAATGATGCCAAGTGAAAAGCCGGCATGACACTTGCGATGGTGAAGCCATTATCATGTGTGTTTGTTTCACTTTCGGACTACATACAGCCTTTAGGTAGGTATTATAATCTTTCTTATGACACCGGAAGAGGTTTGAAAAGATATACCTAGTTAACATACCTAGTTGGGCCGTTTTCAAAAACATTGTACTTACATAGTTAAGGACAGTTAAAGCCTCAATTAAAATCCTTAACTTTTTTCCATTTCGTAACGAAAATTACTATACTTAAATCATTCGATGGTTAAAATGGCAATTGGCGTATAGGACAATTTTACAGTACAATTTAGTTGTCCTTTACGCCATTGGCATATTAGCTTCGATTAAGGTTAACTTTCGTGACGAAATGGAAAAAGTTAAGGATTTTAATTGAGGCTTTAACTGTTCTTAACTATGTACATTTAATGATAATGATAATGATACGTATAAGTACAGTCAGCTGCAGGGAAATGTAACCCCTTTTGCTAGGAAACTTGTATGCAGGGGGGGTTACTTTTCTCTGCAGCTGACTGTACATAGTTGGTACGATGACTGCCATCTTCAGGAGTTATACAATTAAATAATGTCAACCCAAGTAAGCGGTCTCAGTCATATTCATGCAACTTCTATGACCGAGACACATACATACACATACATTCTTTCACGCCTGTAATCCCAGAGTGGGGTAGGCAGAGCTACAGAATTACCTACAACTTTAAAAACTTGTTGATAATTCAGTAACCACATTTTGCACAATTAGGCTAAGATGTTTACCAGTGTATTAGTGACAGGTTGTAATCCCATCGCCTAACAGTACTACAAGCCTATATTCCCTTAGTCGCCTCTTACGACATCCACGGGAAGACATGGAGTGGCACTATTCTAACCCGGCAACCACACGGGACAAAGAACTGAGATATTACCTATATAAGACCTAAAAATGGTTGTCATCGTACAAAATATAACCTAAAATACAAAAAGTTTATAAATTGTACTGCTTTGAGTCTTTGACAGCTGTAATAATTGACATCTAACCTTGCCAAAGATGGTAAGTGTTACTTATTCTAAAATTAATGGCTTCTAGAGTGTTTAAGTATAGCTTGTCAAAAAGGTGGTTGCCACTTAAGAATGTTGTAATACCTGTCACCACGTCAAACTCTTTTTAACCCCTACGCAAAAAGGGGGTATTACACCTAATTGTAAGTTTAACATAATGTGTCTAGGTTTATGTGAATCTTATCATTTAACCTACCGCCAAGCTATGTGTTCGCATTGTTGTGTTCCGGTGATAAGACAACCGGTGAATTTATCAGCAAAAAAAACATTTTTATCTTAGACCCCTGGGATGGCAACGCATTTGGAGTGTTAAGATTGCAGTCTCAAGACTGTAGTCTAGGTTCTCAGACTCCACTTACGATCAGGTGGCCTATAAAAAAAAAGCTGCCAAGTGCGGGTCGGACTCGCGCATGTAGGGTTCCCTACCATTATCTATACAACATTAGCCAAAACCTGTAAAAAAATCACGTTTGTTGTATGGGAGCCCCCCTTAAATATTTATTTTTCTGTTTTAGTATTTGTTGCTATAGCGACAACAGAAATACATCATCTGTGAGAATTTCAACTGTCTAGCTATCATGGTTCATTAGATAAAGCCTGGTGACAGACAGACAGACGGACAGCGGAGTCTTAGTAATAGGGTCCCGTTTTTACCATTTGGGTACGGAACACTAAAAACACTTTAACAAGTAGAACCTTAACTTTGATTTGATCTGAATGTGCCTATTAAATCATTGGTTTTGATTTGGTAACATAGAGAAATCGATCGACATCTATTGACTAATTTATAGATCTTCGACATTGTTTATAGTTAATCGATTCTGTTGATAAACACGTGTGAGAACACGTTATCTTCAGTCGAACATGGCTGCCGGCCATTCTCGTCACTCGACTGTGAGATCGAGAGCAACATGTCTCATAATGCCGTCCTCAGAGACGTCAATTAAATTTAATGCTTGATTAAAGTAGCTGCTGTCACTTTCTTTGTTATAGCAATAGAATAAGACAACACGTCACTAAACAAGCATAAGAGTTAATTGACGTCTCTGAGTGCGGCAGTTAATAGGGAATATGCATGTTTTTTTTTACAGCTTCAATAAACGCTGATTCATGTAACAAACAGGTGAGAAAAAACATTTTTTGAATAGCTTTGAAAATAACCAAGATATAAGCCAACAAAGATTTGTTCCTATCTCTTTCTAGCAAAACAGAATTTTACGTGGAGTTTATATGGCCGAACTGCACAATGACGTCACCGGTGCACTTCGGATCTCTCCGTCTAATTAGCAGTTTAAAATGCTTGTATCATCCGTATTTCTTGACCGATTTTAATTTTAATTTCACTTTTGGTGATGTCTTTTAGGGTATTATTATGTTTTGTTGACAAATGCCATTTAAAAAATCCATCCATATTCCCTACTGTGGCGTTATCTATGAAAAGGGACCTTATTGTCGATGGCGCTTACGCCGCACTGCGTCACGCGACGTTGTATTTATATCGAAGCATCGTTAATAATGGCGTAAGCGCCATGGACAATAAGGTCCCTTTTCATAGATAACGCCACAATTATTTTATAAAATACTAGCGTCCCGCCCTCGCTTCGTTTCCGTTTATGTGAGTTTTCTGTAACACGCGTACATAAACTAATACCCGGTCGGGCACTACAGTAATAAGTTTCTGTCAAAAAAACTTAAACGTAAAACTTAAACGTTTTTGAATTGAGAGCCCTGCCAAGTTGCACTACGCTAACTAGCTTTTCTATTCGTTTCGTTTTAACACCAATCGCGTCACTGGTAGATGACGTGATACGAAAAGTCACGTGATCTACCAGTGACGCCATTGGTTTAAAAACGACACGAATAGAAACGCTAGTTAGCGTAGTACATCTTGGCAGGGCCCTCTGTTATCGTATTTTCAACGTTTTGACAGCCCTTATTGTCTTGAAGCAATAACATACGATGCGATTTGGATTTTACCGCCTAGAATAGAGGCGCAGTGCAAGATAAACAGTTTTTTTTTTTAGGATGAATGATTTCAAGCCACTGAATAGAAAAAAACAGTGGAAGTGGCATGAGCTTCGCTTAGTATCAGGCAAAGACATTTAATATTATAGGTAATAGAGTGGGCATCGGAGACGTTTTCATAGAAAAACTTTGATCATAAGCATCATGAATGCCATCTATGACGGGCGTGTCAAAGTAGACTAAACGACGTAAGTACGACTTGTTACCTCGAGGTAACAAGTTTTGCATCACTTTTTTGTTCGCTATGCCCCGTCTATTAGGTACTATACATTTAATGTCTTTGGTATCAGGCCTGTTAGCGCCAATACTCCAACTATCATAAAAACAACACGCAACCATGGAAAATGTACACTCCAAAATAGCACAATAAGGCATTATTTTGGATTTATTTCCTATTTTAGAAATATCGTAATATATAATAAGCGATCGCGGGAAAAGTATGGTAGGTTGCGCGGAACTCCGCATAACCATGCCACACGTTACACGCACACTTGACACTTCTACTGTTTTTTCTGTTCTGTGGTTCAAGCAGACTACAGTCTGTGAGCACTTAGATGCTTCGGGTGTGTACTTCTCTCTCACTCGCTCTTAATAAGAGGGTAAGGGAGCGACTGAGAGACAAGTACAAACCCGAAGTATCTTCTAAGTGCTATCGCACTGTAGCATTGTTATTTTTTATCGAACCGACATTTTGGATCATAGAGGTGATTGACACCCGTGTCACTCAAGTCTTAATGAATGTGCACGTGTGTTTGTTTCTCGTTACCGTGGTGACGTCATTTATGCGGGCTGATCCGGGTATCGAACCCACCCAGGGCCATTCTTTAATACTCGATAACGTTACCCTAGAACGCAAATTCAGGTGTGCTGAGGTGAGGCCCGTTTCACGAAGCTACAAGTTACAAATTACAAGCAGAAGTCTCTATCTAACTCGTTTTGCTAGAAAAAGAGTTCCGCTTGTAATTTGTAACTTGTAGCTTCGTGAAACGGGCCACTGATGTACGTTTGGGTAACTCAAGGCCTTTACTGCCGCACTCGGAGACGTCAATTAAATTTAATGTTTTTTTAGTGACGTGTTGTCTTATTCTGTAGCAAAGAAAGTGACAGCAGCAACTTTAATCAAGCGTTAAATTAAATTGACGTCATTGAGTGCGGCAGTACCTAAGTAAGGTCATTGTTTTCCTTATTCGATTGCTAAAGCAAAGAAAGTGACAGCAACTACTTTAATCAAGCATTAAATTTAATTGACGTCTCTGAGTGCGGCAGTAAGATTATAAAAGCATTTGTTTATTAAGATTTTTTTAGTTCTTTGCTAAATATTGTAAATTTAACTAGAGCTGGTAGATTTTTGACGTGTAAAAGTGCCCGTGCGGCGAGTTGCCTCTGTTAGCTTCTCGGCTACGGTACCCTAAAACTTCTGCGGCACAGAGCTCGTCAATTAACCCAGCGATTGCTTCAAGTAACGCAGTTGAACTATTTTCTCGGTAACGCCTTCCGGCTGGTTTCGTAACGGTTACGACGTACCGGAAAGCATTGAGTAATGTAAACAATCATTTTTCCCCCTCGCACTGGTACAGTTGGAAAGGGACCGCACGCACGTTACATCAGATATAAATAAAAGACAAGCTTTAAAAACCCGATTGATATTGTCGTCGATGAGTTAAATATATTGAAGCGCATAAAATCCGCCATTTTTAGGGTTCCGTACCAACAACAACATACATACATCATAAACTCACGCCTTCATTCCCAGAGTGGGGTAGGCAGAGCCACAGACTCACCAACAACTCCAAAAACTTGTTGATAATTCTGTGACCACATTTTGCACAACCAGGCTAAGATGTTATCCAGTGTATTAGTGACAGGTTGCAAACCCATCGCCTAACAGCACTACACAGCCTTTAGTCCCTTAGTCCGTAGTTTCCCGTTGGGGGTCGATTTTCGGAAAATCCTTTCTTAGTGCTCACTTACATCATGAAAGGAACCCCTGTACCAAATTTCAAGTTTCTAGGTACAGTAGTTTCGGCTGTGCGTTGATATGTCAGTCAGTCAGTTTAGCCTTTTATATATATATATAATATATAAGAAGATTGAAAAGGGCTCTAGAATGGGGGGTTAAAAAATTAAAGAGGTTTGATTATAGCAAATCGCCACATGCAAGGAAAAACATTGTATCTCAATTTACTGTGTTCTAATTTCAAACGTATTTGAGCATGAACAAAATTGTATCTCAAGCTAACATAACATTTGAGATAGGTACAATATTGTTCCTTGCATGTGTCGAAATGGGGTGTCATATGAAGGGGCTCTTGCATTTAATTATTTCTTTTTTATGGGAAAAATAAAATTACCTAAATGTTAATTATTTACAGTTTTTGAGAAATAACAAAAAAACTTCAAAAATCAGTTTTAAAATTTAGTCTAGTGATAATGAGTATTTTCTTTTGCGGTTACCAAGCGTATTATCTTAAATAAGGAACCATAGGTGTTCGAGTCCGACTCGCACTTGACCGGTTTTTTTAAAGGTGGGTTCACACTATACGGCTCACTTACATCGTAAAAGGAACCCCTGTACCAAATTTCAAGTTTCTAGGTACAGTAGTTTCGTCTCTGCATTGATATAAGTCAGTAAGTCAGCAAGTTTGCCTTTTATATATACCTACATATATATTAAACGCCGAATTTTTATGGACTAATCTCGGATTAAGTCTTATTCTAGTTTGGTCGAATCGGCCCTAATCGTATAGTGAAATTGGTACTTAATTGAAGCTGTGAAAAAGTGATCAATATGCCTTATTGTCATAGTCTAGGTGAAATACGAGGATGGACTTTCTCGCGCTATACTAGTCCCTACTTCCCTACCTAGTATTTATACCGTTTACAACCGCTCATTTTATGTTATTAGAGTACATTAATAACGCATGCGTACTCGTTAGGCATATTAACTTGTTATGAAAGTGGAAAAAGGTGAAATTAGACGCCACCTGAACTCGTCTGGGGTTGGCGTCGGGCGCCACTAGATGGCAGCACTTTGATCAATTGTACGGTTGAGTTTTTTAAACTTCGAATTAGTTTCAAACGGCTTTGTTATTTTGAAAAATAGTACATTATTGTAGAAGCCCGGAAAATAGGGGGTAGCTTCTACAATATTGTCAAGTTCTTAAACGTTACAAAAAGCCGCCATTTAAAAAATATAATGTTGCTGGTTTCCGGTTTGGGGATAAGACAGCCGGTGTAGACTAGCATAGAGGCATTCCATCTTAGTCCTCAGGGTTGGCAATGCATTTGCAGTCTTAGGATTGCAGTCTTGTGAATGCGAATGTCTATGGGTCACAGTTTCTACTAGTGTGCTCGTTTGCCTTCTCAATGCCTTAAAAAAATGCCAATTTCACTCCTATTAGAGCTCTTAAGTTAAATCCACTTCAAACAGAAAGAAGAGGTTCTCGATACGGTTTTTTTTTAAATCTCATTTTGGCCAGAGAATTTGGGAGCCTGCCGTTTGGCCGAAATATTTTAGCCAAATGTATCGTTTCCCAACTTTTATTTGCCAACCCATTTTTTTTTCTACAACTGTAAATATTTCAGGATTTATTTCAGTACCATCGTGAAGACTATAGGTTAGGTTAGTTTTTATAAAATCCTGATATATTTACGGTCACAGAAAAAAAAGCGGGTTGGCAAATGAAAGTTGGGAAACGATACAATTTGGCAAACATATCGCCGAAACAAAGGTAACCTAGAATTTACATTATATACTTAAGACAGAAAAGTCCAATCTAAACAACCATATCTTACGCGTGCAATTAATTGATATATGTATTTATTCTAAGGTCATCATGACAATAAATCAATCACGCTTGTGTCACGCTTGATCTGAGATGTAAAGTGATAATTAGCATACACATAGCTGTAGGTATGGTGTGTTCATCCTTAGTGTCATGATCAATTATGATAATCTTATGGTGATTGGAAAATCATCGCTGATCAATACAAGAAGGGAATTTAGAGGAGCATATTATATTATATTATCTGTGTAGGATTTAGTGAAGTGATGGGACACCAATCGGCGATTATGCCTGAGTTTACACTATAGAAGTATGCTCCCACGGACAAACCACCGGTTAGTTTAGGACTATTTTAGAAGTAGAGAAGCGCCGAATATTCGTTTGGTATTCGGTATTCGGCGAATTCGGCATCTTTTTCACTATTTGTATTCGGCCGAATTATTCGGTTTTGGTGCCGAATATATTCGGTTCGAGTATTTCTATTTTCTTGGCTACACGACACGGTATAGAACTAAAAGACTAAACTTCTTATGTAAGATTTATGTTATATTATACTTAAGTGAAAGAAATCCTATGAAGAATGTGTTGAATAAAGCTAATAAAATAAAGCCATTAAACTTCAAATCAACATTTAAGTATTTTGAAACCTCAAGTCAACATATTTATTTCTTAACCTATAGTTAGTACCTATAGTCAACAGCCAGCAGCGACAAGTAGCGTACATGTTAAACCCTGTTTACGCGGCAAAACAATAAAATTTGTAAACCGAATAATTTGGCCGAATATGCGGTTCGGTAAAGGTTAAACCGAATAGTATTCGGTATTCGGGTATTCGGTGAAACCACTATTCGGCGCATCTTTATTTAGAAGGATGGAAATATTAATAAAATTAAGCAACAAAATACCTACCCGGTTTTGAATAGATCCGTCACTGAATGCAAATACAAGAGGTAGGTATAATGTTATAATTAACGAGGTTAACAATACTTAATTACAACTTGTGTTGGCAAGGGGCATTGGTGTTTTTAGCCAGTGCGAGCCCGGCAGTACCTGGGCCCTCCATTCCCAGGTCTCCGGAAGGGATTTTCATCTCTGCCCCTTTCAAATGTAATTTTCAATATCCTGCTAACAAAAGCAAGGACTTTGGCCCTTCAGGAGACAACCAAAAAAAAAAATTGTGTTGTCCAGCACCCAAAGGGTAAAAACGGGACCCTATATTACCAAGAATCCACTAGCCATCTGTCTGTCTGTCTGGCTGTCTGTCTGTCTGTCTGTCTGTCTGTCTGACTCTCTGTCTGTCTATCTGTCTGTCTGTCTGCCTATCTGTCACCAGGCTGTATCTCATGAACCGTGATAGCTAAACAGTTGATATTTGCACAGATAATGTATTTCTGTTGCCGCTATAACAACAAATACTAAAAACAGAATAAAATAAATATTTAACGGGGCTCCCATACAAAAAACCTGTTTGCTTTTGCCGTTTTTTTGCTAATGGTACGGAACTCTTCGTGCGCGAGTTTAACTCGCACTTAGCTTGGTCGGATATTCTAAGGGCAGTAATATACCTTCATCAAGCTATAAAAAAACTAATTAAACAATTAACTTTGTGTCGATGCGTAGAAACATCGAAAACGCAAGTGTTTCTCTCCGAGCGATCTCATTATTCTAAAACGTGTAACTTTCCCACTTATTAAATCATATCTCGTAACGAAATCACGTTACATCGAGATTAATCGACGGAGCCGGGTGCATACATTATGCAAATATATTTGTGAACAACGGTGCATAGTGTTAACTTTAATTATTGAACTACTTTAAACAACTATGGCTCTATTCTACGAGGTAAAACTATATTGGGTTGGCATTGTTATCGTTTTGTTGTCAGCCGCCATTACTGTCATTAATGTCATTATCGTAAGGTTGACAATGCGATAACAGGTCAAAGACGATGGTTTTTACCGCCTAGAATCTTGACCCAGAGGGCCCTGCCAAGATGCATTGCGCTAACTAACGTTTCTATTCGTTTCATTTTTAAACCAATCGCGTAACTGCTAGATCACGTGACTTTTCGTAGCACGTCATCTACCAGTGACGCGATTGGTTTAAAAACGAATCGAATAGAAAAAATTAGCGCAATGCATCTTGGCAGGGCCCTCAGAGACAAACGTTTCTATTTTCTATCACTCAAAATGAACCCGGGACCGCTAGCTTCGCAAGCAAGAATACACTCTAGCTAGGCGAACGCGTCGTGCATCATCGTCGGATGTTGTTAGCCGACTACCCGAAGGAGGATATGTTTTTGCAGACGTATGATATGATATGAACGAGGATGCTTCGGAAAGCACGGTTTATGAATTTTATGATGCGGTTCACCGAGAGCTGATGTAATGCAATTAATAATTAATTAACAACGCATTAAACGTTGCGTGGGATACTCAGTATTTTATTACCAAGTCTGCGCTATAAAATCTTAGAAATAAACGATTAGGACTGAAATATCCGCCGCAGGAGCGCGCTATACCTACAATTTAACGCGTACGTGCACATATAGTGAAATATTTAATTTCATCACGGAATAGAAAAAATACTCACATTATCATAAAAACAACACGCCACCATGGAAAATGTTTCTGGTGCGGCTATCGTTTTTACACTCCAAAATAGCACAATAAGGCATGCTTCTGGATTTATTTCCTATTTTGGAAATAACGAAATATCGAAATAAGCGATCGTGGCAAAAGTATGGTAGGTTATGCGGAACTCCGCATAACTATGCCACACGTCACACGCCCACTTGACACTTCTACTGTTTTTTCTGTTCTGTGGATATCATGTATGTTTTACTTAGACCATCTTAAAATAGGTAGTTCTTTGTACAACAAGAGAGCAAAGTTGATTTAATGCTGTGAATGTTGATTTAGAATACTGAGCGCAGCGAGGGATACAAAGACAGGAGATGCAAATTACATACGTTTTGGGTTCCACATAAAACTTTTCACCTCAGCAGCGAGAGCATAATACCTTAAGGTAATAAAATACAACATAGTAAAAAATAGCGTCCTTTACTCGTAAAGTTCGAACGTGTAAATGCAACTGTAATAGTAAAATAGTACAAAAATTACGGTTCGCAACGAAGATTGAAACGGCGCGGCGCGTGGCGGTTCCCGCGGTCCGAACGTTACGTGTGCAGACCGCTAATAAACCACGTGTATACCTACTCAACCAGACTGTCTTCGGCATTTTTTTTATTATTTCTTTGTGAAAGCTCGCAGCAATAGGTATCGAATTTTGATAACTGTCTTTCGCTCGCACGGTCGTTAAACAGCAAAACCAGCCTTTTCGAGGTGCTGAAAACAAAAAACACTCCTGTCAAAATTAAAAAACAAAAAAACCGCCTTCAAAAACGCAAAAAATAACTTCTACTACTAGGTACTTAGTAGTAGGTACCTATCCTATTAGTCCAACTGAAGTCGGCTTTTTGTTGAAAATATTGTGGTCGCCGACTTCAGTTAGACTAACCTAATAGGATAGGTACCTACTACTAAGTACCTAGTAGTAGAAATTATTTTTTGCGTTTTTGAAGGCGGTTTTTTTGTTTTTTAAAACATTTATTTTATTTTACACTTTTTAGTGATCATATAAGCTTATGTAGTCCCACTTCTTAGTTGATATATGAAACTTTAAGACATTTCAAGCTCGCCGCAAGCAACGCCGCGGGAAAATCATAGTCATTTTAAAACAATTAAATGTGCTTCGTTGTAGTCGCTCAACTATCTTAATCGAGATATCTTATCGCCACCCTTGAAATCGGTACCGTTGAGGAGTTCCGGTGGCCATCTGTGGCCTTCATCATCAGTTCCGCTTCACCAAGTGACACTTTCTGAATGCAAATGCTACATTTGTTACTAAAAATACTAAAATCGCTATATGTTTGCATACAATATTTGAGGAGTTCCCTCAATTCCTCACTGATCCCTTCATCAGATTCAGATTTGCTGACAATGGGACCACCTCGGAAGTATACTCTATCAAACCAAAAAAGAATTTTTAAAATCGGTCCACAATTGACGGAGTAATCGGTGAACATACATATAAAAAAAAAAAAAAAAAAAAAAACCTACAGTGGAACGTATAACCTCCTCCTTTTTTGAAGTCGGTTAAAAAAGCGCGCGAAACTGGTAAAACAAATGACATCTATTTTTTCTCTCTTGTGTTTTATCCGAGAGGGAAAGGCAAAGGACATTGATGCATACAGCCTAATATGACATCTATCTTCAAAGTGACATTTCAATTTCTTCCTCTCAAATTAGGCGAAGACAACTCTAAACAGCCAGATCTAAAATGAAATTAACCTCGACAAGCGGGCGTGACCCGAACCGAAGTACAGTTAAATGTCGCCATTTTGTGATTCGGTCGTGACTTGAAACGTTCGTTGCACTTTACAACCATAGACTAGATATTTATCATGTTTTAGTTTAGATCTTAAGGCGCAAAAACTATTTATAGAGGTGTTAATTTTGTAAGATTTATCTATCTGTACATTCTCACTTGGGAAATACTAGAACATTATGGTTCGGTGAATGACGTCACTCACAATAATATACATTATATTTGACGCGATGGCCGTATAGATATTTGTGCTTTTAACTTTACGTACACATTTTCGTAATTAATTAAATAGTTTTAGTTGCTCTTCTTAGTTACGGTATCCGTGTAGTGGTCTAAACTGGGGCTCTACTTTGAAATCCGTAATTCGAACTTCGGATCGCCCTGTCACTTTCTTGCGAATTAGTGACGCGTCGAGAGCAAAAGGGACAGCAATAGACGAAGTTCGAATTACGGATTTCAAAGTAGAGCCCCTGATATTATAAATGCGAAAGTTATAGTTCGTTCCTTCAAAAAGATTGTATGCTTTGATATGCCGCCACCATCGCTACAAAGAAGCAGCCGCGACGCGCACATAGCGGTGTCGGCGACTTCTTAGGGTTGCAATCACGGAATAGAAAATACAGTAGAAGTGTCAAGTGGGCGTGTAACGTGTGGCATAGTTATGCGGAGTTCCGCATAACCTACCATTGCATACTTTTACCGCGATCGCTTATTTCGATATTTTGATATTTCGATATTTCTAAAATAGGAAATAAATTCAGAAGCATGCCTTATTGTGTTATTTTGGAATGTAAACACGATAGCCGCACCAAAAACATTTTCCATGGTGGCGTATAGTGGCGTGTTGTTTTTTATTTATTTATTTATTCGGTCTACCAACAGCTATTACAATGTTACAGTTTATACAGGTCTTAATAAAAATAAAAATATTTGAACTAATTGCACAGCTACTTACTGGTTGACACCACATGCACATAAAACTAGGTAAGCTACAAGGCGTTATCGACGAACCATCTATGTTCGTCGATGAGGCGTTTAGTTAAAGAAAGATATATAATATAATATAGACTTAAGGTATTAGAACTATGGATATTGTTTTTATGATAGTTCGAGTATTGGCCTGATACAAGGTAATAACAGGTCTGATACTAAGTGAAGCTCATACCACTTCCACTGTTTTTTCTATTCCGTGCATGGGGCCATAGGGCAGGAAGGGTCTCCCCAGACCTATCCACGCGGAATCGGCTTGGGCCGGTAAGAAAAACTTATGTCCATGCAATAAGAGCGTAAATTACGTCGCTCCGCTCGCAACGCCGAATCGAGCCGAGCCGAGCCAAACGACGCCTTTTCCACTCTTACTGCATGGATACATCACTTTTTCTTACCGGATCAGGCCGATTCCGCGTCGATAGGTGTGGGGAGACCCTTACTGCCCTATGGATAAGTATCAGCATGTATTAGGCAGTGCCTTCCAAATAGTTGGTCAGCAGTTACGACGAAATTTGCTACTCGCAAACTTGTAGGATCATGAGATAATAGATTAACTGCTAGCGACCCGCTACTTCGCTTCGGTTTGTCTGAATTTTCTGTAACACTCAAACATAATCCAGAATGTATAAAACGTTCCTCTTGAATTGCTCTATCTATTGATGAAAACCGCATTAAAATCCGTTGCGAAGTTTGAAAGATCTAAGCGTACATACAGAGGGACAGACGGCAGGAAGCGACTTTGTTTTATACTATGAAAAGAAGTAAGGTACCTACAGCGCATTCCAATAACAGGAATTAAGTAGCCCAAAACACTTGTAAGCCAGCTATATCTAAACACAAGAGGACGCCCGCGACTTCGTACGCGTAGAATTAGTTTCCCGCTACTCCCCCCATTTTTTCCCGTTGGCGGTCGACTTCGGAAAATCCTTTCTTAGTGCTCACTTACATCATGAAAGGATCCTGTACCAAATTTCAAGTTTCTAGGTACAGTAGTTTCGGCTGTGCGTTGATACATCAGTCAGTCAGTTTAGCCTTTTATATATATAGATAACCACCACCAAAACAGAATCAAGCAAATGATAAGAGCCCTAATAAAAACTAGTCCGTTTTCCTGGTATTTCTCTCAAACATAAACGTCTATTACAACGTATTAACAACTTGCTCTCCAACGGATGTAACAATCGCTCGCGCATATTAGAAGCACGATACCGCATTTCCTAGTTGTCGAGCAGATAATGACAGTTTTGGGATGCATTCTGGGATTCCCCACCGGCAATGCGACAGACATCCTCAATGTTTGTGTGTGATGATATAAAAAGATCTGTCTTTCAGCCAAGACACCAGGGACCGGAACCGCTTACCCTTTAAAGGGTTTTCGTTAGGGTATATAATTGACTGGTTTTTACAAACCCTAACGATGCGATAAGCATATCTTCGACTTACCCCAGTGAAAAGCTATACCATACGATACAATTAATTCGACTAAGCGCTTACCAATTCCTTAAAACCCTCGTTAGGCTTTCCCTATGAAGTGTTAATTGAACGGCTTCAAGCTATTTTATTCTCTACGCGCAGTCCATACAAAATATTTTTACACCAATCACACGAATCTGCGAAACAGAGTCAACGGATGGAGAATGGATAGGGTAACACTAGCTTAATGCTAAGTGCTTAAATCCGAAACCCTTACGAAACTGATAACCTTAATGGTTGTAGTTAACTAGTTCGAAGAAGTTTCCATATCATTAGGGTAAGCCTATCGATAGGGTAAGCCTATCGATAGGGAGAGCATATGATGTAGTACCCGATCGATAGACTTAATCAAATAAAGGGGTTTTCCGGTCCTTGCAAGAAAAGGAAAAAATCGGTCAAGTGCGAAATAGACTATCTTCTTTTAAAGGTGCCTCTCCGACTTAGCGAGAAGGTTGGAGTCAGCTCCGAATACTGTAGTCTATCGAAATAGATGGGCAGCACTCGCGATTCCTGTCCACTCCCGTAGGTTCCTCAGCCAGGATTTTTTTCTACGCGTCTCTTCCCAGCTACTTTACTCATCATAAAATAAATAAACTATGCAGTTTGACTATTGCAGTTCGAACTCGACCCCTTAAGCCACTACCTACGCCACCGACGCTCTTCACTTTACACTTTAGTACGTTGTCACTATAATCGCTGTGACAATTCATATATGGCAGTTTAAACATGACATTAAATGGACAAGGTACTAAAGTGCACACATATGAACTCGACTGTACCTTGTCGCTTTAAATCCTTTCACAGATTAGTGCAGCAGTTCAAACATGACGTTAAAATGACCAAGCACTAAGTGTGCATCTATATACCTACTTAGTAATGTTCTGCAGAATTTCCCTTTGTTTATTGCATTGTTTACCAAGGACACTAAAGTGTGTTCATTTCGTATGGAAATATGCTTAACTGGCACTGAATGAATATGTTAACGAGGATTTTATCTTTATAAGGAAAATGATAAGAACTTGCAGAAGAACCGCTTACTTGTTGTCACATTCCAATGTAACTTACTAGGTTTTTCCCGCGACTCCCTTTGAGTGGAACTCCGTAATCGGTTTACCCTTTGGAACTACCTACCAATTTTAAAGGAAACAAAGTATTCCGTCTTATCTTGTAGGTATGGGCCAGGGAAAAGAAAAAACAGTGGACGTGTCACGAGCTTCGCTTAGTATCAGACCTGTTGTCGCCAATACTCAAACTGTCATAAAAACAACATGCCACCATGGGAAATGTTTTTGGTGCGGCTATCGTTTTTACACTCCAAAATAGCACAATAAGACATGCTTATGGATTTATTTCCTATTTTAGAAATATCGAAATATCGAAATAAGGGATCGCGGCAAAAGTAGGTATATGCATTGCGCGGAACTCCGCATAACCTTAGGCTCTACTTTGAAATCCGTAATTCGAACTTCGGATCGCCCCGTCACTTTCTTGCAAATTAGTGACGCTTCGAGAGCAAGAGGGATAGCAATAGACGAAGTTCGAATTACGGATTTCAAAGTAGAGCCTCTTGCCACACGTTACACGCCCACTTGACACTTCTACTGTTTTTTCTGTTCTGTGGTATGAGCCCTTTCAGATACAGTTCGACCCAGTAGCTCGTTTGTGCAATTAATTAAGTATAGGCCGTACCAATCTCACTTGTCTTATTTAGTAAACACTTATAACCTCAAAATGCATCGTTTTTGGCTAAAACGGACAAGCAAGAGACCACTTTTTAGGGTTCCCTACAAAAAATGAAAAAAAACGGAACCCTTATAGGATCACTCATGCGTCTGTCTGTCTCTTCGTCCGTCTGTCACAGTTAATTTTCTCCGAATCTACTGTACCAAATTAGGTGAAATTTTGTAGGATGTAATCCTATGACCCAAACACAGATAATTCAAAGTTTTTTTTTAAATAAGCGGCATTTTCTGGTGACAAATTAGGAAATAAAAAAAAAGTTAGTAACCTTACTGTGTCATATATCAAATGATAGGGCTCGATCTCCACACACAGCGGTTCGAATGTGACGGTTTCTTCAAAATGTTTTTATGAAAAATCCTTTTGCTGACTTAACGAGTGTTGTCTTGATGAGTTAATTATGCATATACACGTTATTGCACCAAATACTTAACAATTAAAAGAAAATCCTAGTGTTTATTATTGTCTATTCCCAAACGGATTAGAAAACGAAATCCAAAGCGAAAGTGAACAAATAGAGAAAGCACGCATTATAGCTCCAATTATAGGTCGCACACGTCCGGCCAATCACGTACGTTGAATTTTCCCGCCAATTTTGGTGAATGCTGATTGGCCGATTTGAATTCTCTACGTGACTTGTAGCAAGTGTATTTTTCTATAGTGGGTTCTTAGAAGTGGGTTAATTAAAAATGAATATATTTTAGATTTTTAACTAACAGGTTGCTCTGGGGCTCTACTTTGAAATCAGTAATTCGAACTTCGGATCGCCCCGTCACTTTCTTGGGAATTAGTGACGCGTCGAGAGTAAAAGGGATAGCAATAGACGAAGTTCGAATTACGGATTTCAAAGTAAGCCTCTGCTCTGTCTGTCTGTCTGTACGCTTACGCGTTCTATTAACCCCCAAAGCAAAAAGAGGGGTGTTATAACTTTGCGGCGGCGCTTCTTCTCAACAGTGGTCTCTTTGAAAGCGCTGCTGGTAGACTCAGACTTGTAAAAGTGCCTATAGGGCCTACTTACAGAATAAATGATTTGAATTTGAATTTGAATTTGAATTTTGAATTTGAAACCTGCGTTTGTCCGTCTGTCTGTAATATCGTAGTTTCCAAATGGATGGATAAATTCAGACGCGTTTTTTTATCGAATGCTTTATTTAACTCGGGTGTTCTTAGCTACGTTTCATGAAACTCGATTGAGACGCTTAATTTTTTTATTTTATTTTATATCTATTAAGTTTATTACAATTATAAGGTGGTTAGTAACTGGTTAGTAGTAGGTACTACAGCGATAGGTATTGTTAAACGATGCTTAAATAGCGTAGCTGTAAATTTTTTTCTTTACAAATTTAGCTCCGAGCGATAAGGTTAATCAGCCTCTAAATCAATAAGAAATATTTTCTTGGAAAAGAAAACGTACAGACCTAGGTTTTCATAAAGTCTTAATAATATTCATGAATCGTAAAAATTTGTTTAAGGGGAGAAAAACGTTATCGCATTATGTATGGAAATTGTGGCTGCGTCTGGTCTACTGGCTCTTTTGCCTAATCGCCACAGACACCTACTTACTTGTTTTTTTTTAAAGAAAATAATAGTATCCAATTTCGCACACGTTTCCTTGAATAACGAAAATTATACTGAAAAACATGTATCAAAAATGTTCCATTTTTTTATTGACTTCGTTTGAGAATGACAAAGAATTTTTAAATTTTTGAAAATGAGGTTTGACCTATTTACTCAACGTGCTTGACGTTTGTAAATTACAGCGAATAAACAATAAAAAACAATACAATCTTTTAAAATGACAACAATTCATTTATGACCAACGAACAACTTCCTCTAGCATGATAACAACTTCCGAAATAAAACCTGTTAACAATGACGTCAAAAAAAAACCAGAACAAAAACATCTGCAATCAAATTCTTGTAAGGCTATCTACACAAATAACCAGCCACGTCACAGCCATTTTAAAAAAGATTACAAGTAAACACTACATTTTTTTACTTTGAACTTTATGCTCGCGTGTTAAGGTATAGTTTTAAACGGGCTTCTGGTTGGAGTTGTGGCTTTTGCGTTGTGAATGGGCCATATGCGCCTGAGTCGGTCGCGGGATGACACCGCGTGGTACCACTATGACCCGACCGCGTTATGCTGTAAACAACCAAGATTATGGTTTAACTGCAGTTTAAACAAGTAAAGTTTAATGTCGGATTGTTTCAAATAATTTAAGAGGCTTGCAGAGGCGAGAAAACGTCGCGTTTTTGCTTATTATTGTAGTGAAATTAAGTAAAATTCTAAAGTGTAATGTATTATCTCTCTTCTCTAGTGTTTTTCTAACCGACTTCGATAAAAGGTTCTCAATTTGTTGAAAACTCTAAATTGTTGTTTTTTGCTAAATGTTTTTTTCTATGTTTGATAGAGTATTCTAGCTGGTCCCATTGTCAACACGTCAAGATCTGATGATGGGATCTTGGAGAAATCGAGGGAACTATTAAAATTTTATAGGCACCTATGGCAATTTGGGTGTTTATAATAGTTACTCGTGCATTTGCTCTTGGAAAGGACTATTTGGTGAAGTGGAATGTGGAACTGATGATGAAGACGATACATGGCCACTGGAACTCCTCAACGGTACATATTTCAAGGATGGCTAGTATAGTCACAGTCAGAAAAAGTTCGTCACTTTTGGACCTTAATAGCGTTGAAATTGAGTCGAAAAGTGACGAACCTTACGTAAGATCCGGCAGGCCAACCCGACCAAGGGTCAAAGGCGTAATTTTTTTTGAAATACGTAATACGTTTTAGAACTATTTTTACGCCCTTTTATGGTAGTTTAAGTACCTAAATATCTATAAAAGGAAGCCAAAATAGTTTTAACGCGTTTTATCTCTTTAAAATCTTTAATAGACGCATTTACCCCTCAGTCGGGATAGTCACTACCCGACCTTATAAATATCATGATCGTGCTTTTGTTCGTCTTACTCCCTTACTTATAAACGTGGAATAACCATGGAGTAGCTATGCCATGTTTTGTCCTTACCTGTCGTTGTGACATTTGAATTCGACGGATAAGGACAAAACATGGCGTAGCTACTCCAAGGTTATTTTTATAAGTAAGGGGGTTAGGGTTTTAGCCTATTTCAAGATATGCCGTCATGGTACAAGAACCTCTTATCTGAAGCTTAAGATATCTCGTTCTTTGTTGGTTTAGAGATTTAATTCTAACTACTATGTTATCATCTCAGAGAAAAGTAAATAATATAAATGGTAAAATAGTCCCTTTATTTGATTAAGAAAGTATTTATTCGGTAAATAACCACATCCATTTTTGCTACGTATAGACCAGGAAACTCCTTTATCAGTTTTCGTATCTTCTATTTTAAGGCTCTTTAATCACTCCATGGCCCGTATCGCGGTCGATAAAGCATCCGTCACTCTCAAACTTACCTACTGGTCAGAAAGTGACAGATGCTTTATCCACGCTTATCCACATTGATAAACACGATCAAAATAGGCCCGCATATAAAACAAAGACCCCCGCCTCGTCTCTATGTTTGTATGTTCGCGATGATCTCAAAAACTACTGAACGGATTTTTATGCGGTTTTCACCATCAGTTAGAAAAAAAATCAGGTTAGGTTTTTATGTATAATCAATTCTGGTTTATGTACGGGCGAAGCGAGGGCGGGCGCTGGTAATGTTATAATACTTTATAGGAATAATTATCTAGGTCAATTACAAATGATTTATTTATTTATTTTAATTCTTCATTTACACCCATAATCAATTGTATGTCAGTTTATTTGTTAGTGAAGTTAACACCAAACCAACCAATTAACGCATTCGTAATGATTTAATATTTCATAGTATAATGACATTAAATGACGCACTCCAGAATTATTTAACTCTTAATGACCAAAGGTTTTAATTAGCTCGTATCTTTACATAGTATAAAACAAAGTAGCTTCCCGCCGTCTGTCCCTCTGTATGTACGCTTAGACCTTACAAACTACGCAACGGATTTTAATGCGGTTTTCATTAATAGATAGAGTGATTCATGAGGAAGGTTTTTATGTATAATAAACTCTGGATTATGTACGAGTGTTACAGACAACTCACATATACCGAAGCGAAGCGAGGGCGGGGCGCTAGTAAGACATAATATTATTAACATTTGATAATATTTAAGAGAATTAAATTGACAATATTTTAAAGAATACCTTCCTATACAAATGGAATGAGTCAAAAGTATTTCATAGAATATACTTGAAATAGTAGGTCTGTACGATCTCAGCCCTGGGTATTTTTGATTGTTTTAATTTTAATTATTATTATTTTTAAATGTAATTTTGTTTTATTTCGTAAAATCTGAGCGGTCGATGTTTTTTTGTTTATTTATTTATTACTTATACAATTTAACAATACATACATACTGAGGCAAACTGTAACTACTTTCAGGAATATATCGAGGATAAACCAAATCAACTAGCAATATTTAAAAATACTTAAAGATTGTCACTCAATATTTTGTTTTAAAATATTTACTGTCAACATGCTTTATGAACGCAGTGTGGGTGGCAAAATGCTTCTTATTAAAACAGACCTTTACAATTGGCCTAACGTCCACAAAATTATTAGGCAAATTTGGAGGTGGTTCTTGCAATACTTAGAAAAAAAAGATGGTATCTTCAAAATTCTAAGAAATATTAAGCTTTAAACTTAGCAGGTGACGTGGGCAAATAAAGTTCACGTGTCGCACCATGGTGATTTTGCGTATGAGAATTATAGAGGTCATCATATCGCACTCCAAAGTTTAGTGAGTACATTTGTTGCCGCTTTGAACGTTTTAAACTAGTAACACCCCCCTTTCCGCGTCGGGGGTAAAAGAGGCTAGCCGAGATTCTAAGTGGTAAAAACCATATCGTCTTTGACCTGTTATCGTATTGTCAACGTTTTAATAGCTCTTATTTACTTGACAGTAATGGCGAATGAGTTAAAAACGATACCATAACAGGTCAAAGACGATATCGTTTGTCGCGGGCTGCATCAGTCGGACTGACACACCGAAAGGGACATAGTTATGTTAGAATGAGAGACGTATTTCAATTTCTCATTCTATCAAATAGCCGCGTCCCTCTCGGCTTGTCAGTTAGCCCTGAATATCGTCTCCTTAGTCAACTGCAAGCAGTCGTTACATGTTACAAGCGGCTTGGCTAACTAGTTACAATAACTGCAAATAAATAAACAAACAACTAACAATGTGTCATTGTAACCCTTTCGATGCTACTTATTGTCTCACGAGCGTTGTGACATAAGACACTGTTGAGCAATAGAAATGGGTCATATTGTATGCAAATTTGTACGATGTGAGACCTGTTTTGACTGCTCGGTGATTTACAAAATGTGCATACATTTTAAGGTAAAGGAAATATTGGTCAGCGTGCGATTATAGGTTCCTGAGTTTTAGATGGTTTGAAAGTATTTATGTATGTGTTTCTCTAAATCAGTGATCCCCAAAGTGGTCTATATCGACCCCAAGGGGTTGAAGACGACCTGCAAGGGATCCATGTGAGCGAAAAAAATAAATGGGGGTCCATGGGATGAAAATGGGGGTCCTTGATAGTGGATCTCATTTAAGCAGGTCGTGACTTAAAATTTTGGCTTTCCATTTATGGAATAATCCTTATTCATACATAGATAGTAGGTACCTACTTACTTACGTACTACTTTCTAATCTATATATATAAAAGGCTATGACTGACTGATGTATCAACGCACAGCCGAAACTACTGTACCTAGAAACTTGAAATTTGGTACAGGGGTTCCTTTCATGATGTAGGTAGGTAAGTGAGCACTAAGAAAGGATTTTCCGAAAATCGACCCCCAACTGGAAGAAATGGGGGGAGTAGCGGGAGACTAATTCTACGCGTACGAAGTCGCGGGCGTCCTCTAGTAGATATATAAATGAACAAATATTATCTAGGTAGGTATATAAATTATATTTAAATTTTCTCTGTGTAGTTTTTTACTATGTAAAAAATATTTTTTTACGCTCAAATTTTCACTGTAGCCTGTGTCAATTTTTAGTCAGCCAGACCTCCAACGTTATCCGTGTAAAAAATCCCGAAGATTTGCTTAGTTTTTACGTGATAACGTAAATATTGGGTAAGCAGGGGGTCCACCCAAAACCGAAACAAATGCCAAGTGGTCTATGAGACAAAAAAGTTTGGGGACCCCTGCTCTAAATGTTTATCGTTGTCTAGTACCCATGGTACAAGCCTAGAGCTTACTATAGGTCTCTCTACAGAGACTAGGCATATACTTAAGACCGTCCTTATTAAAAAAAAAAGTGTGAATCTTCGTCAGATATATTTCTGCTCTGTAGGGAAACTTTGCTACATTGTAACCGATTTCAAATGTTTCAAGGTTATGTTTGACCGTTATCCATAATTAACAAAAACATTTTTTTTTGGCATGATCAAGCCGATCGAGCACACAGGCCCCCTAAAGGTAAGAGGGATCTGTGACCCATAGACGTTTGCATTCTCAAGACTACAATCTTAAGACTGCAATCCTAAGACCGCAAATGCCACAAACTACTAAATTATGTACCTATTTCACCAAACGATGTTAACCGACGATTAGAGCGTTTAACAGCTGTCAACGGTCGATTAACATTGATTAAATTTAACATCGTTTGGTGAAATTGGTACTAAGTGTCAAAATATTAGTAACAATTACAAATCGCACTGCTAGATCAAAACAGTTACCAACTCAAAATCCTTGCTAGTTTGGTTTCAAATTTATAGAGGTTGTATTAAAGTTGATTTTAAAATACAGTTGTATTTTGAGTTACTACTGTTTTGATCTAGCAGTGCGAAATAGTCTATTAAAATATGTGTAATGTCATGTTTAAACTGCCATATGTGAATTGTCACAGCGATTAAAGTGAGTGACCAGGTACATATATTTATGAACTCGACTGTACTTCTGACGATCACCTCTTTATGCTTTTTAGTTACCAAAATAGCACAAAGTGGTGATCGTCATTGACAGCACGTTCCATCAAATGTGTCATTTGCCAAATTCGATAAGCTATAGGCGAAAGTGGAACGCGCTTTCTAATGAAGGATATAATGAGACGTAACTTGCGAAAAATTCCAACTCAAGTTACGTCGATATTAAATTTAAACGATTTATGTTCTAGTAATAGGTGTTATGAGAAATTGATACAATGCGAGTGACTATAGTGTTGTATGACACACGGTAATCTATTTTACTTTGTCATAAACCGTATCCTTATGTTTTGTTAAAGTTATGATAGTTCTCATACATTTGATAGTGAAGGCGCCGGATGGGGAGTTTAAAAACAATAGCAAAATTTGTTTTTTTTTTCAGATTTAGGAAAATAATGTATCTTTAGGGTCATATTAATATTATATCTGTGCAATTAGCATTTATTCTTTTTATTCGTTCGTTGAAGGAATTTTGAAATCTTTAACCACAATATTATGAGCCTAAGTACCAATATCACCAAAGGATGTTAAATTTAATCGATGTTAATTGACTTTTAGTTCATACATTTTGACAGCTGTTAACGCTCTAATCGTCTGTTAAGTGGTTAAAATCGTTTGGTGAAATTGGTACTAAATTAGATAGCTTTAAATATGATTTCCTTTTTATTTTCCTTGATATACGAGTATTAGGCAGACAAAAGTATGTCATTAATTATTTCCTGTTAATTAAAACAGTAAGGTATCAAATGAATTCACATTATTGTTTTAGACCTATATGTACAGTCTCCAGAAATAATATATATTATCCTACATTGGGCGCAAAAATATCTGATAATTCTTTATTACTAGAGGTATAAGAGAGAGAGAGAGATAATATATTCTTGCGGCCCTTCTCCTCAGCAGTATAGTCTCTTAGGAAGCGATTATTTTTGACGTTTAAATGTGCCCGTGCAGCTTTACTGAAAAATACTAAAGTAAATATTTTAAAACGTCCTTTTCAAATATTAAAAAAAAAAAACTCAAATGTCAACCTTCAAAATTTTCCGCGCCTCTACCAAAATGCAAACATCTCGCATAAACGCATCCAATTATCATAGCACAACAAACCGAGTGTTACCCGACTCGAGAAGCGGACTCATCATTACATACATCGCATCAATAACCGAATATACCTCAGTCGCCAGTGGCTTGCCGAACAGCCAGCGCGTCGCGAGTGCATTAAAAAAAAAACTTCAGTGAAATGGCGGAAGGTGATGTACCATTGGTTAGAAGTTTTGGCGGGAACGAAATTGAATTTGGAACTAACGGGACCAAGGTCACTAAGAATTCGAGGTTAGTTCGAGTGATTTGAACTTTTTGAATTTTTGTAAATGGAATGCGAATGTTTTTAAACTTTGAGAAAATTATGCGTCAAGTGCTATTGGGTTTTTATTATTCAAGTAAGAAGAGTGTTGTATTGTTGAAATAAAATAACAACGTATGCTCCATCCGAACTAAACTCTAAAGATAACGTGAGATGCCGAACATACAAATATCCAATATTGATTAAACATTTGTTATCACGATTGCGAAATTTAACGTCAATTTAATTGCGTTTCCATAAATCATTATTTAAATAAATTAGGTATGTTGAATAATAATAAATGTGAAAAAAAAAAGTGGTTTGTTTACATCACAACCAAACTTAAACACAATATAAAAGTGAAATTTAATTTCACTTAATTAAACGTTTTTAAACGAGGTACCTACTCTTAAATAACACTTCGGTGACTTAGTGATAAGTAGTGTCAACTGGGTATTATTATGGTGCCATGTTGAATTTTGACCGTTGTTACCACATTAAATGCCAATCATTTTCTTACCAACAAACTAGAGGGACAACTACCTGACCAATCACCTAAAAGTATTTACCTGGTATATTAGGTATATACTAGGTATTTACCATTCCCAGAATTTAGGATTTTACCCAGGTTTCTACGAGACATGAAATAACTAATTGTTGTGCCTAATTTCGTTCAAATGCGTTTATTTCGCCGTTCACTTGTTATAAAGTGACAAATACATTTAAATACTATCAGTAAAAATTACCGAAAAACTTTGTGTGTATTATAAATGCGAAAGTTTGTGTGTGTGTTTGACACTCCTTCAAGTTGCAACGGCTGAACGGATTTGAATGAAATTTGGATTGGAGATCGCTTACCCTGGATTAACACAAAGGCTACTTTTAATCCGGGAAAATTTATAAGTTCCCGAGGGAATAACTAATCCTACGCGGACGAAGGATATAATATTAATGAAATACACGACTGGGAGGCAAATAATCATTTGTAGACGCGGTTAACCTAGTTTAGAGTGACCCTGCCTACGAAGCTAGCGGTCTCGGTTTCGATTCCCAGTAAGGTCAAATATTTATTTGTGTGATGAGCACACGTAGGTATTTGTTTTTTTTTTATTTTATTTTTTAGTATTTATTTACTATTTGTTCCTGAGTCTTGGATATTTTCTATGTATTTATCTAAACATATAAGTATGTTTATAATGGTGTAGATAGTGAACTAGAAGTGTGTACAGTACAAGCTTGGAGCTTTGTTTGGATCTAGGTCAATTTGTATGAAATTGTACCCTGATTTTATTTAGAATTGGATCTAGGTAAATTTGTATGAAATTGTACCCTGATTTTATTTAGAATTGGATCCACGTCAATTTGTATGAAATCGTACCCTAAATTTATTTATTTATTACGGCCCACACTTAAATTCTCTCTAGTTATAGCGTTAAAATATTATATTATTATTGACAATGTTGTTAGAGCTCGCGGTGTTTTTTTTCACCTGTACCTATATGTAATAATTGTGGTTTTTGCGAGAAACTCTGTATTTCCCTTTGGTATTACAGGAAAAATAAATGTTTCGCTCAAATTATGAGGAATTACCTACTAATTGCTTGAACTTAGCAAATGAGTAGACGAGTAATAAGTGTAATAACCTTCGCGTTAAGGTAATAATATTTATAAGAGTGAAAAGATTTGGTTAGTATGGCTGCCTATATCGCGTGTCAAATGTGGATAAAGCATCCGTCACTCTCGTACTTATTAACGTGTCAGAAGGTGACGGATGCCTTAAACTTTGTCACACGATAAACGCAGCCATGTTAGGGTCCAGATTTACGCGAAAATTGGACTATTTTACGCCCCCACACTATCCATTTATTATCCCAAGCTTTGTATAAATGCAAAAATTTAATGAATAAAATATCATAAATATCAGGGATATTTACAATTTTGCAAGTCCCAAACTAAGCTCTACGCTTATACTATGGGTAGGTACTAAATAACGATAAATATACTTAACCCATCATTTTATCGAAACACATCGATTGTATTGTTTCATCGAATTTAATTTCATCGAATGTTTTTTGCTGAAACCATGTTGTTTTCAGGATATCGTAAACGTTACGTTAGAAGAGACGTGTGACACCCAACAAAAATTTACTTCGTTCGTTCGTAAGTTGAAAGATATTTCGATGAAACTTACCTATATATTACATTAAAAATGTCCATGGATAAAAAAAATATCCTTAAATAACTTTAATATTTTACAATGTGGGCGGTGCTATTCCGACTAAGTGTTAAATGCGTCATTAATTTTTTTAAGGGAATAAACCGTTTGTACCAATTTATGCGCCATTTTATAGTAGTTTAAATACCTTAATTTCTTTAAAACGAAGCAAAATAGTTTTAATCTGTTAGAATCTTTAGCCGCATTTACCCCGCAGTCGAAATAGGGGCTATTTCGGCTGCGGGGTAAATACGTCTCAATTACATCCAAAATTATTGTTCTATTATAACAAAGGAAAGCGTATGGGCTTCCTTTTAAATTACAGCTGCATTATCTAACGCTGACAGTTATATAAAACAGTTACACACGCGAATGTGTAATGCGAGCGATATATATTCTAGGAATGTAAATACGCTATGACTGAGTGGAATCAACCCGTGCAGTGACTTATAGCTGACTGGCTTTTGTTTGTAAACTTCGCTTACAAATTACTTAAGTTATTACAAGATTTTATTGAACTTGCATTGTAAGTATGTACTCGTATGTCCGTTTCTAAATTTGCTAACCAGTTTGAACCAATTCCCTTTAGTGGAATGGGATGAAATTTTGATCACTTATGTAAAACCTGTGAGAGTGAAATATTCATCCATTCGTACCCTCACGCCTGTCTCCCAATGGGGTAGGCAGAGACTATAGCGGCCTTTACACGTAAATTTCGGTCCACGGGAAACGCCACGTGCCGTTCCAATCTTCGTTCCGAACCGTATTTTTTTTACTATTACAGTTGCATTTACACGTACGGTTCGGAACGAAGATTGGAACGGCGCGTGGCGTTTCCCGCGGTCCGAACTTTACGTGCACAGGCCGCTTATGGAACGCCAGGTGCACTGGTCTAAACATACAACTTTCGCTTCCTCTACATTCTTCAACCTCTTCATGCACTTACAGTCCTTTTGATTTGACCCTTATTCAGTACATCGCGAATCTGATCACCGTATGTGCGTCTAGTGCGTCCCCTACCGACATGACTCATTCTCGCTCGCCATATCTCTTTCGTAATTCTTCTTTCATCCATCCTTTTTAAATGACCAAACCATCTCAGCATACCTTTTTCGATCTTTGTTATCTTCTTTCAATCCACATCGTTCTTCGCTCTCGCAATTTCTAACTCTATCCAGCATCCTAACACAATGAAATATTATGGTATCTAAGAGATCTGATGATGGAGCCGGAAGGTGGCGGCAGGGTCTCCGCTATACTTACCGTAGACCCACCGTGTTGGGACTCATCAGTTTTTTGATAAGCAGAGAATGACTTTGCAAAAAAAAAATGTCAGCACAATAAGCTTGTCCCAAAACTGTTTTTGACAGAAACTTATTTAATTAGCAGTATTTGCATCTTGGCTATACTTACTGCCAATTTTCAGAAAGCGAAAAGGACGGAGCTGTACCTACTGCCCTTCTTGGAAAAAGGGAGCATGTCTCATAGATCCGCGTGTGTATAAGTGACCTTATTTCTTAAGATAGGGGTTTAAATTTGCTTTGACTATCAAATTGCTCATGCGTCCTTTTTATTTAGAAGGGCAGTATAAAACATCTACACTGCCCTTCTACGGAAAAAAGGCACATCTACTATACGAATAGTATTGCACTTCCAACATTATTATAACCCTTGAAAGTTTAATATGCTTCTATGAATGAATTGCACTTGTGCCTTTCCTCCGTACGAGGGCAGTATAACTCTGTCCAATTGCTTGGAACTTTAAAGAGTTAATAATAAGTGTTATATTGACCTCAAGAGGTTAGTATTGTCAAGGAATTCTTCAAAGTTGTTCAAATAATTCGATGATAAGTCGACGAGGTCAAGTACAATATGTAAATAAGTATTCTAAACGTGATAGCATTGAACATTGATTCCAGAAGCAATGATAATATTTCTAACATTAGGTAAAAAAACTGGACAAGGCGAGTCGGACTCCCCCACCGAGGGTACCGCACATGACACGGTTAACCCAATTCAAAATTTGCACCGCCGTCGTTCCTTGCATGTTTTTATGTGATTTGATTAAAAATGTTGGGTTTTTAGATTTTTCCATATATTTATAGTATAAGACGGTACTACTTGCCAAATTTCATAGTTCTAGGTCAACGGAAAATACACTATAAATTTTGATTCCTTTCCCTTACATCTTTTAAAATTTAAGTAGCTCAGTTTTATTTCTATTTGGATACGTTTAGTTCAAATAGTTATTATGATTGCAATGGAAACTACCTCCGGTGTCTGTTTACATCTTAATTTGCTAGTTGTCATTGTGATTATTAATGTCAATGGTATCGGAGACAAAAATGACTAATGTTCACCGCCGCTCGACGAGTAGGTTATTATTTTAATCAGACGAAGTTGACTGACAGTTCAAGGATGGTCATATTTCAATAATTAATATATTTATACAGTTGTAGTTGGTAGACTTTTGGCGTGTAAAAGTGCCCGTGCGGCAGTGGCGGATTAGCCACGTAGCAAGAGTAGCAAATGCTACGGGCCCCGCGCATTGGGAGTTGGGAGGCCCCGCGCACCTGCGTCTCCCTGATATGTATCCCTGGTTCTATTTTATTTAGCACCCTGAACTTAGGAATAACCTAAAACAAACCAAAGGCCTCTTTATACAATTTGCTACGGGCCCCGCGCATTGAGAGGCCCCGCGCACCTGCGTCTCCCTGATATGTATCCCTGGTTCTATTTTATTTAGCACCCTAAACTTAGGAATAACCTAAAACAAACCAAAGGCCTCTGTATACCGCGCTTTCATTTCAAGTCCCTAGGTCCAGTGGTTTGGGCTGTGCGTTGATTGATCAGTCAGTCAGTTTCAGCTTTAATAGAAATCGATTTTCAAAACAATGAAGTTGAGAAAAAACAACAGGTTTCTTAAACGACGTGTTTTGCCTAGTTGGTAGTGACCCTGCCTACGAAGCTAGCGGTCGCGGTTCAGTTCCCAGTTAGGGCAAATACTTGTGTAATGAGCGCAAGTATTAATTCCTGAGTCTTGAATGTTTCCTATGTACTTACTAGAGGACGCTCGCGACTTCGTACGCGTAGAATTAGTTTCCCGCTACTCTCCCCATTTCTTCCCGTTGGGTGTCGATTATTTCCTTTCTTAGTGCTCACTTACATCATGAAAGGAACCCTTGTACCAAATTTCAAGTTTTAAGTACAGTAGTTTCGGCTGTGCGTTGATATATAAGTCAGTCAGGTTTGCCATTTATATATATAGATAGGTAAATGCGAATGTTTAGGTATCTGTCTGTAACGCTTCACGCCTAAACTGCTATTGCTAGATTTACGTATGTACGAAAGTTAATTAGTGTCACATTAAAAAAAAATGCTTGAATTCGTCAATGTAATTGCATTAGACTCATTTAGAGATGTCAAGTTACTTGTAACTTGAGTATTTATGGAAAACTCAACCTTATTGTTGTAGAATGTTAGATTGACTTTGGACCTATGATGGGTCATCACGTGGACACAACACAAATTTAAATCTTTGACTGTATTTCTCTATATAATTATGTTCATCGTTGTCTAGTACCCATAGTACAAGCCTAGAGCTTAGTTTAGTTCTAGATCAAAACACTCCAACACTCTCATTTACTAGCTGAACTATCCAGTAGATCTATACTAATATTATAAATGTGAAAGTCTGTCTGTCTGTCTGTCTGTCTGTCTGTCTGTCTGTTACCTCTTCACGCTTAAACCGCTGAACTGATTTAGATGAAATTTGGTATGGATATAGCTTGAGTCCCGCGGAAGGACATAGGCTACTTTTTATCCCGGAAAATTAGACAGATCCCGAGGGAGCAGCGGTAAACGACTTCTACGAGGACGGAGTCGCGGGCAAAAGCTAGTATGTAATATGTAGTCAAATCAGACCAAGAATGAACCACAAACACATACCACTTAATACCACGAACAAGTACCACTAATAGTGGTATATACTCTTAAAGAAGGCCACTATAACTACAGATGTATGAAGACCTTCAAGTTGTAATAACGAAGTAATCTCATACAACACGCATTAACCAATTAAATATCAGATAATAAACTACTACATTTGCCCGCGACTTCGCTCATATTAGGGAATGCAATTTAACCGGTTATTACCCGTTTATGTATGAAAATAACCGGTTAAAAGAGGTTATAACCGGTTATTTGCATTCCCTAGTTTATATACACAATCTGGTATTCGATTTAGCAGTTTAGGCGTGAAACGTTACATACAGATAAACATTCGCATTTACCTATCTATATATATAAATGGCAAACCTGACTGACTTATATATCAACGCACAGCGGAAACTACTGTACATAGAATCTTGAAATTTGGTACAGGGGCTCCTTTCATGATGTAAGTCAGCACTAAGAAAGGATTTTCCGAAAATCGACCCCCAACGGGAAGAAATGGGGGGGAGTAGCGGGAAACTAATTCTACGCGTACGAAGTCGCGGGCGTCCTCTAGTAATACATATAACTGCCGCACTCAGAGACGTCAATTAAATTTAACGCTTGTTTAATGACGTGTTGTCTTATTCTATTGCTGTAGCAAAGAAAGTGACAGCAGCTACTTTAATCAAGCATTAAATTAAATTGACGTCTCAGAGTGCGGCAGTAAGTGAGGTAATATAGTTTAATATTTGCAACGATTATGTACAGAAACACGAGCTTTTAGAGATTAAATACCTCTGTTGGTTTAGTAGATAATTATACTAGTTTTTATAACCAAAGGTTTAGTGGTATTTTGGTGGAAAATTCCACCGCAGTATAAACAAGAGTTAGTTTATGCATTTGCTTTTTTGCTGTTAACATTTTACGTAGTCCAATCGAGAGACCAAGAAAAACTCTTAATTACTAGTATAACTTTGAAATATTGTACTAACGTTTAATAGCCACATTACAAACTCAAATAAAAAACGGTTATATACATTGAAAAGTACTTAATAATATAATATTACAAACGTCACCTAAATTGACGTATAAAATACATACATACATGCCTTCCTTCACGGCTGTCTCCCAATGGGGTAGGCAGAGACAATGGAATGCCAGGTGCACCGGTTTAAAACATATAAATTTCGCTTCTTCTACATTCATCAATCTCTTCATGCACCGTACGTCCGTCTAGGACGTCCCCTACCGACATCTTCGCTCACTCTCGCTCGCCATATCTCTTTTGTAACTCTAACGTCTCAAAAATTACACTATAATCGACAAACCGCTACAAGTGGGCATCGTTCCCAGAATGCTGGCAGCATTGCCACGTTGAATGGCAATGCTTAATCTTTGTGCCAAATAAAGACACAAAGATGAAGTTGCGTAGATCGTCGAAATGTTTTTTAAAATACGGTGGTCTTCTTGTCCCCACGTTTCTTAAGTTTCCACCTCAAAAGGCAAATACATAACTTACATACAATACATACATATACATATATACATATACATATACCATTTTAGCAGAAATTTAGTCATAAGAATTCAGTTTCATTATTCTTATGAGCTGTATACGCCTGTTATCTGCAGAACAAGCACGATTGTGTTATTTAACGTGTATACCTATACAATACATTATTGTGTAAATACATTTAATGTATCCATAAATAAATCAAAATAAAAATAAACTGTAAGTATCTAATATTATAAAGATGTAAACTTGTGTGTGTTAGATAAGTATAATTCTGGGGTCCTAGTGGAAAAGGGTGTAAGTCTCCTGAGGATTAAGTGAAAAAGGGTGTAAGTCTAGTACACTCCGTTTATGTATATACCCTTTTGTAGAACAAGTTAAGTCGACTTAAACCCAGAATTATTGTAAGTGATGAGTTGGGATCATGGGACAAGAACTGGAGGGAAATCGCTCAAGATCGGATAGAGTGGAAGAGAGGGAGGCCTTTGCCCAGCAGATTATGGGCTTATAATAATAATAATAATCTATCTATATATATAAAAGGCTAAACTGACTGACTGACATATCAACGCACAGCCGAAACTACTGTACCTAGAAACTTGAAATTTGGTACATGGGTTCCTTTCATGATGTAAGTGAGCACTAAGAAAGGATTTTCCGAAAATCGACCCCCAACGGGAAAAAATGGGGGGAGTAGCGGGAAACTAATTCTACGCGTACGAAGTCGCGGGCGTCCTCTAGTACTTAATAAGTATTGGGGATGATCTGTGGAACTAATGATTTTTTTTATTTGATTTAAAGCGAAGCGACATAACATAAATGTAGGTACTTAAATTTCAGCAAATTTTGCATGTAATATAAAGCATGTTGCAATATCATTAGAACACAAACAGACCGTCGTTAAAACAGACTGACCTAATTTACAAAACATTGTACAATATGAGTCTTAATGCGCATAATTACTGATAATTAATATAGCAATTATATTCATTACATTTGCTTAATTATTCAGTCTTTATCTTTATTATTATGAACTTTAACAATCTATATGACGCATCAATCCCTACTTTATTAAAAAGTTAAAAATCCCCCAATATAATGGTGCCTCTTCTTTCAGAGCTGATATCTCATAAACGACTCAACCGATTTTCATGAAACCTAGCTAAGAACCATCCCCATTAAACCAGCTTTCTTTTAAAATGAACCGCATCCAAATCGGTCCATCCGTTTGGGAGCTACGTACGAAGCCACAGATACTCACGGTCAACTTGTAATAACACCTCTCTTTTTAACGGGGCACAGTATGACAAGAACCCTTATTTAGGGACATGGTTTTGTTGATTCCAAAACTCGATAGCCTAGACCAATAGAAAAGCAAAACCGAAGCTTCCAGTTGCTATAGGTATATGACTAGTTTTTGAAATATTTTTTTTTCTAATTTCATATAAAAATATCCGGATATACACTACAAAGAAAAATAAATCGGGAAGAACAGAAAATACGAAGAAGTTAAAGATAATTGTAGGTTTTTGTTAGGGTTATCACTCAATACCCGGATCTTAATATCTCGGTACTGCCCTTACTAATAAACTATGTTATAGGTTTCCAAATAGGACGCACTGTCGTAAACAATGTCGCGTTTTTGCAGTTACCACCTGTCGCACTAATGCTGGTAAACGGTCACCACTTTATCGACTAGTAGACACATACAATAAACATATATTTTACGCGATGATGTATGGATGTTGGCTCCTTCGACTGTATTAGTTTTAGTTTTAATTTAATTTAATTTTAAGTTAAATTTAAAAACTTACGATATCCCACCATATCATAATTAAGAGTACGACCTCTAATAACTAATGTTTTCTTTAGTAATCTGTGGTTAACGGTGTTGGTGGCACAATAACATAACTTTGTGTACTGTATACTACTTAATCATAAGCCTAGATTGTGTTACTGTTTGTTAACCTAAATAAATAAATAAATAAATAAACAAGGAAATATAATAAAGTTTAATATATCCAAAGAACAGACGCATAAGCGTTATGGTTATTGAGATCCAGATCGTGGAACACTGCCGAATTTATCATTATGTGGCCTCTCAAAAATATTGACCGCCGTCGGCAGTAGGTTAAAAAAAACTATGTTGCCCATCTTTCAGGCTTTGTTACCTGACCACACGACACAGCCGCATTTCAGCGACAATGTCCAAACGTTTCGAAAGGAAGGCCACCGTGATGTAATCCAATGTCAGCAAACAATACGCTTACAGTAACCGCTTATTGCCAGCGTTCAGCTTTAACAGGCTGGTTTATAAATAACTGACAGGTACCGTTGGCTTGACTGGACGGTAGGCTATGACGACGGCGTAGATTATGCCTGTCAAATGCTCAAGCCCTTAAGCAAGCGTCATGCACGCCAACCAGCGTTTCTATTCGTTTCGTTTTTAAACCAATCGCGTCACTGCTAGATCACGTGACTTTTCGTATCGTGTCATCTAGCAGTGACGCGATTGGTTTAAAAACGAAACGAATAGCAACGCGCTGGTTGGCGTAATGCATCTTGTAGGGGCTCAGGGCCTCCATTCTACTGGGTAAACCCATATTGCATTTGACATGTTTTCGTCTTGTCGACGTAGCGAGAGCTCTTATTTAGTTGAAAGTAATGGCCGCCAAGTTTAAAACAGTACGAAAAGACATCAATGGTAATATGGTTCTGCCCTATAGAATCTTATTCTGTGGAAATTTTAAGTGTGTACATACTTATTACGGTTAATGAGATATGGCCCGCTGACAGATAGATGGACGGACTTGCGGAAAGCGGATGCTTAAGTAATAGGGTCCCGTTGGCATACTTTGGGTACGGAACTCTAAAAACCGCTGAACTGTGAAATGAATGAATGAAACTACTTAGCTAATATATAACTTCTATATTACTTTCCGTAATAATTTAGTCACTCACTGTACAAATAAAAAAAACTCGACATAAAATTGCGACCGCTACTTTAAAAGCTGATATCTTTCAAACGGCTTAACCGATTTTCATGAAACTTTGCTAGAAACCATCCTAGTTAAACTTGCTTTCTATTAAAAAACACTAATAAATCAAAATCGGTCCATCAATTTAGGAGCTAGAGACAGATACACACGATCAACATCCCTGTTTGCATTGAAAGTAAAATAAATAAACGACAATATGTTGTTGTACTAAAAATAAAACAATGATAAATGAATTCTTATAAATCACGCCGCCCTGATTGTCAATTATATTAAAATGTCGCTCGATAACTGTCTCATTATTGACAATAATTATCACAATTTATTGACGTTATTCATTCGAAACGACTTGAAATAATTGAATGCACTTGAATGAATGAAAACATTCATAAACGTTGTTTGTACTCACTCGTACAGTAAGCAGCAAAAGTAGATGGACAATCAAACAGTTCAAAATTATCTTTACACGATTCTAGTAAAAATAGAAAATTTTATTGGCTAGAATGCGTTATACAGGGTCTTAAAAAATAACATGTCTTAGATCGTACATTCACACCCGTATTCACAAACGTCACTATGAGGTCTCACAGTGCTCACGAACGCACACTACGCACAGGGTGGTTCAAATCGTCTCATAAACAAAAGGTCGGTCAAAAAGGACTAATCATATAGCTGTATTGAACGCAGTGCGTTTACTAAGCGAAGGATCCCTTAAGTATTGTTTGTGAATACGGGTGTCAGTGTCGATTGTCGATTGTCAATCTATTCATAGTATAAAACAAAGTCGCTTTCCGTCTGTCCCTCTGTACGGTCACGAGCGTTAATTTGGGACCCATTTCAAGAAAAATATGCTTAAAGTCGTCAATGTCATTAGAGATGTCAAGTCATTTGTAACTTATAGGAAACTCAACCTTATTGTTGTAGAATGTCAGATTGACTTTGGACCTAAGGTGGGTACCAAATTAAATCTCGTGACTGTATGTACGCTTAGATCTTTCAAACTACGCAACGGATTTTAATGGGGTTTTCATCAATAGATAGAGTGATTCAAGAGGAAGCTTTGAAAGTATTATAAATTCTGCTTTATGTACAGGTGTTACAGAATACTCACATAAACCGGAGCGAAGCGTGGGCGGTTCACTAGTAGTGAACAAGAGCGTGTGCAGTTCATTTTGAGCTCTGCCACTGTGTTAAGTACACAGTGACATCGGTTATTATTTTTGCTGCTTACTGTATGTATTGTAATTAATTACATAAAAACCGGCCAAGTGCGAGGGTTCCGTACATGCGTATTTTTTTTTCCTGTAATCTACAAGCAATGAACTATATAAGTACTGTATTTTTTTTTTAATTTTATGCTCAGTAGTTTCGGATATCAGGGGGGATTGGTCAATTTTCGTATAAAACCTTACTATAATAAAAATAGTAAGGTTTGCATTTTTTTTTTAATTTCCTCATTTGTCCCCCGTTTATTACTCCACGTTTATAATTAAGGGCCCAAATGTTTACCGTGATTTTACATAGCTGTCTAATTTGATTCTACTCTGTTTTCCGGGATATCGTAACGTTTAAACATATTTGTATATTTATATAATTATCATATAGCTTCCTTCCTTATTATTCACTAGTTTTTGACCGCTAATTTGTCCGTGCATAACTCAGCTATCGGTTTTCCTTTGGAACAAACGTCCGAATTGAGAATGTGGATAAACGTGTATAGGAATTTTCACAAATCCGTTTAGTGCTTTAAGCATTTGTATTTGGAACAGTCCATGCCCTAGATTAGGACATAGTATGCTAATTGACCTAAAAAGACGATGGAATAATATTTGAATAGTTCTATAGGGAAAGTCGTGAGAAATGATTAGTTTTATTGTGCCTATAATACATATTATTTAGGGCCTGTTTCACAATCGACAAGTAAATTTATTTGCCATTTAAAGTTGGCTCACTCCCTGTCTAATTTCAAGTGTAAGAAAGAGAAAGAGCTGAATTTACCTGTCAAATATGCTTTACTTGTCGGTTGTGAAACAGGCGGTTAAACTATTAAGAGTTTATAATTATCTATGACAATGTTTCTCTCGTTTAACGTTTTTTGGAAATGTTGTAGGTCTGTAGATACTAGATGTTATGTATAAAATTAGGTTTGCAGGTTTTGGTCTTTGAGAAAATTTTATACGTCTATTCAATATTCTACACGAAAATGTTCTATTTTTAAATAAAAGGAAATTTGTACCAGAAGACATAATTTTAATACGCCTATTTTGCGTGAAATGTGAACCATAAACAACCTTTTTATTTCAAAATCCAAAATGGCGGATTCCGCAGCGTCGATAACGCGGCGTATGCCACAGATAGCACCCAGATAACCCTGGCTGTGCAACTGCTTTGTCTGGCTATTAATAAAAAAACATTCGCGTGTATCTACTGCGCATGTGTCGTGAGTATTCAATGAATGAAGTGTAGTAATATTGTACACTTGATCAAGCGATGTTTATGAAGTTCTGAATAACTTGGTTTATTAGATGAGGATAATGTGACATTAAATTAAAAAAAACAAATATATTTACTTATTAAGTTTACTATGCATAGGTCGATTTTAAGAGTTTCTTTCAATAAGCTTATTTTTAAAGAGCATAAGTCAACAATTACGTCATTTAGTTGAAACTTTGTCAAGACTGACAGCTCATGCTTGACATTGACATTTGGCACGGATCTTAATATGTCAGATGACATGCATTCAACTTCCGGTCATTCAATTCAGTCGTGTCTTTAGTTAAATATCGACAAAAAAGGCATACAATTATTCCCGCCATAAATTTCAATGTTTTTTTGTCAATTAGGAGAGCGTCTTTCGCCGTGAATATAGAATATCTCTGCTTTTAATGGGAAATTAATTGTGTAGCGTAATTAAGAAACCCTTAAACTGGTAGTAGGACCCTGTGCAGTGTCCATCTAGATCGCAACCACCATCATATTCTTTAACCTACCAAGCAACAGTGTTACTACCACAGATATTTATAAATACACATAGATACGCAAGTGCATCTACTTCGCGTGTCCGAATCCGGACTTAAACCCCGACCAAGCGTCGGGGTTGGCCGTCGCTACTGACGTTCCGCGCGCCTATTGTTGCAGCCGGTCGGCCTTAAAAATTAAGAAAATGCCTCGTTGCGTGGTAATTAACTGCAATAGCCCAAAAAGCGACGACTTTGAATCCATTTTGCGCGAAAAACAGAAAATTCTCTTGGTGTGTCCCAGTAGCAAAAAATGACACGGTTGGTTTTCATACAGATTGAGGTGGTTTACCTTGTCTACTACAGTGAAATGACTAGCTTAGAGGCATTTCATCTTAATCATAGAGTTGGTAACTTGCATTTTTTGAAAACTTAGTTGTCTATGGGTACTTGGACTATTTCTTATTCTGTGGTATGAGTCTCAGATCCCACGTACGTACCATCAGGCGGCCTGTGCGCTGTGTTTGCCTTCTCTATAGGTACCTCTTTATTATAAAAACTAACTACCCACCCTTCGGTTTATCTGAGTTTTCTGTAACACCCGTACACATAAAAACCTTCCTCTTGAATCACTCTATCTATGGACGAAAACGGCATTAAAATCCGTTGCGTAGTTTGTAAGATCTAAGCGTACATACAGAGGGACAGACGGCGGGAAGCGACTTTGTTTAAACTATGCACAGATAGCTCTTTATTCTTATCTCGCGACCTAAAAATGTAACAATAATTCGGCAATCTTCCTCGGCTTAATTGCAAAACGCTGCGCGTGATGCATTTCTAATAACTGCAGCTCTGGGGATTGCACAACGGATAAGTGGATCGTGTGAAGAAATGCACTGCTTATGTTGAATACTTAAAAAATAACTCTAAAATGAGGTAAGGCACAGAATACTTATAATAGGTAGGTATGCTATAACCAAGGCTACAGAAACCGCGGGAGTTGGCGGTTGGGAATTAGCAATTATTTGTAATTTTTCATTGATTGCTTGTATTTTGATATGTATTTTTATAAGTTTTTTTTTGCAATTTTGAGAACGGGTCATGTAATATCGAATGTTTTCAATTCTGTAATATAGTTTCGAGGTTCCGGAATTGGTTCCAAAAACGATTATCTTTCTTAAATTATTTAATTGAAATACTTATATAGGAATAAAAAAATGAGATCAGTTTGAAGACAAAAATCAAGAATACATATATCGAGCCCTAAATATAATACGAGAATTATGTACCTACAAGAAAATAAAAAGAAAGAACGATATTAAAAAGAAACAATGAAGGAAATCACACAGCATTCGATGTTTGCCAATACTACCATATTGCAATATTTCCTATACCCATTACAAAGTATTAAAAACACCCAACTTATTCTGAGCCGGTTTTCTAAATTACGTACAAAATAGACCCCATTTCGCGTCAAAGGCATTGAACGTGTTAACCCTATTGAGAAACTAGACATCCGTGTCTTGAGTCCAACTATGAGCATTAACATAGTTAGCAAGATTCTCGTTCAAGCTTAAATGAACTTAAGGTATTAGATAGTAAGGTCGATTTAGTTTGACACGTCGGGCTAGACGCCATCTTGAACCCTGTTTCTAATTCAGTGTAGTGATTTTTTTAGGTTATATTTAAAATGTCTTTTTTATTATAATTCAGACAACGAAAATAAGTAGGTAAACTAAAAAAGGTCGTTATTTTAGTCAAAGTTAATAGAAAATGTATGCAAAACTTGTTTGAATGACCTTTTTGCGATACATCGTTATGACTCAAGTATTTTTATGTACAATTTACTCGACTATTATCGAAATATGACCATCCATGAACTCTCTCAGTTTACTTCGCCTGATAAAATATGTCGCTATAACTTTTAGCGAGGCCATGTAAATAAATATATAGTTATTATCTACGCAAATTTTACATTAACACAGATAATAAACATATTCAAATTACAACATGTCGGCCTGTCAAAATGGCAGCTGCAAATTGCTTAGTAATATATCCTAGCTAATGTTCAAACATTGTGTTCAAACCTTTGCTGTGTTTTACAGAAAATACCTACCAGCACAATCCATCAAGTCATACAAAAACATAATAACTCCATATTTCATTGTAAAGCTTGCATAAATAGGTAACCAGCGACCCAAAATTCAAATTCGCGCCATCTGTGCAAAATGGCCTCCTTTGCCGCCAAAACGAGTTGAATGACCGTTTGACAGAACAATGACCAATATTAACATTACGTAAAACCAAAGCGCACTAAGTCGAAACCAATTCGTTCCAAATCGAATCCTACTACGGTGCTATTGAATCTAAGTTGTAAATAGATTTTAATTTTCTTTTGTTTTTCATTTGTACAACACAAAGTTAGTAATGTGTGTGGATAATTTTAGAACTGCAGTTATTAGAATTGTTTTAGGACTACAGCGCTGATGCCGAGCGCAAAGATAAGTTTGTTTTCGTTTAGAAATAGGTCACAGATAAAGCAAAGTTTGCAGTTTTCTTGCGTAAGTGTGCGTTGAAGATTAGCTTAGAGTCTTACTCGTATGACGTAATGTGAAGTAGGCCGTGAGCATACCTACTATAAAAAATGTACCACTTCCTAATTATACAATGACACGTGAAGTCACGTGGTTATATCTGACAGTTATTTTTTTTAATAAAAGGCTGGCACTGTATTATTGGCATATTGTTTTTCATCTTTCCTGTTCGGAGTCGACTTTAGAGCCTCCTCTATATTCCCCTGGAAATAAGGTTGTCGACGGGAGACCCAAATTAAGGCAGGTTTACAATGTTAGCTCGAAGGAAATGCTCCTAGCACTTTCGAAAATTGAGATTTTGGAAAAAAAATAGTGTCGAACAGTCAGGAGTCGTTACTAGACTATGGAATAATCTTATACAGCCGTTGTATAAGATCGAATATCAATTGTCCTATTTTCTTAGCTTGGAACACATGTTGAAGTTTATTTTAGCAAATTCTCCCGCGAAGTCGCCTGTAACTAGGGTTGCCACCTTTTTTTTAACAGAATAAAGTATTACTTACCAGAAGAGGAAGAAAAATAAAGTACACAGCATAAATGTAAAGTATTTTTTTATTATCTTTAAATGCATATTTTGTTATCATCAGACCTTGCTTTTTCTAACAGTGTTTACATTTAAAATATCAATCGCGTTCAAAGATGGCAAACACTGGCTTTAAGGCATATCATTAGCTCATTTTTAATGAAGTTATGTGCAGCTTCATTTCTGTCGTCCTGCCACTTGGCTTTCATTAGGTATATGTAGAGAAGAACCGTTCTGTAAATGCCAGTTGCGTTCAGAAATTAGGTACCATTTCATTAAAATATATTAAATATTAGAAAAAAATATCATAAATGTCATAAATAAAGTACTTTGCCGTACTTTATGTGTTGCGTAAAATATAACGTACAGGAAGCTAAAATAGAGTACAATACTTTATAATAAAGTACGGGTGGCAACCCTACCTGTAACACTATTCGTTGAATGTCTTTGCAAAAAAGAGTTCGAGAAAATAAAGGTAGCTCTTCGAGTTGTTATATTTTGGCAACACTTTACAAAATAACGTCAGTTTTTTTTATAAAACTATTTTAGTTCATTTCTTTTATTTCTCTATGTACAGTCAGCATCAAAAACATTGTAACAGCAAAAGTGACCAAATAATTCGTAACACTATATATTTTGTACTGTGTGACGAACTATTTGGCCACTGTGGCTCACACGATAATATTATATTTTATGCTTACTGTATCTATACAAGTATTTTTTTTATTTAAGTGAGTTTTATTGAGGATTATGTCAATTCGTGTAATATTTGAAATGCGCTCTTTGCGTATTATGTGTGGTGTGAAACTGACTGATAGAGTAAGAAATGAAGAAGTCAGAGAGAAATGTGGACTAAAAGAAGATGTAGTGACTAAGATTGAAAAGGGCATGCTTCGATGGTTCGGTCATTTGGAAAGGATGGATGAAAGAAGATTGACGAAAGAGATACACAGAGCGAAAGTGAGTGGAAGGGTCGGAAGGGGCCGCCCTAGGAGTACTTTTTCGAATCAAATCGGAGAAATACTGGAAATAAGGGCCGAATTTTAAGTACCCGAAACCGACGTGCGTGCATGACTCGATGTATGAATGTGGAAGAAGCGAAAGAGATTTGTCAAGATCGTAACAGGTGGAAAGAAGTGGTCTCTGCCTACCCCTCTGGGAAACAGGCGTGATTTAATGTATGTATGTATGTATGTGTAATATTTTCCCATGATATTTATTTAAATAACATCCATTCAACAGTAATGCGTGAACGAGTAATAAACATTACAAACTTAAACTTTCACATTTATATGTTAATAATGTTAGTGTGATAACGGTCATTTTCAAGCTACATGATGATGATTATGTAATGGATCTTCGCGGGACTTTGAATTTGATTTTAATGTATTTTTTTTGTTTTTCAGGTAATTAGAAAATGCCTGACCACAAACCTGAAAGGTATTTACTTCCCAACGATATGCCGTTAAACACTTTCGACGATGGTTATTTTTTTCTAATATTAGCAAAAAGTATTCCTCCATGTCACCTTTTCCAATGTTCCTAGGTCTCAGAAAATCTTTTTTTTTTTAATTATAATGCATGTTTTGTTGCCAACTGTACTTTCTTGCAGTCTCATATGCTTACTAGACTGATATAACATTATAAATATTATAAAACGTTTCAAACTCATCTTTTTTAATGCGTACAGACTAACAAAGGGGTACCATAAATACCAGCTCTATTTTTGGTAAGGAGGTAAAAAGCAGGTTTTATTTAACCTATTTTGACCTCAATTGGAGATAAAACAGAAACAAACAATACATTACTCATGAACTAATTTGCGAAGTACCTAGTTCAGATACAGTTATTTCCTTAAACACATCTCACTAAGAACATAGTTATATCATAGTATAAATGTTATACCGACGGAGCTCCGCTAGTGCTGGGCTCCTATTTCTGGGTAGTTTGGCCCTTCGGGCTGCAAAACTAACGTAACAAACCTACCTACCTATTTCGGCCTAATTACAATGGGGAAATTTGTGACCAGGATGACAAATATGGGACCAGGAAAAATTAAGAATGGGGAAAAATGCGATTGGGTAAAATCACGAATCGGAAAAATTGCTACAGAATTATTGGGAAACAGATAATATTGATTGGCATGGCTAATCCAATCGATATTGGTAGTTGGTACCACTGTTACGAGGCATCCGGTGCGCGCGCGCGCCCTTACGATAGAAAGTCGGTCAGCGCACATTTCTACTGGACACTGGCTAATTAAAATGGTGAAACGATATAGCCTGGCTTGCACAGTTCCAGTTTAGTTGCTGGTTAATGGAGGAAAAATAAATACTAGAGGAAGCCCACGACTTCGTATGCGTAGAATTAGTTTCCCGCTACTCCCCCCATTTCTTCCCGTTTGGGGTCGATTTTCGGAAAATCCTTTCTTAGTGCTCACTTACATCATGAAAGGAACCCCTGTACCAAATTTCAAGTTTCTAGGTACAGTAGTTTCGGCTGTGCGTTGATATGTCAGTCAGTCAGTTTTGCCTTTTATATATATAGATGGACAATCTCACAGAAATTGATTTAGAGGCCTAAGAGTAGGGTTCTGAAACCTGGTTATTTTTTTTAACCAGCTCATAGAAACGCCATACATATTAAATAGATAATTCTCATTTGGATTCCGCTCAAACAGAATCGATATTATTTTGGTTCTGATCAAAGAGCAAATAACTGTTCCTGCTCGAAATAGCGGTTAATTACGTCGCTTATTAGTTCGCACAGCCATCGTTTTAAAAAAAAACTGTTTATTTCCAAAAAACTTAAAAACTAAACAGTCTTAGCTATAATCTTTACTTTTAAGATTGTATTATCTAAGATTAGAAATAAGTTTGAACTACATTTACATAGACATTTGTTCAGTTTAAAAAAAATCGTTACTTTAGCGTTAAGCAACTTCTCTAGCCTCACTAGTCAACGATTTACGAGTAGTGTCATTAGGTACAGTCAACCAATTTGATTCCTAGGCCACTATGGACTTTGTCAATGTGACGTTGTAAACCAAATCATAAGAAGTCTGTAACGTTTGGTTGTCAACGTCACTTTAACACAACGCTACAACCATTTTGTTAATAGCAATCGGCAATCTTCGTTTTTCTATGTGACAGATATAACGGGTTGGCTTAAAGTAATGAGAATTAAAATTTTGTTTTATTTTATTTTATTAAATCACTTGTTAGGGTTATAGCTTTTTATTATATAAAAATAAACATAAACCAGTATGATAATCAATCATTACGATATAGCAAAAGCTCCCCCATCTTCAATTTTTCGTAGCTTTCTTCTTACCGTTTTCATCATACGTTGGACAACATCTATCTTTACATTTTTAGTCTATTAGTGCTTTTTGTACCCTGCGCTTTAACTGAGTCTGTGATTTCGATTCCCGCCCATCACTGTAAACTAGTCTACTGAGAATAACCAAAAAATCCTCCGTTAGATGAGCTATAGGGACGATCGGACGGTTTGAATCCTTCGGTACGAAGTGAACGTCGCGCTCTTTTAGTCAATTCTGGGTGCTCCCTGCATAGTGATACTTTCTTCGCAAATTCCTGCGCTTCTTTGGAATTTTTTCAAGCTGTCTGTCGGTATATTTGGGTGCTTTTTAACGCTTTAAGTGTTGAACATTGTATTTCTTTAAAATATTCCTTACTCACCCACGGGAAACATAATATTTTACAGCTAAGTCATCTGGGACTCACCCATTTTGTTTTGTGCAAACTTTGACACTTTCCTCCGGTCTCGATCATTAAGAAAGGGTTGTCTTCCCGTGTTTGGTAAATCTTTAGTCCTAATACCAAGTTCCCACCGCTGGATCAAAAATTTAATTGTAGATGGAGGTACATTTTCAGCTTTGAAGTGAGAGACCACTTCAGATTTTTCACGCCGTCCAAGTAGGCGATAGACACGTTCACGTAATAATTTCCTCGCGGATTTTTTTTATTAAACCGGCTATTTTTTTTTTGCCTTTTTTACAATAAGTATTGACATATTTTCTTTTTATTATAGCTGTCAAAATTATTTTTGTAGTTTTTTATTGCCTGCTATTGCGAGTTGAATACCTTCTCATTACTTTAAGCCAACCCGTTACTGGGTATTGATTCTCTCAAAAGCAAAGGTGAGCGAACGCAGGAGTGATGTCCAAGCGGCGAGTTTAAGTAGTCCCGTCAAAGCGAACCAAACACATTTCAGCGCGTGTATTCAATTTGGCAGCATGGCTTCTCGAACGTATAAGGCTACCTAATTGAGAATGCACGCGCTAATATGTGTTTTGCTCGCTCTGACGGGACTACTTAAACTCGCCGCTTGGACTTCACTCCTGCATTCGCTCACCTTTGCTTTTGAGAGAATCAATACCCAGTATATCTGTCACTCGTGTGTCATAGAAAAACGAAGATTGCCGATCGCTATTAACAAAATGGTAGTACCTAGCATTGTAAACAAATGACAAATACTCGCTCTTGTTACACAAATACTTGCCCTCACCCGGAATGAACCCAGGACAGCTAGCTTTGTAGGTTACTTCACTACTAACGAGAACTTCATTTTAAGATAAAATAACTATTTAATCGTTGTTACAAAAATATTAACACAATTAAGATTAAATAGAGTGTATCCACTAATAAGAATATGCTATCCAATACGTTCGGCTTAATTGCCGAAAGCGAAAGTAGGAAGACCTAAGGGTATCAATTCCGGACGGATCCGGTGTCAGGTTTCAAGTAATATAAGCTTAATTAAACAGATCCGGTTTTATAATGTCAATGGGTTTGTTTGTTTACAAGTAATGACCATAGACATTGACACTTACGACTTTATTACTTGAAGTGCTTTAGAATACATTTAATACCTATAAAGATATCCTACGGCTTTGCAAGTAATTTTTCTCAAAAATGTCCGGTAATTTTGACATTACTACTCGCAAGCTCGTCCGTTTAAACCAATACTCGGTCCGCAATTGCCTACTTCCCTGCCTAGGCAATAATGTACTATTAACTGCCGACAAAAAAGAGATTTGTTATGAGTTTAAAGTGTGTACAGTTCTATAGCTCTTAGAAGGTGCATCGGATTTGTACTTGTCTCTCACTCAACCGAAGCGCTTTCTACTGGACAGACTGTATGTGTGTCTTTGTGTCTGTCTGTGCCATCGTAGCTCCTAAACGGATGGACCGATCTGGACGCGTTTTTTTTAGGTATTATTCGGATAGTTCTTATAAAATGGTGACCGCTACTTTCAGAGCTTATATCTCTTCAACTACCTAGCCGATTTTCATGAAACTTAGCTAAGAAGCATGCTGATTAAGCAAGGTTTATTTAAAAAAACCCGGCCAAGTGCGAGTCGGACTCACGCACGTAGGGTTCCGTACCACTATACATCTAAATAAATGTTTTTCTTTATTCTTTTTTATATTGGAGTTGATTGAAAGGTAAAATGCGGTTTACGATTTATAACGTATTAAAAAAAACTAATTATTAGATCTCGTTCAAACCAATTTTCGGTGGAAGTTTGCATATATTATTTTTACATTTATCATTCCCTTATTTTAGAAGTTACGGGGGGGGGGGGGGGACACATTTTTCCACTTTGGAAGCGTCTCTCGCGCAAACTATTCACTTTAGAAAAAATATATATTAGAAACCTCAATATCATTTTAGAGACCTATCCATAGATACCCCACAAGTATGGGTTTGATGACAAAAAAAATTATTGAGTTTCAGTTCTAAGTATGGGGAACCCTAAAAACTTATTGTTTTTTTTCTATTTTTGTATGAAAATCTTAATGCGGTTCACCGAATACATCTAGGTACTTACAAAGTTTCCATAGTATAGCTCTTATAGTTACGGAAAAAAGTGGCTGTGACATACGGACGGACAGACGGACGGACGGACGGACAGACATGACGAATCTATAAGGGTTCCGTTTTTTGCCATTTGGCTACGGAACCCTAAAAAAAACGCGTTCGAATCGGTTCATCCGTTTGGGTGCTACGATGCCATCGACAGAGACAAAGATACTTAAAACTTATAACGTACGACTATGTACGTATATTTCAAGTATATTCTCACGATCATAAATTCTCAATGTTGGTATTCACAGAACAGAAAAAACAGTAGAAGTGTCAAGTGGGCGTGTAACGTGTGGCATAGTTATGCGGAGTTCCGCATAACCTACCATACTTTTGCCGCGATCGCTTATTTCGATATTTCGATATTTCTAAAATAGGAAATAAATCCAGAAGCATGTCTTATTGTGCTATTTTGGAATTTAAAAACGATAGCCGCACCAAAAACATTTTCTATGGTGGCGTGTTGTTTTTATGATAGTTTGAGTATTGGCGACAACAGGTCTGATACTAAGCGAAGCTCATGCCACTTCCACTGTTTTTTCTATTCCGTGTTGGTATTAAATCCTCTTTAATTTTAACAATAATTAAGAGGAACGTGAAGCGGCAACGCTTAAATAGCGTAGCTGGCAAAAAAACCATACAAATTTAGCTCAGGGCGATAACGTTTCTCACCCCTTTATTCAACTCCGATTTCTACGATTTTTGCATGTTGTAGTTTAGTTGTAGTTAGAAAAACTAAGTTTCGATAAAAAAAAACAAGAAATATTTTCTTGGAATATATATCTACACCATATTCAAAAATCGGACTAGGTTGAAAAGAATAAAAACGTTTTCGCATTATAAATGGAATTTTTCAGCCCCGAAATCTTCTTAAGCACTACCTCCATATAAAATTACCCCATACATGCCCATACAGTGTTTTTCGCTCTGAAAGCATTGAAAATTTCAAGGCTAATGCGTTTAAAACAAAGAAACATCAAAACTCCATTAAGTTTATTCGACGTTTTTCCTTTTACTAAAATACTTATTGACTGTCTACCAGTTTTTATTGACATATGTCAAATAGTACAAGGGGTACTTGATCGGTCGAAACGGGCACTCGTGGAAACACGACCAATTATTTAAACAAGTTTTTTTTATACGGTCATGTGGTCATTTAGCCTTTTTGATGTGAAAATGCTTCCTTTATGGCCTAAATTACACGTAAGGCATATAGAATATGCAAACGTTAGGTTTAGTGCAAATTATTAGTACCGACTTACCTGCCTACCCAATGGTTATGATGGAAAAAAATATTTAACCTAACGTTTGCATTTGCATATAGGCTTCATACTTTCGATAGCAATATAGATAGCAATAGCTTTTTCGGAAGCAATAGCAATTTTAAAATGAGTTTTTTTTTTATGGACTTTACTGGACTAAAAATTTTCAGTCAACCTATTCGCCATATATTACTTACCATATAAAATTTGGTATCAAATACTTTTTATCGAATAAACAGCTGGGTGAAGGTCTCCTATTCGGATCTCCTACTATTAGCTAGTTTCCAATTAGTTCACATACAGTTTTAATATACCCAGGGCCTCTTATATTCCACTGGGTAAAACCATATTACACTTGGCATGCTATCGTATTGTCAACGTTAAGATAGCTCTAATTTACTTGACAGTGACGGCCAAGTTATGAACAATAACATAACATGTCAAAGACGAGAGAAAGACAGACATAGAGTCCCAGTTAATAGCGCATTTACCATTTGAAAACACACTTAAATCTATAAATAGTATGCGTTTTTGACAATAAACTGCTAGAGCCATTATGACTTCCTTTTATAACCACAGTTTAAATTTGCCAGATCATGTGCTAACCACTAACGTGACATTTACGGGGCCTTGTTCAATTCATTGTCAAATCACACGTAATGACACATACGGACGTTTTGCAGCGTCGGAATCAAAAGATCGTGCGCAGGCGCAGTATGAAGCTGTCTTGCTCGCACGCCTGAAGCACGCGTAAATGTGAGCAGGATAAATCTATTGTAACAAGCTCCTGATTGCAATTATTAACCGTAAGGTTTTCGATGCAATTGTCAATTTAATTGGGATTGTTTTCAAATTCAATGCCAATTCAACATCGATCCCGTCTTTTATATATTAACAAATATATATTTCATATATATTAGATGCTGTATATCTTCTTACAACAAAAAAATCATATTCTTAAATTTAAGTTAAAATTTCTGTTTTAATTCCTGTAATTTTCATTGAAATACGTTAAGCCATTTCGGAAAATATTCGAGACAAACTTTCAAAAAACAGCCAAAATGTAATTTATTTTGGCATATATTTTGAAATCACGTCTTTCACTAGAATTTTATCAATTGCTATAAATTATTTATAGGTATGTTGGTATAGATTGACATTGAGATGCGGTAACACTTAGCAAGTAGTAAATAACCAATGACCTAGACATAGTTGCGACACTAACTATGTTAGCACTTAGGGTTTGAAGTTAAGACGATAATTTTACTGTGACTGCTGACCTGCTTAACCCAATTAGGTGCCTATTAACGGGAGAAATTCGATTCTGCTTTAGATATTGAATATGAAATACGTACACAGGTCCGTCCCGTTGAGTTTGCTTGTGGTGGCTCGCTTTTCTTACGGTCGAGGTACGCACACATGCAAGCAAGCGATATATCTTTGAAGATGAACTACTGTTTTTATTGTGACTTGACGCAACTGATCAATATTAATTTAGACGGCAGATTATTAAAAAACCGGCCAAGTATGAGTCGGACTCGCCCACCGAGGGATCCGCACATGACACGGTTACCTCAATTCAAAATTTGGACCGCCGTTCCTTGCATAAAGACCCTGTTTTTTTGTGATTTAATAAATATGTACAGATTTCCGGTTTTTCCCTAAATTTGTAGTAAAAGACGGTGTTACTTGCCAAATTTCATAGTTCTAGGTCAATTTGAAATACCCTATATATTTTGATTCCCTCAAGAGTATCGAAATACACGTTTTTTGCGGCATAAACGGCCGTATCTTTTTTTACGTTAATGTAGAAGTTTGATTTTTTCACAGTTTCAAGGGACTATAGACCGGAGTATATGGTTTTAATTTTAACTCGGTACCTCCACGCGTTCCCGAGATAAAGGGTCTTGACAGCCAGACAGACAGACGGACAAACGGACAAAAACAACCCGGAATCTAATTTTATTTTCTTTAAGCCGATAAATTAGTGAGCAAACCGATGTATTATTTCATAAACAAGCCGACCGTATAACTACCGTCTTCTGTTCATAGACAATTCGCATGATTACAATGGGAGGCGGGACTCTTTCACTTTTAACCTCAAACTGGGCGCCATTTTCTTGACGCCATTTTGATTTGCGTGATACGGTTAGAAAGGTTAGATTTGTGCTTCAAGGATAATAGATGGCACAAGGTACAATTTTTTCTAGTTATTTTTTTCTGATTTGGATAATCGCATATCCGATTAACGATTTCTGTCTGCATTTAGGTATAATCATTTGTTACAAAAGCTAAAGGTACCTAAAACAAATATCCGTTGACAATGTCACATAAATTGACTTAACCTAAACTAAGTCTAGTTTGTACTATGGGTAAGTACAGTCACCTACTAAAAATATTGACCATACTTAGAACCTTGTCATTGTGAATGTCATATTGTCATTATCATTGTCATGCTTGTCATACACAGTTTTAGTTTAGTATGAAAATGTATTAACCCTTTATAGGGCAGAACTAAAAATAGACCTGAATTCTAGCCTCATTGGGATTCTCCTATTCGCACAAAATTCTTTTAAAAAAAAGTACAAAAGTATGTGTTGTAAGTGGTCATTTTTAGTACCAGGTTTCAAAATTGCCCTATAAAGGGTTAAAGTGCCTTATATTATCATTACCCAATCATATACATACCGTTACATATAACTATTTAAACATAGATAGCTTAGAAAACAAATACTCGTGTTTATTATACAAAACATTGGCTCTTTCTGGGGGTGAATCCGAGATCGCTAGCTTCATTGGCAAAGTCACTACTAACTTGGGTTACCGTGTAATTTAGTCAGTTGGAATAAAAAATTCAGACGTTATTAGAACAAACAATAATTAGGGCCTGTCCGCCCTTCGAGGCGTTGTTATTCGGCAATATACCAACTAAATGCCAGTCAGTAAAGCCTTATAAAAACGATATTAAAGACTAAATAGTTATATTAATGATTAATAAGGCTAGCAAATAGTCGGTACGATGAGATAACGTTGATTAGACTAGCGCACCCACTAGTTTTTGTTATGTTTTTTTACAATAGCTATCACGCGACAGTCGGCCTTGGCTATGTTGATCGGCGAGTTTTTTTATTGCAATGTTTTTGTTTACTGCCGGCTTAATTTCTTGTATCGGTTATTTCTAGTTGTAATTTTGGCCAGGTGTTTGTGATACCTACCTACATATAAGATAGCTTTTCCTCGTGAGTCCGTTCATGTTTCGCTCTATTTTCTTGGCCACATAAAACACTCGTATGGTCCATAGTCCATACCAATTGAATTGTCTAATTTAGTAAACACTTTTATAACCTCAAAATTATCCCTTTTCGCCTAAAAGAACAATTTTATCATTCAAAAAATTATCCATGATGTAAAATCAGGAAAATGGTGTGCAAAATGTGGTCTCTTGTTGCTTTATTTCGCAGAAAATGGCCATTTTAGCGAAAAATGATGCATTTTGAGGTTATATAAGTGTTTACTAAGACACGTCAATTGTTATGGACCATAGATTAGTCTCGATACTATCACTGAGCAGTTTATGACTGTTTAAAAAAAGATTCTTTTGTGTAAGAGTTGTCACATTGTAATTCTAGGATCTCTGTCCACCTATATAAAAAAAAACCGGCCAAGTGCGAGTCGGGCTCGCGCACGAAGGGTTCCGTACAGCATTAGCCAAAATCGGCATAAAAACACGTTTGTTGTATGGGAGCCCCCCTTAAATATTTATTTTATTATGTTTTTAGTATTTGTTGTTATAGCGGCAACAGAAATACATCTGTGAAAATGTCAACTGTCTAGCTATCAGGGTTCATGAGATACAGCCTGGTGACAGACAGACAGACGGACAGCGGAGTCTTAGAGTCTGTCTAATGAAAGATGAACCTGAGAAAAAGCGGCAAATTCAAAAAATCTTCATATGGTATTACCGATCAATGTAGGAATAAACGATTTTGATACTTTTCTTATTTTGTTTATTTTGGTGGGCACAAAGGAAGAGGAAACGCGTACTTTTTCACAATACTAAGGCCCGTATTAATAAACTATAGGTACTCAAGTCAACTAATACCGCACTCAAGTGTCCGTTTATCCATATTAAGACCACACACGGTATCATATTTAAGTACAGTTTATTAGTAGAAGCCCGAGAGTCTCACTACTTAATACGTATGGGTGGATCAACTTTTTTGTTGTTGTTAGTGTCCCGTAAGCCAGGAGACAACAGTGATAGTTTCTTCGAAAAAATATTATAATGTATACTTTATCACACTCAGGAGAAAAGCCATAAAAGAATGGTAGTGAACTTATATCCTTTGAAATCATAGTTTTAATGAGTGACCCAGGAAACGTCACCCTGGCACCGAACTACAAAGAAAAGTTGATTGACCCGTATAGTCAGCATTAAATAAATAGATAGTGACACCCAAAGTCGCCAAACGTGTACCGAACTATTTAGCAACTTTGGGTATCACGAAGTATTTGATGCTTTGAAACTATCTATGAAAAAAAAATGCAGAACACCATAATAATGATTGCATCAGCATGCTTTCTCATTTGTGAGCTCTTTTAGTAAATAAAATCACCGATAACAAGTCATTAAGTAAAAATATTTTATTTATTATTAGGGTAAAACCGATGCTTTCTCTCAACTCTGCTAATGGCATCTGAGTGTAGGCACTTGCTTCTTCACAATATAAAATTCGTTCACTTTATTTCTGATGGCATGGATGTCAAAACTATCTAAATTGGATACTGTGGCCTCGTGAGTTCGCTTTTTTCCTGGAGTACTGAAGACACCATGGTTTACTTTGCCTTCATTCTCTTCAATGTCGAAACACTGATATCTGTAAGAAGAAAGAAGGAATGAATTAAACAGAACACCATTTACAAATATATTGTGACACGCAGTACAGCCCCATTTTACAGTCCGACAGCTCTAAGAACATTTGGGTTTAGGTGAAATCAAATTGCATCGGTGAGGTTCAAATCGCAACGGTTTAAGAACAAGGAAGACAAGTATAACCCGAATATCTTTTCCAAGAGCTCATGAAGTGTACGTAGGTACATATTAATATGTTTATGATATCTTTTAACTAAATGTAAATAAACACCTCCTTAGTGTTTTACTGAAACTAGGTATGAGTGTCAGTTATATTAATCATCTGTCTATTTAATTAATTTAATAAAATTGCGATTGTTAAGAGATTCAACATGGTATAGGTACAGACAATACACCTATGTATACGGAAAGACAATGATTTAATTAATCTTAGTATGTACCGGTCATTGATGATAATTCTTCTAAATACTTTGTTTGACTCTGGCATAGTAAATCGTTTTGCTCCAACTCTTTCAACTGCTGAAGATTTTTCAAAACCGTTTGTTTTTCACCATCCACGTCCAGCTTATCTGAAAAGAATACATCGTTTAATTTCTTAATGGAAAAGAAATACCAATTTCAAAAGATAGGTAGAACAGAAAAGGTATATATTCTATGAAACTTTGGATTGAAGATATAGAAATAATAAGTATCAAAATTAACATGCCATACTAACCTTGTTATAACCTATGAATTCGGTCACCGTATGTAAACACTCTATTTTTTGTTTCAACAATGCTTCCCTCTTCTCTTGTTTTTCTTTATATTTGTTTATAATGGTACAAAGGATCTGTCGCACACCACTTTTGATAGTTTTACGCATGTTTAATCCGTAAATTTCGAGAAGAAAACTTTAATTTGACAGACATGAACCAACAACGACTTGTTTGTCAATGTCAAAACTTCATTTTAATAGTGTTGCCAGACCTGCCAGTCAAATAAAAGCCCGGTTCATCATTCATTAGACAGACTCTAGTAATAGGGTCCCGTTTTTACCCTTTGGGTACGGAACCCTAAAAAACTACTAATGGATTGGACTAAAATGTACAATAAATAACTAAAAATACTGACATAAATAATTTTATTCTATACAGTAAATTATAATAAAATATGACATTACGTGCTTCTAAGGTTTAATCAAAGGTCTCAATTGTAGTTTCCCTATAGATAATAGTAAATATTATTAATAAATAATAACTTTACGTGTATTTTCCTTAAAGGATTGCGAGGCGACGCTGACATAACGTAGCTGTCAAAAAAAATCCATACTAATTTATTTCCGGGCAATGACGTTTCTCACCTCCGTCCCTAAATAAATTTTTGAATTATGTTTAAGGGGACCATCCGCTGTCCTTCTGCCTGTCACCTGGCTGTATCTCGTGAACCGTGATAGCTAGATACTTGAAATTTTCACTGATTATGTATTTCTGTTGCCGCTATAATAACAAACACTAAAAATATAATGAAATAAATATTTAAGGGGGGCTCCCATACAACGAAGCTGATTTTTTTGCCGTTTTTGGCTAATGTCGCATAGATAATGGTACGGAACCCGTCGTGCGCGAGTCCGACTCGCACTTGACCAGTTTTGTTATATTTATTTCCAAGAAAACGTATAGACCTACTTTTTCGTAATATGGACAACATACAACTTAGTTATAAGGGGAGAGAAACGTTGCTGTACTTTTGTATGGCAATTACAGCCTCACAATTTCTCTTTAGAACTAAATATAGAAATGACATTAAGACTAAATATAGCTTCTTTTAAATGTCTTCTCACCTTACAATATCAGTAGCATGCATAAAAACACTAAAAGTTGTTTTTTTTTAATCAGCCAGTGTCACAATCTCACGTACAACAACAGAGACGTGGGAAACGCAGCCGTAGATAAACTTTTAATTGCTGGCAACACTATTGTACCATAAACTCGTCCGTGATGTGTGAAGATTATTAGAAAAAAAACTGTCTGACATGTGATTGTAATTAAATACTGGCGTTCTTGGGGTACTTTGTGATTTTTAATTTGTACTACATTGTTAAACGAACATTGGAAATATCAGTACCTATATGCAGTAATAAATAAAAACAAATAATAGTGCCGTGTGGTTGCCGGGTTAGAATAGTGCCACTCCATGTCTTCCCGTGGAAGTCGTAAGAGGCGACTAAGGGAATAAAGGCTTGTAGTACTGTTAGGCGATGGGCTTGCAACCTGTCACTGCAACATCTTAGCCTAATTGTGCAAAATATGGTTACAGAATTATCAACAAGTTTTTTGAGTTGTTGGTAATTCTGTAGCTCTGCCTACCCCACTCTGGGATTAAAGGCGTGCGTTTATGTATGTAAATAATAGTAAGTTGGGAAGAGTTTGTCAAGTGTACTTAGCTAAGAGTTTCGCCATGAGGGGCCCGCCCCGCTGTTCGGAGTGAAATTGGTAACATGGTCTAGTTTTTACCCTAAAACTGTTGCTTAACGGGGTAGTTGCCACTTTAGAATATAGAAGTTCCACCTGTCACCATGTGCAACACTTTTTTGTCAAACTAAAAGCTTTGTCTGTTTTCTAGTTCGTTGTGGGTGACAAAGGAAAGCAACAAAATGCGCATAAAGTTTATAGGTGACAAAGGGATCCTTGTTTCAAAGTTAATTCTTGACTGGCCTAACCGATTTTCATGTAATTTAGCTTATAACAATCACCGAAATACGATAATTTGAGTAATAAATACCGCGCTAAAATCGGTTCATCCACACACAGACTATTGAAAAACCAAAACACCTCGTTTTAAAGGGACAAAACAGACCTGAAAAATATCATTGTAAAATGGGACAGTATCTTTCTTTGTAACGTGTAGCCAGTGGCCTGTTTTATAAAGCTACAAATACAAGTTTCCATTTGACACAACCTCGACCAATGACGACCAGCCCTTTGAGCAGTGTTGCCGTATAGACCTGTAAAATTGTTACTTGTAGCTTTATAAAACGTGCCTTAGGTGTAACGATGTCGGCCTCCAACGACCTCGATCGCCCAAGAATCGAGCGATCCTGTACCAGGCACTAAATAAAGTAATAACACCAATTGTCCAAATGTTGTCCGTCTTGTTTGACCCCTTTACTGTTACGACACGACACACGACCCACTGACTCTATTTTTAGTCGGCACAAAACGACGGATGTATAGATTGGACCATATCGTTATCAAAGTGAGATTCTGTTCGCTGTATCTATAAAGGGAACATTTGCGGAGATCTCAAATGAGGGCTCTATTCTACTTTTGACATATTATCGTTTCTTCTTTACTTGACAGTAATGGCGCACGTAAAATCCAACAGTGACACTATATTAATAAGGAAGTTTAGTTTTACAACTGTGCCAAATTTCAAGACGCTGAAAAAACTGACGGGACAAGAACACAGATAGATACCGAAGTCTCAACATAAGGGTTCCTTTATTACCATATTGGTACGGAACCTAAAAAAATCCTAACCTTTAAGCAATTTACATATGCGCGTATGAGCCCAGCCTTAAAGGTGCATGATCAAATAGTGATGGCACCTGACCGATTAACATCGATAATGAAGCCTTCACGCACGAATGCTCACAAAACGTGGCATAAATAAATTCTATCGAGCACAGCTGATAATTTGGTCGACCCAATTTAGAGTTCAAATCTGAGTTTATCGTTAAGGTCAACTTCATGCTTTAGTTATTGTTGTCTGCGTATTTTTGGAGTTAGTACAAGACATTATCACAGGTGTTGGAAGGTTGTGATGAAGTCCACATATCTTTATTTATTTGTCTATGCTTTATTTTTGAATTTACTTTGAATGATGTACGGTGTCATCACTATTGTTTTTTCACTTAAAATAAAACGTACTGTTTTAATAATTTTTTAATGTTTTAATTTGCTAGAGCCATAATTAACGCTATCAGTGGTAGCAGAGCGTGGTTGGGGAAAATGAAAAGGCAAATTTAAAACGAAAAGTGTAAAAACGAAATCTAAAAATGAGCTCAAGTATTCGGAGCATAGAATCGCTAACAAAGTCAAATTATGATACCTGGTGCCTACAGGCACAGGCGATTCTCATTAAAAATGATTTATGGGAGTACGCTAGTGGTGAAATAACTTTAGCGGTGACTGCGACAGCCGAACAGAAAAGTGCGTTTCAAAAGCAAGACTTGAAGGCAAGATCCGAACTACTTTTACTTATATCTCCACCAGAGCTTAAGCAAATTAAGGGGTGTAAATCATCAAAGGAGGTATGGGATAAATTAAAGTCAATTTACCAGAGCTCAGGCCCAGCAAGAAAGGCTACACTTTTAAAGCAACTTGTTTTAAAGAAAATGACTACGGAAGAAGATGTAAGAGATCATCTAACTAATTTTATGGACGTAGTGGGCAAATTGGAAGACATGGATGTCAAAATACATCCAGAATTGTTGAGTATAATGATGTTATACAGTCTGCCAATAAATTTCGACAGTTTTAGAACAGCCATCGAGTCGAGAGATGACCTGCCAAGTCCCGATAACCTAAAGGTAAAAATAGTTGAAGAGTATGAAGCAAGAAGGCAAAGCGAACCTCAAATTTCAGAAGCATTTTATTCAAAAACTAAGAAAATGGTACTATTCTGCAAGGTTTGCAGTAAGAAAGGTCATTCTACAGAGAATTGTTGGTCAAAGAAGAAAGTTATTGGCCGGAAACAAAAGGGTGAAGAAAAAACTTTCAGTATTTGTTTAACTACTGAAACTTCGAAAACCAAAGATGGTTTATGGTGTCTAGATAGTGGCTGCACGTCACACATGACAGGAGAAAAAAGTTTGCTATGCAACATAATCCCTGTAACTGACACACTGCGTTTAGCTTCGGAGAAGCATACTACCGAAGTAGAAGGGAAAGGAAAAGTTGAATTGTACACCAAAGATTGCAAACACAATCTAACTGACACATTATACGTACCTGATTTGTCTAATAGTCTGATGTCAGTAAGCAAGATCACAGATCATGGCTTTAAAGTTTTATTTGAAAAAGAACAAGCCAGTATCATTGAAGATGATACCATTGTTTTGAAAGCTCGAAGAAGAAACGGATTATACTATGTTGAATTTGACAAGCCGGAAGAGACAGCAAATTTCACGCCTGGAGCTGAAAGTGAAATCATGAAATGGCATAAGAAATTAGGTCACGTCAATGAAAGAGACCTAAAGGTAATGGTTAAGAATGAAATGATGCGAGGACTCAACTTTAAGGAAAAAACTTTAGGAACATGTGAGACTTGTATCAAGGGAAAATTTACCACTCTACCATTTCAGAGCCATGAAGAAATAATCTCTACCGAGCCTTTGCAGATAATTCACAGCGATGTATGCGGTCCTTTTGAGAATGAATCATTAGCCGGGTCAAAGTATTTCGTCACATTCATTGACGATTATACAAGATACTGCTGTGTTTACTTCTTGAAAGTAAAGAGCGAAGTACTTGAAAAATTTAAGGAGTATAAAAACAATGTCGAACTATTTCATAAGAAGAAAATCCAAAATATGCAAAGCGATAATGGAGGGGAATACAGGTCGAAGGATTTTGACAAGTTTCTCAATGACAACGGTATAAGCCGAAGACTATCTGCACCATACACGCCACAACAAAATGGCTGCAGCGAGAGAAAAAACAGATCGCTGATGGATAAAGCAAGATGTCTGATGCTAGATTCAAATATCAAAGCCACTTTGTAAAGTGAAGTTTGCGAGACACTGTGCAACGTTGATGAATGGATAGAGACGTGTCTTACCTCAGCCACATGAGTACACATCAGGAGAAGGTGTTGGAAGGTTGTGATGAAGTCCACATATCTTTATTTATTTGTCTATGCTTTATTTTTGAATTTACTTTGAATGATGTACGGTGTCATCACTATTGTTTTTTCACTTAAAATAAAACGTACTGTTTTAATAATTTTTTAATGTTTTAATTTGCTAGAGCCATAATTAACGCTATCAACAGGGACTTGCGAAATGCTTTGATGTTTTAAAATGCACTAATTTGTTTTGAAATATTTTAAGCGTGATTTTAGGATGACTGTTTTCTCAGTTTCGCTTGATGTTTACATGCATGACTGGTAAGATGAATTGACTTGACTCTTTGACTTAAATATACGTTAAATTAGTAGTGAAGCGTGCCTTTTGAATTTTGAATTTGAATTTAAAGGTAGTTCTTTAGATTTTTAAATATTTTTATCGATATCGGTTACAAAGAATAAATCCTAACTCTCTTCAATCCTGCATTAGAATTGCAATAAAAGTTGCAAAAGTTGACTGCAACTTACTCTAACTCTTCTTGCTCTCTCCTTCTTCTTATCTTCTCTTCTCTTCTCTTGTTACTCTCTCTCTCTCTCTCGTTGCTCTTATGCTAGAGCAACATGCCTACTTTGCTGTCTTTCCAAGCTTCACTCCCGACCCAATATAAAACTGTGTCACAATGACGTTATGATTCAAGTCGTAAGAAGGGTCACACAAATGGTTTAATGATGACACTGTGACACTGTTCTATGGTGGGTCAGGGTCCCATTGATAGTAGGTGTATGAATAGCGCTTTGGACTATGTCGCTTTGGGTCTTCAAGACGAAATTTTTCATAAATGGCTTCAGCATGAACAAAGCTACGCCATTCGTGTCTCCGTTGCGCAATCGTCCCAACCATCACTGCGAATGTTAGATACCGTGAGATGTCGCTCCAAGACATCCTTGTAGCGTAAAAACTGGCCTCCACTCCCCCAGATTTACACTTACCTTCCTTCAGCTGCATGATCACTTGTTTATAAGATGTTTGTATAATTTATTTTCTCTTAAAATTAGGAAACGCCTAACCGCATCGTTTATTTAATAGCAAGAAGCCCACTTCTAATAGCTGCGGTCAGACATTCTAACAGCGCTTTCGTAAAATTACATAGTACTTATGTGCGTTTTCCTTAACTATGTCAAAAGCTAGGAGGAAATCGTTTTACGACCTATTAACCGGCTAGATTACGTCAGATCAAATGATTCGCTACAGACTCCATATCAGTAACTTAAATGAATTATTAATCTTACCTATTAAACGTTTATCGTTGTCTAGTACCCATAGTACAACCCTAGTTTAGTCTAACCATAGTACAAGCTTAGTTTGGCACTAGATCACTTTTATGTTTACATAATATAAAACAAAAGTCGCTTCCCGCCGTCTATCCCTCTGTATGTACGCTGAGATCTTTTAAACTATTCAACGGATTTTAATGCGGTTTTCATCAATAGATTAAGTGATTCAAGAAGAAGGTTTTTATGTATGATAAATTCTGGATTATATACGGGTTTTACAGAAAACTCACATAAACAAAACAAAGCTAGTAAGTAAATAAATTTCGGAAATGTGTATCAACAATATCTAACTGCCGCACTCAGAGACGTCAATTAAATTTAATTCTTGTTTAGTGACGTGTTGTCTTATTCTATTGCTGTAACAAAGAAAGTGATAGCAGCAACTTTAATCAAGGATTAAATTTAATTGACGTCTCTGAGTGCGGCAGTAAATGAATGAAGAAAAACAAACCAGACAAGTTGATAAAGCTGCTGTTTGCATGAATTCTTCTTAGGATTTCGACGGCATTAACACAGCATTGAGGTCAAGCAAAATAATAGAAAATTAAATGTTCTCGTAAATTCTTCCCACGGTTGGCGTTGGTAATCTAGTATTAAACAATTATTCAAACCGTTTCCAGGCAAAATGTCTTGTGTATAAGCTCCGGCGCAAACTTCCACACTCGAAAGGCGAAATGATTCGTTAGGTTTGTGTCTTTCTGTTAATTTGCTCTAAAAAGTAATGAAATAAAACATGAAATTAAAGATTTTTCGTGACATGGACATAAGGGAAAATTACAAAAATTCAGATTTAAATGATCAATATCTCCGAAACTAGCAAAAATCGCTGAATATACATAGGGGTTAAATCGATAGCTTTTTAGCTGCTCCATCAGCCCTAGACGGGGCGACGTGTGTTTGTTTGTGACGTCTGTTTCTGGGACACCCTGTATACATACGATAAATAAATAATAACCCATATCCTTTTAGGTCCTTGACTTTCCCGTATGTCGCAGTTAAAATACAGTATATCACGTATAGTACAGTATACAAGTACATTTGTGTTTAGTGCGCGCTCGCGCTTAAAGTCAATTTAGATGCGCGGGAGTTGCTATTCTAAATATGGAGTAAAATGAAATTTCGCGTCGTCCGACCAGTCCACGTTATTTTTAGCGCGTGCAGACCCACTTACCGCGACTAGTTTAAATGTGGATTTATAGTACCTATAGAACTACTTAGTATTGTATAGCCAAGGAAATTAATTGTTGAGCAGTGTAACGTAAAACGTAAATTAGCCGTGTACATTTCCCTGCGTGACACGAGTAATGTTTAATCCGGCAAATTGAAGTATGCGAAACTGCTAAAAATTATATATCAAATTCCTCGACTGTACCTACATTAGGATAAGTGTGCGGAAAGGCTATGACCTTATCCTTTAACTAACAAGGCGGCAGTGTTAGTATTGTTGTGTTTAGCGTTGAAAAAGTCCGGAAAAAATCCTGTTTTATTCCAAACAACTCGTTTTTTTCGGATTTTTATAGAAAAAAACCAAAGAAATTTTCTGCTGTTATTTTAATCTATATTCTGTCTTATTTGCACCTACAAAAGGGCGACATCGACGACATGAAGGCAGAAGCAATTTAAATAGGTGGCGAGAGTGACAGTGATTGACTATGAATAAATTGTCATTAAGCATTTGTTATTTTTCCTAAAAAACCCGAAAAAAACGGAAAAAAACGAAATATTCATAAATTAGGAAATGCTTCAAATGGCTTGCAAATATGCAATAGTAGTAAATGTAATAGTTCTACTACACTATCGGCGATGGTCTTCGATGGTCTGATGGTCTATAATCGGCACGATCATCGTGCGAACATCCACACTATCGCCCGTAGTAGTTTGTCGAACGACAAGCGTACAAGATTCCCTTTGATGCCCGAAAAACCGACAAATCACGGGTCGCAGACGATCATCGGCGATCTTAGACGATGATCGGCGAATACAGCCGAGTATGCCCTCTGCACTATCGTGCTCGCCCGTAATCGTCTACTGTAATCGCCGATAGTGTAGAGGAGCTATAAAAAAACATTATTAATCTAGATAATAAGCATTCCATGTCTTCTTTTGACACGAGTAACTAGACTTTAAGTGTTAATAATGGAAATTTAAACTAAATATATAAATAAATTAGTAAGACAAGTAGGCTAGCTAAAGACATTCCATCTTAATCATCGACCCTCTTAATCAAATCATCAACATACATATAAAACTTCTACGTGACGACAGACACATTAGAAAGAAACGAATATTCCTTAGGTACATATTCTTTTTCGAAAATCAGTCCCCAGCGGGAAGAAATAGGGGGAGAACAGGCAAACTAATTTTACGGGTACAAACTGGGTCGCCATTACTGTCAAGTAAATAAGAGCTATTGTAACGTAGACAATACGATAACATGTCAAAGACGATATGGTTTTACCTAGTAAAATATTTAAAGCCCTTCGTTCGCGAGTCCGACTCGCACTTGGCCGGTTTTTTCTTCATTTATGACATGAGCCACGCATTTTTTCCGTTACTCCGCCCCGAAATTATAATCGTTTTGACGCACTACTTCTCGTTATAATCGTAATTTGGCCAACACTAGTCAGTCATCATAATAGACAATTGCAGACTTGAAACGAAACAAATATATCATTGCAATATGTCGGAATAACCTCAACTGAAATATTGAATTTTAAGTGATATTATATTGTTCAATGAGGATTAGAATGCCGTGTGGTGCCGGGTTTAGAATGTTGCCTCTCCATGTCTTCCCGTGGATGTCGTAAAAGACGACTAAGGGACTAAAGGCTGTGTAGTGCTGTTAGGCGATGGGTTTGCAACCTGTCACTGATACACTGGATAACATCTTAGCCTGGTTGTGCAAAATGTGGTGACAGAATTATCAACAAGTTTTTGGAGTTGTTGGTGAGTCTGTGGCTCTGCCTACCCCATTCTGGGAATGAAGGCGTGAGTTTATGATGATGATGATGATGATGATGATGATGATGATTAGAATACCAAATGGTGAAATAGCGTATGGATTTAGTAGTGATGGAGAGCTGGTGTAAAAAAATAAGGAGAAATGTAGCCTGGCTGTGGCTCCACTGAGGCGGAGATGAGCGATGTGGAGCGGAGCTGTGCCATTATGAACCAATAGAATCTAAACTAAAGTGCGGAAGGCCCGCTCGACGTGACAGCATGCGCCTTCTATTGGTTAATATTGGCACAGCTCCGTTCGTCTCCGTCTCAGTGGAGCCGCACCCTAAAAGGTTTGTTTACATTGATGGCGACTTTAGCGCTTTAGCCTTGTTTATATCATGATTCTACACGCTTATAATGTTATCCTAACATCTAGACAAATTCTGACGTACGCTAAACTACTTGTTAGGATCCTGGTCGCACTCGTAATACCGGTTCACAAATCATGCTCGTGCGTCTCTTCGCTTCGTTTACGACGTTTGCATTCATATGTAGGTACAGTAAGGGAAACTGATAGACGTACCTTTTTATAACTTACTAACTTCTGCCTGCGACTTCTGACTGCGTAGATTTTGATTATAGTTATTCCAATTTGCTTATGTGTTAATTCAGGGTATAAGCTATCTCCATTTCAAATTTCATCCAAATCCGTCCAGCCGTTGTAGCGTGAAGGGATAACAAACTAACACACACACACGAACTTTCGCATTTATAATATTAGTGGGATTCACATTGTAAGCAATGAAAAGATAAAAGAGAAATGAGGACTGAAAAAAAGATGTAGTGACTACTATTGAAAAGGGATTGCTGCGATGGTTCGGTCATTTGGGAACGATGGATGAAAGAATGACGAAAGAGATATCTATCTCTTTCGTTATTACCTACAGAGCGAAAGTGAATGGAAGTGTCGGAAGGGGCCGCCCTAGGCGTACTTTTTCGAATCAAATCGGAGAAATACAGGAAAAGGGCCGAATCTTAAGTACCCGCCAACCGACGTGCATGTATCACTCGATGTATGAATGTGGAAGAAGCGAAAGAGATTAATCAGGATCGCAGCAGGTGGAAAGAAGTCGTCTCTACCTACCCCTCTGGGAAACAGGCGTGATTTAATGTTTGTATGTATATACATTGTGATTGCGAAGAAGGTACGTCTTTCAGTTTCCCAAACAGTACTAGACAAGTTGCTTAAACGTAACGTAAACGATTTTCGATAACTGTCAAAATGTAACTATGTTATTGAAGTAGGCGCTCGACGCGGCCGTCTGACAGCTTACGTCGATCCGATACATTTTGGACATCGATAACGAACGCCGAATGCATCTTGTCTAGGCTCTGTACAGTAGAATGAAGGCTGCTGACATCTCTCGGTTGAGTGGCTTTTAACCGACCAAAAAAAAGTGAGGACACTTGACTGTGTCGATTTCTCCTGGTAGAAGATTTTCTTAATCTACTCGCTCTTGAATTCGACGGAGCAATTATTAACTGGCGCGTTGGTTGTAGTGTTGGAAATTAGGTAGCTTTACACGTCGAGTGAGTCCGCTCGTATGACTTCGCTCCGTTCGACAGAGACAGGATAATAAATCTTGAAAGAATAACCTAGACCACGAATATATGAATTATATTTCTAAGTCTCAGTAAATTACGAATGATCTTTTTTGACGTGAAAAGTGACTAAATCCATCATAAGTCAAATTGAAAAAGATTTATGTGAAATATATTAGCAACATATTCTTATTTTAACCTAATCACCGTAACTTTATTTGGCTACTAATCTATATATATAAAAGGCAAACCTGACTGACTTATTATCAACGCACAGCCGAAACTACTGTACCTAGAAACTTGAAGTTTGGTACAGGGGTTCCTTTCATGATGTACCTACTTAAGTGAGCACTAAGAAAGGATTTTCCGAAAATCGACCCCCAACGGGAAGAAATGGGGGGATTAGCGGGAAACTAATTCTATGCGTACGAAGTCGCGGGCGTCCTCTACTGTATTATAAAAATGCTAAAGAAATGCTTAGTACCTCCGTCCCATCATCATCACCATCCTATCATATCCCATGTCTCATGATAATACCATCTTATAACTTTCATCTCAACTTCATAGTGAATTTCCGAGGTTAGTCAATTAACACTGTGATTGTAGCAATTATGGCGTCGTTTCCGGACGGATGTAGAAAAAACCATTGTCTATTCATTGCTTGTCTACGGCGACAAGCATTGAGAATTGGCAGACAAAAATGTATGCATATTTAAAACGTTTCCGACTGACTCACAGAAACTCACGCTCCCCTCCCCCCCCCCAACCTAGCCACTTGAAATTCGGAGGGAGAATTCCTTGGGTACTAGGAATGTACTAAGAAAGGGTTACGAATTCCACCCCCAACTAGAAAAAATAGGGGGAGTACGTCGAAAAAGACAGAAAAAAATTGTTTATGATCTATAATTAAAGTTAGAGGAAGACATCTGTCAACTTCTGAATGTTTTATTGCTAGTCTAATTCGCCCTTTATAGTAGCTATCGTTTTGACACTTTAAAAAAGCAGAGGGCTTATTGTCTAACGCACTCGCAATCACAATCGTTTTCATTTTCAAAATCGAAGGCTTGTCTGCATACAAAATGAAAATAATTGCTCCACTTTGAGGCTGGTTGCGATTGCGAGTGCGTTAGACAATAGCCCCTCAGGTCAATAATAACTTATTTGACCTGCGGGTCGATTCTCAATAATCGAAAACTCCATTCGAAATCGAACGAGAAACGGTTACGTTAGGGTTAGTTGTGAGTGTTGTGACCGTTTCTGACCCACGGCACAACTGGGCACAACTGACCAATGATTTATATCTCAAAATCAAATTTAACAGAGTCAACGGAGCTCCACTGCACGGCTGCAGAACTAACACAACCTAAACCTACCTCATATTTATGATACAAATTTTGGTCAGTTGTGCCTCGTAGTTGTGCCGTGGATTCGACAAACTTGAACTTTCAACTATCGAACAATTGCTTTTCACAAATCGACAACGAAACAATGTAGCACTTTGAAGTTCCAGTCTCAACAATCATAACTTAAATCGATATTACAAGATCATTCGCATTCTTAGCTTTAAAGTACATTGATCCACAATCCGCCCATTCAATAATCAGCTCTATTTGATGCACAATACATGCATTACTGCGAGCTGCATTCAAACGTGTTTTAACTATGAGTCATGTCACACTTTACTGTATAAGTAGCATCTCAATCTTGTTCACCTTGCGTTTCTGCATGTGTGTGTTAGCAATGTTAGCATGTATAGATGATAGTTGCAACAGACAAAGCTACAATCTCAAGATTGCAAACCTAACACCCGTATTCACAAACAATACTTAAGGGATCCGTCACTGAGTAAACGCACTGCGTTCAATACAGCTTTGTGATTGGTTCTTTTTGACCAACCTTTTGTTTATGAGACGATTTGAACAACCCCCTGTGCGTTCGTGAGCACTGTGAGACCTCATAGTGACGTTTGTGAATACGGGTGTAAGACTGCAAATGCGTTGCCAATCCTGAGGGCTTAGATGGATCATCGTCACCGCAGCACAACAATGTGAACACTGATGTTTGTCAGCAGATGAAAGATAAGATGGTAATAGTGACCCGAACGGACCCTGCACAAGTTCCTACTATCCGTATCACTTCGTTTGCCCTAATTTCAATTGCCATAATTGTATCACTTGCCATATGTTAATTTGCCATAAAGGCATTTTTAGGATTCCGTACCCAAAGGGTAAAAACGGGACCCTATTTATTACTAAGACTCCGCTGTCCGTCTGTCTGTCTGTCACCAGGCTGTATCTCACGAACCGTCATAGCTAGAGAGTTGAAATTTTCACAGAAGATGTGGTTCTGTTGCCGCTATAACAACAAATACTAAAAACAGAATAAAATAAATATTTAAGGGGGGATCCCATACAACAAACGCGATTTTTTTTCCGTTTTTGGCTAATGTTGTATAGATAATGATACGGAATTTTCACATGCCATCGTAAAGAGCCCAATAGGTTAAAGTTAGTTTTATAACAATTCTGAATAGTTCACGGTTTCACAAAAAATGCCTTTATGACAAATGAATATTATGGCAAGTGATACAATTATGGCAATTGAAATTCGGGCAAACGACAGAGACCCCTAGCACCTTTAAAATTGAGTTTCCATTCAGTTAACTCAACGTTATAATAATTGCATGATACAAGTGACCTTTTGCTAAAATAGAAGTGACGTTCACTCTATAACATGATTCCGAGTATTCTAACACCTATGCTTACAAGCGCTGACAAAAGATTTGTTTGCCATCTGTTAGCCATATCGCACCTTCAGACAAATAGTGACATAATGCAGAAATTTTAAATTTCGAGTTAGGTCTCTATAATAATAAATTTATTAACAAACACAACGATAGATGGCGTCACCATACCCTCCGAGTATGAAAAGCAAGCGATTACTAATTTCGTGGATCTGAAGTAGGGTCTTGGTGGCATAATTGGTAATGCGCCTGCATCGGCCCGGAGAGCCAGAGGAGATGGAGGTTCGAATCCTGCCTAAGACCGACAATTTTTTTTCGCTTAAATATAGTTTAGAATTTCGTTAACAGACGTTTCTGTTAAATTTAAAAAAAATCTTTAGGTTACAATAATTCTAAAGATGCGATATGTTGTTAGCTTAAGTTGGCAGTAAAATCCAGTCCTGCCCCTATTTCACCATGCCGACAATGACAGGTGACAAATGATACTTCAGTGTACATGGCGCAGCTTAAATGAAACCCAGTGATGTAGCAGCTTGTTAACTTTGCAATGTATACCGAAGTGTCTGTCACATGTCATTGTCAAGATGGTGAAATAGGGCGCTGGGTTCAATCCCCGGCTAGGGCAATGTTTGTGTGATGAGCGCGAGTATTTGTTCATGAGTCTTGGATGTTTTCTATGTATTTAAGAATGTATTTCTCTATATGAGGCGTTATCTATGAAAAGGGAGCTTATTGTCGATGGCGCTTCCGCCACTATTAACAATGCTCCGATATAAATACAACGTCGCGTGACGCAGTGCGGCGTAAGCGCCATCGAAAATAAGGTCCCTTTTCATAGATAACGTCACATATGAGTAAGTGTATCTTTGTCTAGTACCCATAGTACAAGCCTAGAGCTTAGTTTGGGACTAGGTCAATTTGCGTGAGATTTTCCCCGCGTTTGTTTCCCAGTGAAATTGGTTAGGTACTAGCGGCCCGCCAGCGGCTTCGCCCCGCTGCAAATTTCTGACTTTCCCGGTGGATTTTTCAATTATCTTCTTACTTACAAACCTTGTCCTGACAAAAACGAACATAACAAAAAAGAATTCAGCCAAATCGGTTCAGCCGTTCTCAAGTTATCCTCCTGACAACCAGACATCAAAAAAGTTAGTCATAATTTCAACTCTATTTAAATATGATTAAGGAGCGTGATCAGGAGAAATAGGGGTTCATTTTTATATACAGGGTGTTCGGTAGAAGGTTGGACAAACTTCAGGGACTAACTCTGTAGGTCATACTCATCAACTTTTATTATGGGACCAACATCCAAATCGCGAAAATAAAAATAGCTGTTCCATACATTTCGGCTGTTTAGCTCTCAAAGTTTGTTTGGACCAACTGTTTTTTTTTCGCGATTTGGATGTTGGTCCCATAATAAAAGTTGACCTACAGACTTAGTCCCTGAAGTTTTTCCAACCTTCTGCCGAACACCCTGTATAGGTAAATTACTCTCTTACCTAGTAGATGAAGTTTTTTAAACCGGATTGAACCGAAATAACAACGTTAATAAATAAAGTTAAACGTTAGCATACCTTTACGAGTTATAATTTTCCTGTTAGGATTCTCGTAGTTATAAAAAAGTTTAGGCAGGAAAATTGATCAATTTTTTGTCAACAATCACTCATCTTTTTGCTATCTGTAAAAACAGATTAGCAATCAAATATTAGCTAAAGGTATTTTTAAAGCGCACATGAACTTTACTTTTAAAGCGCTGCTTAAAATAAATCCGAAAGTGAGTGTGTGACGATCTGTATGTCTATCTATTTATCTATTTGTTGAACTGATTTTGATGAACTTTAAAAAAAGTAATAATGCACATTTGTTGTTTTATTTATATGTAGGTACAGTACGAAAATGTTAAGCACTTTAGTGCACTGTCATAATAAACTTCAAACTGAACATCAAATGAAAAGTATGACAATAACAATGGCAGTCACAATGACAAGGTTCTAAGTATGCTCAACATTTTTATTTAGTGACTGTAAAGTTATGCTATAATGAACTAGACAATGTCAAAACATTAATTAATTTCTTCTAGTCCCAAACTAGGCTCTAGAGTGTGCTATGGGCGCTAGACAATAATCTGGAAGAAATCCCTTAAAGGGATAAGTTCGCCTTTGTACTTGTTTTTTGTTATATTGCCTGTGTTTTGTATTTTTTTTATTCCTGTACAATAAAGAGTATACATACATAGAATAATAAATACCTACTATATATAACCGAAAACATATTGGTGCTCGTCAAATATTTTCCCCTTACCAGGGACCGAACTCGATAGGTACCTCTATTTTCATAGACTTCCTAGTGTCCCTAACAACTAACGCTAACCGAATCCATAGACTCTTTATTCTATAAATTTTGTCGAAATTTTGTTTATTATTATTTTTTTTTTTTTTTTACCTTTTTCTCCGTCTATATCTCTCCTAATATTTTTGCCATGTTTTCCTGCTGAACTACGCATGATATTTGATATTATATTTAAATTAATATTTATAGCTTTATATAATACTAGACTAAGTTGTATCATTGTAATAAGAAATATGGTTAAAAAAATGACTGACTGCTGAGTTTCTTGCGGCGTTTCTTCTCGGCAGTGGTCTCCTCTTGGGAAGCGCTGGTAGACTCCTGACGTGTAAAAGTGCCCGTGCGGCCTACTTACTAAATAAATGTCTTTTATCTTTTTTATCTTTTATACATGTTGAAACTCTTGAGTCATACTGACTAACCTAACCTAACCTAACTTCTCTAAGTTAACATTCCAAATTTGAAGTCTCTACTTCAAATTTGGAATGTTGCACGAGTACCTTAAGGGTTAATTAAGTAACGATTATTCGATAATCGACCCTAGGAAATTAATAGGGCGAACTAATTCTACGTCCTAGTTCTTCTTATAACTGCAGACTCCGTATTTTGAGCCCTCTGTAGTCCGGAGTAAACAGAACCGCTTATCTCTAGTTCCAAAGGATACCTCGCTGGTTGTGCAACGACAGGGATGTGCGTAATGTCCGCGGGCATATCGATACGTGTTGTCGATAAACGTAAAAATACGCCCAAAATAAACTAAAAATATCCGTGATTCAGCTGTTTGATAGTGTTGCCAGATATAGTAATTTAATAGTGATATGGACACGTTGAATCGGTTTACATGGTCTGCCAAATCTGTTATTGCACAAAGATATAACAATTACAAAATGTACAGAGGAGAACTTAATGACCTAAATGAATCTCTTTTAGAACCAATATTAATTGCTTATTATTGGAAATGTCAAATTATACAATAATACTAATAATATAAGATAGTAGTAGATGTCGGCGGTAGGTTGTGTTTTTAATAAATTTTAGTTTAAGTATTTTTATACCTATATATTAATTGTAAAAATCTTACCCTGCAGAAAGAAAATAAACATGCAATAAAAATATCGATAGGAACGGCACCACCTCTAATAAGCAAAATTTGTGCAATTTGAGTTGTCAAAGTGGTCAGTCGGATTTTGGATTTTGATGGTTTATATTCCCGTTAACAGTTGGTTGGGGTTGTTATATTTATATTGGGGTTCAACATACATATTTACAGTATTATGTTATAATACTATCTACATTACATTGCCTGTAAGTAAAAAAGGGTTGTGAATATCATAGTTATACATCATTACATTAAACATTACATTACTTTAAACTTGCAAATATTGGTTGGTTTTAAAAATACTTACCTATTGAAATGATTAAGTGTTAAAAAACGCATTTGTTGATGTCTAGATAAAATTAAAAATAGATTATTTTAAGAAAATGAATGAGAATATTAACATAAATTAAGAACATGGTAAAATGAATAATGTACTTAATTAATAAAGAGAGTGTATAAGGTCAAGGTTTATAATGTTTCTTACGATCTCATTGACGTCATCCACACGAGATAACTTTGAAGAAATCTTTTTGTGCAGCAAAAACAGAGGCAATTCATTAGTTTCATTATCAAGTTTTTGTAGTCACATAATTAATCATTATTATTTACTACATGACTCGGAAAAATGTCTGATATCTAAACGATCTCCGTTCCAGGAATGTAATGTTTTATTTATAACTGAACATGTTAATTTTCCTTGTATCTGTTACACAGTTTCCTTGTTTAATAAATCCTTTTAAATAACTGTGTCCAAATTTATCCTTAAAACAAAAACAGCGGAATCCCCAGTGGTTTTGGCGAGTCTATTAATAAAATAAAATGACGCAAATCTGACATTCAAGTCTGCTAGTTTTTATTTATACTCTTAAGGCTCACTATAATACAAACAGGAGTTGTTTGTGAGTGGGACTTCGAATCTACCATCAAGGCAATAAAGATCAATTACGTTTGTTCGATAATGCCATTTTCAGTTTATGAAGATAAGAAAAATAAACCTTATTCCCATTGCAACACAGATCAAATTAAATTGCCTTGATTATGTACCTACATCCTATTGCATACTGGGCCTTACGAAGTTATAATTCGGTAACTTAGCTATTAATAACTATTGAATAGATAAAAACACTTCCAGAACTATCTCTAAAATATCTCCTAAACGACCTAACCGTTCGGGAGTTACAGTTCCACTAACAGACAGACACAGCTAGGCGTTAAACTTATAACATCCCTCATCTTATCTTACTTACCGCCTGTTTCACAATTGACAAGTAAATCATATTTGAAAGATAAATTAAGCCCTTTCTTTTTCTGTCACTTAAAAAAGACAAGGAGACAGCCATCTTTAAATAGCAGATTAATTTACTCTACGATTGTGAAACAGGCCCTTAATATTATAAATTATTAGAATGGTTTGGATGTTTGGATGTTTGTTAATCAAGCACGCTTCAACCACTGAATTGATAGGGATGAACTTGGCACACATAGGTTAGGTCCTGGAATAGGACATAAGATCTTATCCTGGTGAGATCGAATTCTGAAGCCCACGCAGACGAAGTCGCGTGTAAAAGCTAGTATCTTATAGAATCAAGCTAAGTAAAGTTACAGCGATTATTTTACGTTTCCATTTTCAAATTTGTAATTGAAAGAGATAGTATGTACCAATTAGTTTTCTTAGAGACAATATACAAAACATACAAACGTAATCGATAAATCAGCTTCTGCGTATTTACTTGGGTTAAATAATTACAACGAACTTTGACCAGCGGCTAAAAGATAACAAATTTTGTTTACAATCTGTCTGTTAATATGAGACCAAACAGACGTTCAACGCTCAAGGTCAGTTTTGTTTGTAAATTCGTAACATGAATACCTAAATAAAAAGCTTAGCCATATCCGATATATAAAAAAAACCAGTATTTCCCGTGTGGTTGCCGGGAACAAACAAACAAACACACTATCGCATCTTTGCATAGTATAAAACAAAGTCGCTTCCCGCCGTTTTTCACTCTGTAGATACGCTTAGATGTTTTAAACTACGCAACGGATTTTAATGCGGTTTTCATCAATAGATAGAGTGATTCAAGAGGGTTTTATATATTTAAAGGGTGGAAAAAAAAGCCACATGGACGGCAACTAGCTTAAAATACTGCATTATTGGATTTTAGAAAAAATATATCTTCCTTATCCGGGAATCGAACTGGTCGAATATGACAAAACAATAAAGTCACGTTTTATGCAGATCGAAAGGGTCATAAAGAAAGACCTTTAAAAATCCTTCTTTATTATTTTGTCATATTTCACCAGTTCAATTCTCGGTTAAGTCAGATGAATTTTCAAAAATCCATAAATACAGTATTTAATGATTTCAAAATTAAAAGTAAGTCTCCTTTGCGAAGAATTTGCTATTTACAATATTTAAGGTGGCTGCCGTCCATGTGGCGTTCGGTTTTTCCAACGAACCCCGAGCAAAGCCGGTCGCTAGTTAATAATAAATCTTAGACTATATATCGATAAAAAATTAAATCTAAATAAAGAACGACAACTTGGAGGTCAGTTAAATGGACCACATTTATTTAATTAGCTTTTTATGCTTATTTATAAATCACTTCCCATTGTTACAATATTGTTTTAGCTAAGGCACGTACGCATGTTTAAAGCCATCTTTTACTTAGTACAATAATTCTTGACAATGGTATGGTATTATGAAATGATCTTGAATCTGCTAACTTTAAAAAAATGACTGTGATTATGTTGACCAATGATAAGTGATAAACTAAGTAATAATCTTTACTAGGTAAAATAGATAATGGTTAATAAAAGGGGGGCGTATGGCATTTTGCAAAAGTACCTATGTAACTATTTTTTCTGTAGCAAATAATCACGCTACACAAAATTATTTTGAAGTTTTTTTATATACCGGTTGTTAGTTAGTTTAGATTAGGTTTCTAGAAAGAACACCTAGCAACGAATGCCTTGATTTCAATTTAAAAATAAAGGTCATCGCAGTTGTAGGATACGATTGCAGTAACCGCTTTTGCACTAGGTAATGAGATTTTCACGTTAAATACGGTGACTATATGTACATATACAAACTCCTACAAAGTTAAAGTTAATTTATTCCATTAGTAATACAAATTCAACTAACTATACAGGGTGTTACAAAAATACCCGTAAAGCCGAAAGGGGGTTAAATGGTGCCTTATAACAAATCCATTTACAATATTTGAGAACCGTACTATCACCGTATGACATACCGGCGAAAAAAATTAAATCATTATTTTTTTCATTGATGTGCCAACCCTAATTCAGTAAAATTAAAGAGTAAACTACGCAGAATGTTTATGTACATTTATACCTAATTCGTGAAACGATCAAGAGACATACTAACAAAATGTACAGAATTCGATTAGATAGATATTACAAGTCGAGTTTTGGAGTCGTAATATTCTGAGTTAGAAAACATCGTCATTTTGGATAAAAACACGAAACAATTGTAGAGTATCGATAAGAAGATTTGAAATTGACAACAAAATATTTTTTCCGTCTTGACGTTTTTTGAAGCCAGTACTTAAGCATAATGACATCATAGTATTGAACCTTTGGGGATGAAAACCAGAAACACCATTAAAGTTGACAATTATTAAATTGGTAGGTTGGCCTCTCTGTTAAATAATCTATGCTAACTCCGGTTCCCTGACATGACAGCTTACTAGGGTTGACAATATTTTTGGCTTTTATAATTTATTCGATTTTTTACGGGGTATTTTGTAACACGTTGTATAATATTACACATTATATTATTAAATATTAATTGATATGAACGTTTGAGTTTCTAACAAATAATATTCACACGTTCTCTCGTGCCCTTTCAACACAAACCAAACTCAACAAAGCAAATAACAAATTACGCATATCGATATTAATTATGTAAACACATCCCATCCCTATACACACACAGGCGCCTCGCTCTGCGCTAGTGTGCGTGCGCCGTGTCACTCCGTAACAAGTACGGAACTCGCCGCTTAGCGCAAATTGTATAAAGCTATATCACACTTAGCCGCGACATACGAAAATGCGCCCTGTCACTCTCGCAAAAAGTCAGTTTTCAACTGGCAGGAACCACTTGTGACCAGATACGATTGCAGCGTATTGTCAGTATGATTGAGAAAAAAAGTTTCGTCTATGACTTTACATTTGAATTTAGAATTGGTTCTTTAAATTTGAATTTGGAATTTTGTAAACGGTTTATGGCTACAGCCGAGCTACAGCGTGATTGATTTTATAACGAGATTTTTATTACTTGTTTCTTGTTTGAGTAATTATAACAATCTGTAATAAGTTTGACTGAAAAATTAACAGCTGTTAGCTGTTTTGATCAACTTACTTTGTAAAATCACGTCTTTGTTAAGAAGTTGTAGGCATACTTTTTTAAATTATATTTATGTACACCGTAAATCGTATTTTATGGGTTATTTCATGTTATGACTCAATATAACGATTTATCGATTTAAGTTAACAATAAAGATAACATCAACCTTATAGCACAGAATAAGTAATAGTTGCTTATAGTCCCGTTTGTCCTGTTAACAAAAGGAGATGTAGATACCTATCGTGTAACCTGTAAGCTAAATAGGTAAAAATAGTTTGGAATAAGATATCATTACATAGTATAAAACAAAGTCGCTTCCCGCCGTCTGTCCTTCTGTATATACGCTTAGATCTTTCAAACTCCGCAACGGATTTTAATGCGGTTTTCATCAATAGATACAGTAATTCATTAGGAAGGTTTTTATGTATAATCAATCCTGGATTATGTACGCTAAAGCTCACATAAACCGAAGCGAAGAGAGGGCAGGGCGCTAGTAAATAAATAAAAACCTTAAAAGCTGCTGATATCTCTAAAACGGCCCAACCGATTTTGAGAAGAAACCTAGCTATCCATCCCGATTAAACAATAGTCTAAGAACTAAATAGGAAACAACCTTCACCGGACTGTTTAATCGATAAAAGGTATTTTATATCAAATTTAATGTGTTAAGTAATATATAGCGAATAGGTAGGCTGAAAAATTTCAGTAAGTACAGAACTTATATTAATAAAGAGGTTTTATTTAATAAAGACAGAAATAAAAAGGAATTTACATTATCACATACTATAAATGAACGAACTTACAAGCTTACTTAAAACTACACTAATATAACAAACCGGCATTGTTCCCAAAATGCTGGCAGCATTGCCACGTACTGTACTTAAATAATTTAAAAAAATGAACTTTATCATTTTATTGCAATTGCTTGTTTAGTACACTTGTATTTTTTTTACCCTATCGCTTTCTATATCTTATTGTGGTGAACATTTTGCATTTATTTACAAGAATAATATTTGGATTACTTCGGAATTTAGCAGCATTATCGTTTGACCGTTATTATTTTAATGTGAAACAAAACGTTATGACGCAAGCGTGCAAAGGTGACTCTGCCAATCTGGAAATACCACTAGGTAGTTTTAGGATTTACTTGATTAATTACATAGTTATTAAAGGTAAACTAGCTGTTATTTTCATATTGGTGTGAGGAAGTCATTCCGTCCGGGTTTCCCTAGATTTAGCCTAGTTCAAGGACAAGCAGGAGCCGCGGGAGGGTGATAGTTACGTTTTATTCCATCCGGAAAAAGAAGACGTGAGATGTGGACGATCGCTGCGCGGGTCTAAATTCTCTACATGAAATGCATTTTGTCCGAATTTTCGTTTAGGTATGCTGAAGCCATTTCCACCTGAATTTTAAAACTTTTTAGTGCTATTGTAATACAACCCTAACCTAACCGCAGCTATTTTTGGAAAACTAAACAACTAAGTAGTCTGACTCAGCTGACAACCAGTTTAGGACAAACGATGCGTTAGGACTAGGGTTATTTAGGAATTTGAAAAGTCCTGACAAAAAGGCTGACATTTCGATAAAAGTCCGGACTTTTTAATTGACTTTTAAAGATTATTTTATATTTTGTTTTTATATAAATGAGAAGTTAAAAAAGATCAAAGACTTATTTTATATTATATGTAGTTTTATTACTCAAATGTAATCTAATTTAAAAAAAACCGGACAAATCAAAGAGCCGGATAAAGTCCGGACTAGAGTCTAAAAGTCCGGACATGTCTAATCCGGACAAACGTTATCAGGGATTGTGATTGACACCCTCACTTCACACTGACATTAAATGTCACACAAGTTATTGACCAGTGTAACTACGTATTGCGTTGTCGGATTGTCACTATAATCCCTTACCTACAATGTAAGGCAGTTGTTAACATTCCAATGGTTAAATTGTTAATTTAATTATTGACACAAGGAAACGGCAACAAAGACAGACATACCACGTGTTTTATCCAAACTAACTCAGTATTCATCCGATAGCTTCTCTCAAGGATTTTACTTGTCAGTGACCTCCTACGCACTGTTTGTCAACATACAAACATAAATAGCCTCATGTTTATTTATATGATTTAGAGGTATTAACGTATCACTACGCAATGCTGACTGATGTTTCTGACAGTTTGAAGTGTAAACATTCCGGAACGGAACGGATTAAAAAACGGACGTTTGTTATGATAACTTTTATGGCTTCTCTAGATTTTTTTTTTTTTAAACCCCTGTTTATGTTGCACAATTCTTAAAAATAAAATGTATTTGTACACAATACCTTAGTAGGTATTGTAGTTTACAAACGTCACTTATTTTTTTCATTTTTTTTATTCGTTGACCGTTTTTTTCCTTCCATTACACAACTATCGATATATCGATAAAAAAGTGTTTCTAACACTAGTTAGATTGCGACAGTCTTTTGTTTTGCCGCGAAAATTCCAGGCTCTGCTTATAACACCTTTTTGTAGGGGGTTAATAAATACCATTAGGAATCCTACTAAGGTACCACTGGGTACCCGTGAGCTTGACTTATTCTAGCGAATAAAAAAACACGATCTAAATAAATTTATACAATCTGATGAAGTCGTGATCGGATCTCACGATATTTCTGCCTGTAAATATAGACATTTTATTAATTGCTCATTATAATCATTGTGTGTATGGTCACGAATGGTCATGGCCATGTTAAACTATGCGAGGAAAACAATTTTGCGAAAATACAATGGTTGAACCGACAACGGACCTTTTGACTTATGTTTAAAGGTTATGCTTGTATCTTGTCTAGGGGACACCGTTGATGCAGGAAAACATGTCGAAACTTTTATGTGGTTGTCTTGTTTTTTTCCTTTTTCTCCCTCTAATCACACACACACACTGAATAACATCTTAGCCTGGTTGTGCAAAATGTCGTCACAGAATTATCAACAAGTTTTTGGAGTTGTTGGTGAGTCTGTGGCTCTGCCTACCCCACTCTGGGAATGAAGGCGTGAGTTTATGTTGTTGTATGTTGTTGTTTTTTCTCCCTCTATTCTCTCCTAATATTTTTTACATGCTTTCCTGCTGAACTACGCATGATATTTTATATTATATTTAATTTAATATTTATAGATTTATTTAATACTAGATTAAGTAGTATAATTGTAGTATGAAATATGGTTAAAAAATTACTGATGCTGAGTTTCTTGCGGCGTTTCTTCTCAGCAGTGGTCCTCTTGGGAAGCGCTGGTAGACTCTTGACGTGTAAAAATGCCCGTGCGGCCTACTTACTGAATAAATGTCTTTTTAGGGTGCCGTACCAAAATGTTACAAAAGGAACCCTTATGGTGAGACTTCGTTGTCTGTCTGTCTGTCTGTCTGTATGTCACAGCAGGTGTTCTCAGCAACTACAAATGCTATCAACTTGAAATTTGGCATAGTTGTACAACTTGCTTGTCCGCATCTATTTGTAGTAATTTATGTATTTTATGTAACTGATACATAAAGAGGATGCTTAAAACACGAGTGTGGTTTTATGAAACGAGCTGAAGGCGAGTTTCATAATAAAATCACACGAGTATGTACAGTTGCATACATTACTTTATCTACACACATATTATAAGTACTCTAAGATGCGTTCAGTAGGCGGCAGAACAAACAAATGGCGGCAAAGCTAACCTGTGACACGAATATGAATGTTTTTTTTTAAATCATAGACAAACTAACAAAGTCCCTATTCTAATGTCATTCGAAATCAAAATGGCGTACGACACTTTACTTCAAATATACCGAGTCGACGTTCAATTGATACTTCGAATCGGCCCCCTGTTTGAATTGTGTTGGTTTTGGAAGATGTTCCAAATTTGAACAACATTACTTTATCAAAAGTTGTACTTATCGTAATTTACAGCTAAAAAAAAATATCATAGTAAAATTGTATCTTGTAATGCTGGTCTTTGTCTACAGATTCTGAACGCATTATAGAGGACTTGTTATGATATGAGTGTAGATAAACATTTTAACTGTTCCATGTTCCGTGCAATGTATGAAAATTATAGTTAAAAGCATATAAACTGTAAGTCCACGACCCATGCTTATCAAAACTGCATCACATCGCGCTGGAAACACGATACAAATTCGAATATAAACACAAATGGATGTACGCTATTTTTATCATCTACTTAACTACGCATTAAAACACCATTGATAACCAGCGGCTCTAAACGGAGTCAATTTTGTATTAGTTATAGAGATCCTGGCCTTACTGCCGTCAATACACGATCAGTGAACCGGGTCATTGTGCACGTAGTTTTGTATGTACTCTGACCCGTTTTCAATACTCGTGTATTATCCGCCATATTGAATTGCGCAAAACGTTGGTTACATTCCCGACACCGCGCCAACGGCGTAGATGTTTCTGTTATTAATTAAACATTTAAGATGTAATTAACACTATTATGGTGATATATTTATTTAAAGTCACACAATGCAACTACTTAGTTAGGTACTAAGAATGTGTAAGGTCAGGGGACTCGAGCCAAGTCAAGGTTCATGTATTTCTACTGCTTAATAAGGAATTTTCATGTATGTCAGGGTCCTTGTAAACTCCTGAAGACTAAACGGCTTGATAGAATTTGAAGTAAATAACGGTCCCTTTGCACGATGGATCTAATACATACATATCATTAAATCAAGCATACAAGCAAACAAGCAAACATTAAATCAAGCCTGTTTCCCAGAGGAGTAGGCCGAGACCACTTCTTTCCACCTCCTACGATCTTGACAAATCTCTTTCGCTTCTTCCACATTCATACATCGAGTCATGCAGGCACGTCGGTTTCGGGTACTTAAAATTCGGCCCTTTTCCAGTATTTCTCCGATTTGATTCGAAAAAGTACGCCTAGGGCGGCCCCTTCCGACCCCTCCACTCACTTTCGCTCTGTATATCTCTTTCGTCAATCTTCTTTCATCCATCCTTTCCAAATGACCCAACCATCGAAGCATGCCCTTTTCAACTTTAGTCACATGGATCTAATAAGTTTCTTAAAATTGTTCGTTTTAAAATATGAACATATTAAAAGCTAGGGATATTTTTTTGGGACATCCTGTATGTTTGTTAAACTTTAAATTTTAAACTAGGGTAGGTACATGGGTAGTCGCCTAAAAAAAGTCAGTATAGGCGAATTTATTTATTTATTTAATATTTATCGCATAACAGAATACACTTAATATACAAAAGGAAACTTAAAGTTTAAACAAAACCGAGATTATGATGCCGATACGCGCATGCTGTTTTTTTTCTTTGGACTATAGTAATTATATTTTTCTCGTTGTCAACGTCTAAGTAATGTCTTCTCGTTATAAATTAATTCCACGTGTTGCGTTAATGAGACTTCTTGCTTAATCCATACTTAATGTTTTCCACAATCATTATAGTTTATCTTTTACTAGTAAAGTAAAAATTCCGCAACATATTGTGTAAACATTTTATTGTGACATTTACACGGGAAGGTCTTAATGTCATGTTTAAACTGCCATACATAAATTGTCACAGCGATTAAGGTGACAAGGTACTATAGCGTACACATATTTATGAAACAAGCTGAGTGCTGATATTTATTTATTAAAACCCTTTTAAGGCGAGGGGACAAGGCAACAATTATGTACATATTTAACAAAAAAAAAAACACTATAGACACTGATAAAAAAAAATCCTGCACACATTTGTAACTTGACCTTGGGAAAATGTGCAAATTTTTACAACACTTTAGTAAGGTGACAAATCACTAATGTATGCAGCTTCTCATGAGGCCGACCGTACTAGTCTAACTCCATAAAATGGCGAGGGTTTTTATGTAACTTGTCTCACCAATAATGTTAAACCATATTCCACCTTATCATGACTGAAGGTCTGCTTTGTTCCAGGATGTCCACCCTGCTGTTCTGGCAGGGCCGGGGGAAGAATGCTGGAGCCCCGAACGGACGCAACTGGATCCACGCGCCAGACGCGCTGGTCAAGGGTCACGTCGCATATCTAGTCAAGGTACCACAGAGTATAGAAAAAAAAACAGCAGTTCCATACATTTCCGCTAACTCTCGAAGTTTGTATGCAACAGCTGTTTTTTTTTCGCGATTTCGATGTTGATCCTATAATAAAAGTTGATTAGTACCTACAGAGTTAGTAGTTTTCAGGTTTTGCGTTATTATTGTTACACTTTGTATACTAGTTAGGTGAAATAGGATAGGACATAATCAGAAATCGCTTATTCAGGCTTGGTAATTGATACTGATTTCAAAACAAATAACTCAAAACAAAAGTAGTTTATTGATTATTTAGCCTTAAAAATACTCATCATCATCTTCTATCTATATATATAAAATGCAAAACTGACTGACTGACATATCAAAGCACAGCCGAAACTACTGTACCTAGAAACTTGAAATTTGGTACAGGGGTTCCTTTCATGATGTAAGTGAGCACTAAGAAAGGATTTTCCGAAAATCGACCCCCAACGGGAAGAAATGGGGGTAGTAGCGGGAAACTAATTCTACGCGTACGAAGTCGCGGGCGTCCTCTAGTCATCTTAATTTTTCCATTCCTGGACATAGGCTTCCTTCATTCTCAATTCCTGACGGTTTTGCGGCCAGCGTGCCGTCTGATGACATCCACCCAGCGTTGGAGTGGCCTCCCGCGTGCTCGTGTTTTCGCGTGGTCTCCACTCCAATACTCATCTGAGGGGCTATTGTCTAACGCATTCGCAATCGCAACCAGCTTCAAAGTGGAGCAATTGTTTTCATTTTGTATGCAGACATGCCTTCGATTTTCAAAATGAAAACGATCGTGATTGCGAGTCCGTTAGACAATAAGCCCTCTGGGTAGTGATTCTTTCAAAAGCAAAGGTGAGCGAACGCAGGAGTGATGTCCAAGCGGCGAGTTTAAGTAGTCCCGTCAAAGCGAACAAAATACATTTCAGCGCGTGTATTCAATTTGGCAGCATGGCTTCTCGAACGTATAAGGCTGCCTAATTGAGAATGCAAGCGCTAATTGTGTGTTTTGCTCGCCCTGACGGGACTACTTAAACTCGCCGCTTGGACTTCACTCCTGCATTCGCTCACCTTTGCTTTTGAGAGAATCAATACCCTGGTCACGGCTTGCGTCCATCCCCCCTTAAAAATACTATAATTAAGTAAATCATGGTCACATTATGCGACAGTGAAGTGGACACGTGCGGGACTTATTATTAATAGCTATTGCCCGCGACTCCGTCTGCGGAGAAGAATAAAACATAGCCTACATTCATCAGGGATAATATAGGATTCTAATGGTGAAAGAATTTTTCAAATCGGTCCAGTAGTTTCGAAGCCTATTCAATACAAACAAACAATCGAATCTTTCCTCGTTATATTAGTGTAGATAGGGTGACCACAAAACCGGTTTTATCTTAGAATTCGTAATTCTATATTCAACCATCCATTGCGGGGTAAGAATATCGTTATTGCCTCAGGAACCTTTAAATTTTCCGGGATGAAAAGTTGCCTATTTATCCAGGGTATAAAGCTATCTCCATTCCAAACTTCATCCAAATCCGTCCTGCCGTTGCAGCGTGAGAGCGGATCGCTAGTTTATAAAAGGTGTCCATGAGTATTTCCGCTATCTGGTTCCTACTTAGCACAAAATGGCACGTCTCGTTGACAATAGATAAGTGTGGCAGGGTCAAGGCTACATGTGTCGGTAATGCATCCTTGCAACGTAGCGATAATTTGCTTAGGAATAACGTTTTCGAATGAGCGGACAATCTCTCTCAAATTGACTTGAGTTTCAAACTAGTAAGTAATTAGGCTTGTATAATACTATTAGACAACGATATACATACATAAAGAAATGGTTTACCCTTGTTTAATAGACTCTTATTTCATAGACACTATCACTTCACAGAATTTCATTTCATAGAAAACTATTTTCTGCTGGAGCCGTGTTGATTTCAGGGTAGTGATTCTTTCAAAAGCAAAGGTGAGCGAACGCAGTGATATCCAAGCGGCGAGTTTAAGTAGTCCCGTCAAAGCGAACAAAACACATTTCAGCGTGTGTATTCAATTTGGCAGCATGGCTTCTCGAACGTATAAGGCTGCCTAATTCAGAATGCACGCGCTAATATTGTGTTTTGCTCGCTCTGACGGGACTACTTTAACTCGCCGCTTGGACTTCACTCCTGCATTCGCTCACCTTTGCTTTTGAGAGAATCACTAACCAGTTTATCTTGTGATGGTTACAAGTCATCACAAGTTCAGCAGAAAATAGTTGTCTATGAAATGAAAATTCTGTGACGTGATAGTGTCTATGGTTTGTCTCTAAAAGAAGGGGATCCCTGGAGGGATAAATACCTACTTAAATACATAGAAAACATCTAAGACTTAACAATAAATCAGCTCACATACAAATATTTAACAACGCTGAATTTCTGCTTTTGCGGAAAAGCATATACAGTATAATGTTGTATTTATATAGAATATAATACAAAACATTTATTTCGCTTTATCTATATATATAAAAGGCAAACCTGACTGACTTATATATCAACGCACAGCCGAAACTACTGTACCTAGAAACTTGAAATTTGGTACAGGGGTTCCTTTCATGATGTAAGTGAGCACTAAGAAAGGATTATCCGAAAATCGACCCCCAACGGGAAGTAATGGGGGGAGTAGCGGGGAACTAATTCTCATATGTGTATGTCGTACCACCTATTGGAAGTATGACACTGGTTTTCTGTGGACCCACAACAACAATTGGGAAAATCATAATTAGCTCAATACCTACATAGTACACTGAAAAAAATATTTGGTCATTTCTAATAAGATTGTGATTATTGTGCATGCATAGGCGTCTTGATTCCATAAGAGCCTAACAAAACGTGTGATACATCGATTTACTAAAGAACTTGCTGCTGTTACTATAAGTTTTGGTTGATATAACTGTATCATAATTATTGTAGGTATTCATTTTATGTTAACTAAGAGAAAATCCCTCTTGGTTGGCTCACATTTTTTTGAGTGTAAGTGCTTATATCTAATGAATTCTGTTTTTAGAAGTATTACAATAATTAACTTAACCTACCAATATGTTCATACCTATATTTATATTTGCCTTTTCCTTGAAGTTTAAAATAAAAGATTTTTTATGGCTGACGTGCAGAAACAGGATAAGTGATATAGAAATTGTATGTAGGTATGTATGTATGAACACGTCAGCAAGGATTTACCATCATTTGCTAAAAAAAAAAACAAAAATTGATTCACTTTTTTCCCTACATTTTGTTTTACAGTTGCGGGAAAGCACTTTCCAAAATGATATGTTGTAGTTTACAATATTTAACAATTGGACACCGTCGGCAAGGTCCTGTCGTTATGACACTCTATGAAGTTTACCGATGAAATAAAAAAAATATCTACAGGTCATCTCACGTCATATGCGTTAATACATTTACAAACATACCGACCGATAAATAAACAAACACAGTCGTGACAGCGAACACCCGGAACGCCCCCAGCGTTGCAACATGCCTGACATATTATAATTAGTGTTTTCATTATCAGTGACACTGGCACTGCTGCGTGTGCACTAAAGGTGACAATAGTAATAGTAACTATAGCTACCTCAAACTAGGGCTTCCAATCCCGCAGCCGATCTTCAATCTCGGTATCTGCGGGACTGAGCATTTTCAATACCGCGGGATCCCGGTATTTGCGGGATCCCGGTGTTTGCGGGATCCCGCATAGAAATTGATACAATTGATATAAAAAAAAACATATATTTTTATTTTATTATTATTCCGTATATTTATTTTGTTTCACATAGGTTTTTTATAACAAATATTTCAATATAAAAGTAAAATAACAATACTGTTTAAAAAAATACATTATAAAAAACTTAACTTACGAGTGCCGCCGGCAGCGAGACAGGTCTCAATTATTATTATTATTATTATAACAAAAGAAATAAAGAACAAAAATGTAGAAAAAATAACGAAATCATACATAAAATAAGCAAAAACCAAGAAAATTTTCAACTCAATTTTGAAAATACTAATTATAACTTTAATTTGTTGATGAGATTCGGTCCCCCCTGATCGCCTCACATAGTTAATGGACGTCTCCATGAAAAAAAAGTTGAACATAAAGGGTTAATCTAGCCTCTATTTTACTTAATTGCGTAAAACACTAAGAACAAAAGTGAGTTATTAATTTTTTTACAGAGCCCCGCGAACTGCATCAAACAGTTAATTGCCGCAAAATAGACACGAATGGTAATTAACTATTATAATTAGTTATTTGCATACAACTGAGGTCAGGGGTCGTGCGAATCGCGTGTCGAATGGGATCCGGCTGTACTTCTGAAACTGGGGCCTTCGCCTTTATATATCTTACTAGAGGACGCCCGCGACTTCGTACGCGTGGAATTAGTTTCCCGCTACTCCCCCCAATTCTTCCCGTTGGGAGTCGATTTTCGGAAAATCCTTTCTTAGTGCTCATTTTCATCATGAAAGGAACCCATGTACCAAATTTCAAGTTTCTAGGTACAGTAGTTTCGGCTGTGCGTTGATATATAAGTCAGTCAGGTTTGCCTTTTATAATTATATATATTATAAATGTAAATAAATATCGGGGGAGTAAATATTTATAACTTTTAAAGGGCTATTAATATGCCTATTACGCTGTCCGTCCGTCCTAACTTATCTTTTGAACCGCAATGCCAGGTCTACAAACTCGCGCAAGTAGAAGCGAGGCCGAGATACACTGCCGTCTTTAAATACGAGACTGACTGTAAAACTTTTATAATAACATCAATGTATCTCGGCCTCGCGTCGACTCGTGCGAGTGTTAGACAATATGCATTACCGTTAACCAGCGTTTCTTTTCGTTTCGTTTTTAAACCAACCGCGTCACTGGTAGGTCACGTGACTTTTCGTATCACGTCATCTGCCGGTGACGCGATTGGTTTAAAAACGAAACGAATAGAAACGCTAGTAAGCGTAATGCATCTTGGCAAGGGCCTCTGGCATTACAAGTTTAACTATCCAGCGAGGAAATGCTGCCAGCATCTTCGGGACAATGCTGCAGGGACCTTTTTTAGATATAGCTTTTTACATACATACCGTCACGCCTTCATTCCCAGAATTAGGTAGGCAGAGCTACAGAATTACCAACAACTCTAAAAACTTGTAACAAATTCTGTAACCACATTTTACACAATAAGGCTAAGATGTTTACCATGTGTATATTAGGGGTGTGTAATGTTTAGCATAAAAACAAATGGTCTAATGATCATTTTACATAATACTAATTGCATAATTTCAATCTGCATAATAAACCATCGATATAATAGTCATGATGCATAAAACGAAATGCATAATTTCAAAAACTATAAGTAACGTTTATAAATTAAAAAATATATATTTCTAACTGCTTTCATTACTATTAATGTGGTTACAGTTCTAACCTTACCTAACCTAGTTAGAAGAAATTGACTTAAAATGCATAATAACAAGAAAATAACAGTTATGCTAGATGAGTGTTATGTTATTCGATCGTATGCCAGATAAAATTATACAATTGGTTCTTATGCTAAACGTTCATTATGCTTTTGTTGTTAGTTAAATAAAATTATATAAAATGTTTTTATACTGATTGAAGCGCACCCGTATATTAGTGACAGGTTGCAAGCCCGTCGCCTAACAATACTACAAGCTTTTATAGCTTTTTAGTTTTAAAATATAATTAAGTTGTAAAAATATAATGAGTAATGACATTAAATGACGCAATCTAGAATTTAACTACCATAATAACCAACGATTTTAATTAGTTTATCTTTATATTGTACCTATAAAACAAAGTCTCTTCCCGCCGTCTGTCCCCCTGTATTTACGCTTAAATCTTTCAAACTTCGCAACGAATTTTAACGCTGTTTTTATCAATATTCTGGATTATGTACAGGGTAGTGATTCTCTCAAAAGCAAAGGTGAGCGAATGCAGGAGTGAATGACCAAGCGGCGAGTTTAAGTAGTCCCGTCAAAGCGAACAAAACACATTTCAGCGCGTGTATTCAATTTGGCAGCATGGCGTCTCAACCGTATAAAGTAAGGCTGCCTAATTGAGAATGCACGCGCTAAAATGTGTTTTGGTCGCTCTGACGGGACTACTGCGTTCGCTCACCTTTGCTTTTGAAAGAATCACTACCCAGGTGTAATAGAAAACACATAAATACTTACAAGCGAAGCGAGCGTCGCTAGTATACTCGTATACATGGGCTCTACTTTGAAATCCGTAATTCGAACTTCGGATCGCTCTGTCACTTTCTTGCGCATTATTTACGGGTCGAGAGCAAAAGGGATAGCAATAGACGAAGTTCTAATTACGGACTTCAAAGTAGAGCACTAGGGCGACTGCGGGATCGTGTTGCAACAAAGTAAACTTAAACTCATTACGCCATTAGGAACATGACGTAATAGATTTAAAAGCGTTAAGACCATAACTTTGCTTTTTATTTAAATAAACTATAAATGAAATATTTTTGTTCAGGATCATGGCCACCCTACATTGAGTATTTCTTTCTCGTCTGATCGGTTGACTTTTAAATAGGTTTTAACCACAGAACAGAAAAAATCAGTAGAATTGTCAATTTATGCGGAGTTCCGCATAACCTACCATACTTTTGCCGCGATCGCTTATTTCGATATTTCGATATTTCGGTGTTTCTAAAATAGGAAATAAATCCAGAAGCATGCCCTATTGTGCTATTTTGGAATGTAAAAACGATAGCCGCACCAAAAACATTTTCCATGGCGGCGTGTTGTTTTTATGATAGTTTGAGTATTGGCGACAACCGGTCTGTACTAAGTGAAGCTCATTCCACTTCCACTGATTTCGATATTCCGTGGTTTTAACATAAAAATGTAAGGTGACCATAATTTTAGTATCAATTACGGAAACATAATATTAATTTAATAAAATGCAAAACTTTAATAGTTTCAAAAACCACTATATTAATAAAATCTCAATCATTACCTGAGCCTAAAAAATTTAATTAGGATCACGTCCCCTCAGTCACCCTGAATATAAAAACGTATCCACTTGCTCTTATAAGTACCACCTTCTAATTCCAGTTCCTGGGCTGCACGCAAGTGGACCAGCCCAAGGGCATCGAGGTGGTGAAGGAAGCCATTAAGAAGCTTCAATTCTCGCAGCAGCTCAAGAAATCGGAGGCGAAGGACGGCGCCAAGTGCAAGAAGGTCGAAATCACGATATCAGTTGATGGAGTCGCTATTCAGGTGGGTTTTTTTTTACTATAGCTTCGCGAGAAAGGATAAAAGGAGGTTTATGTGTTAATTCAGGGTATAAGCTATCTCCATTCCAATCTTCATTCAAAACCGTCAAGCCGTTTGAGCATGACAGGGTAAAAAAAATTGTCGTTTGTCCCTCGGATCTCCCTTTCTTTCTAGTGTGTAACGATAGAGACGCATTGAGCGACAAGCGAGAAAATACAACTTGTGATACTTGCGTCGCTGCAATAGCTCTCGGCTCAAAAATGTTAAAACAACCCGTCAATGGATTGCTACAAGCATGCGGACTATCGACCAATGAAACAGCAATTTTATCGCGGTATTCGCGGTGGATAAAGCATCCGTCATTCTCGCACTAACATACTGGTCAGAAAGTGACAGTTGTTTTATCCACGTCTACCCACATCGAAAAACACGGTGACCGTACAACGTGACAGCGAATTGGATCGTGCGTGTACACTTGAAAATAGAATATCTAGTAGAGTCTACAGTATTGCGTAAAAACCAATTGCAAGACCCTGTTCTATTTCAAATACTTAAATATAGCTTAAATACTGCCTTTTAAAAAGGTAGTATCGGTTCTAGAACTTGCAATGAAAATCCATCCTTATTTGTAACATGTGTAGATCATTTAGCAACAAAATTCAAATCCTGCCCTTAATTCTAACGCATAACATCGTTATTAAAATAACTGCGTACAAACGTTCAAATTATTCAAACAATTAGTACAGCTAACGTTACGTATTGAGCACGGATTGAATAATAGTTATAATATTCTGCTCACACGCACACGCTGCTTGAAAGAAAAAGGCAGTAATAGCGTATGAAATTGATACGTCAATACTTCCTTTTTGCTTGAACACAACATGGCGGCGGCGTGACGCGGCATTTTCACTTTTCGCGGGTAATTACGTAACCTTGACAGTTATTTTGGAGCTGTCATAACAATGTATACGTAGACAGTTATGTTATTAAAATGTAACGTGTTTTGAATTGCATTGTTGGGACAAGTCGGCTCTGGGTGGTTGAATCTGCGTCTATCCTCTTTACTTACCCCCTTTGTAATAAATGTTGAGTAACCGTGTTGTAGTTCTATTCTATTCTAATTTTAATTAATGGCTTTCACTCCTGTTAAGGTGTATTTCCGCAATGTCAAGTTATTTATAGACACTCCCATGGACTTATTAGAGCAATAAGTCCATGGATATCACACGCGAGGACAATTGTTCGGTAAAAGAGTATTTTCGAAATGGACTAAACAGAAGCACATGGGGTTAGCTCCACGCGCTTCTGTCAAGTCGTGGTAAAGTTAAATCATGCTTTCTCCTTATCTGCCATTGTGACATTTGAATTTGACAGATAAGGACAGAGCATGGTTTAGCTACACCACCGTTACTCAACGTTTATTGGTAAGGGGGATAGTATAAAGTAGCTTCCCGCCATCTTTCCCTCTGTTTGTACGCTTAGATCTTTCAAACTACGCAACGGATTTTAATGCGGTTTTCATCAATGGATACAGTGGTTCATGAGAAAGGTTTACGTATATATAAAGGAATTATCTATACGTCAGAGGCATGTATAATAAATTCTGGGTTATGTACGGGTGTTACATTAAACTCACATGAACCAAAGCGAAGCGAGGGCGGATCGCTAGTATAGCTATAAAAAATATTGCCGTGCGTTAGTCTGACCTCACTAAAACTCGAGAGAGAGATAAGGGAAGGCGACTCGAAATAGGACCGGTACAGACGGACTGCAAAACGGCAGTTCGAATGCACTTCTGACGTAATCACGTATCAAAAGGTACGTAAACTGCACTCGAACTGCCATTTTGCAGCTGGTTTGTAGTTCAAATGCTGTCCTTCTGTACCGGCCCTTAGTTCGGAAACAGCCGCGCAGACGCATCTTTTCTGTGACGTATCGTATTAATCAGGTGTAATAATTACCCAGAGACATTTATATGATAGTCACATTCATTCATTCACATTCATGCTTACCAGTAGTTAAGTGATTAACTGACTAAATAGTTTGATGACGTAGTAGTAGCTCAAGTATCTAGGTACCTGCGAGTCACTTTATTATATCTCTAGGCATCCATATCAACCTAGAAGGCTAGAAGTTCCCACAGAGCCTGAAGTACATTGATGTTTAGAGCTCGTTCGCCAACAGATATATGTAGATGACCGTGTTAGCGGTTACCTACCACAGCCTAACCTACGGTTTATATTTACGGCTTTCTCATTATGGTCGAGGTAATGTCGAGACGGAATGACATACATGCATTCCATCTTAGTTCTCAGGATTGGCAACGCATTTGCTGTTTTGAAATTTCTAATGTCCATGGGCTTTAAATCCTACTTACCCTCGTAGCGTTGAAAATGTCGGCAAAGATCAAATGATTTTTTTCGGGAATTTATGCGTATTTTTTTCCGTTATTTTCGGGTTTTTTAGGAATAACAAATGAATAATGACAATTTATTCATAGTCAATCACTGTCACTCTCGCCACCTTTTTCAATTGCTTCTGCATTCATGTCGTCGATGTCGCCCTTTTTTAGGTGCAAATAAGACCGAATATAGATTAAAATAACAGCAGAAAATTTCTTTGGTTTTTTTTCTATGAAAATCCGAAAAAAACTAGTTGTTTGGAATAAAACGGGTTTTTTTCCGGACTTTTTCAACGCTACCCTCACGGTCTGTGTGCTAGGTTAGCCTTCTCCATGCCAAAAAAGGCCATCAAAAAGAATACATAAAAAAAACGAGCAACAAGGCCCATAATCTCAAATACCTTATAGACTACCATGCAAGTACTTACCTACATATTATCTATATATATAAAAGTAAACTGACTGACTGACATATCAACGCACAGCCCAAACTACTGTACCTAGAAACTTGAAATTTGGTACAGGGGTTGCTTTCATGATGTAAGTGAGCACTAAGAAAGGATTTTCCGAAAATCGACCCCCAACGGGAAGAAATGGGGGAAGTAGCGGGAAACTAATTCTACGCGTACGAAGTCGCGGGCGTCCTCTAGCAACAATATAAAACTTAAAACTAACACCGAGGTGAACTAACAGCGTGGTCCTGTTTTACCAAAATTGGCGTCATGGTCGCAGCCGGTAGCTTGTCCGAAACCGCCGGAACACGACACCTTCCGGCCAGAAGTCAGGACACTCGACGGTCCCCAGCATAAACTGGGGCACGCGCACTGCAAACGAACTGAAATGTACTACGCCAAAATACAATAAATTGCCACAGCTAGTAAAAATCTACGCATAGAATTAAGTACCTATTTTCCCGCTACACCCACTGTTTCTTAGAATAGAATAGAATAGAATATTTAAATAAATTTATAGCAACACAAAAAAAACATGCAGCTCTTAACTTAACTAATTTTACTTAAGAGAAGAGAACAAAAAAAAAATGTGGCAAAGGATCGGACTCAGCGTTTGCTGTAGGCGCGCTCCGGCAGGAACGCACTCTCACAGCGCTGGTTTTCAGTCCGTCCCTCATACCGTGCAAACTTACTATCTAGCGGGTGCTTAATATACTAAGAGATGTTTTAGTAAATTTTCTAGTTATAAAAAATCTTAATTCTTCTTCCCGTTTGGGGATCGATTTCTTTGTGCAGCCCTAGGGTATCAAGAAATATTCCCTCCAAATTTCAACTTCCTAGATCCAGCTTAGGATGTACGTTATCTGCCAATCAGTCGGCCTTTCACTGAACAATTTTATATGTATAGTTGAATGTCAATCTGTATTTCTTACTATATCGAATCATCGTCTGGATGTTTATCAACACAGCCTTTAGATTTCCAATGATGTTTAAACAACTCTGCCACTCTGGCCGTTCGTTTTGCTTTAAATTAAACCTATTCAGTCGAATCTGTTTTTAACGGGTACGACCCGCCCTCGCTTCGCTTCGGTTTGTGTGAGTTTTCTGTAACACCCGTACATAAACCAGAATTTATTATACATGCCTCTTGAATCACTCTATCTATTGATGAAAACCGCATTAAAATTCGTTGCGTAGTTTGTAAGATCTAAGCGTACATACAGAGGGACAGACGGTGGGAAGCGACTTTGTTTTATACTATGTAGATATTAGAGAGTGTTGTTATCTGTCCTAAATCCCTGCCATGAGCACTATACTCGCGTTGTCCTAAGATACATGATTTGACAGCTGACAACCGATATATAATGTCAAACATCTGTCAAACCAACCAAACGGCTATCCTATCGTCTCCACCACCTCGATGGATTTCAGTCTACCACAGTGCGTTTTAAACGAAACGTTTTGCGCACACGACAGTGTTAGGAATCAACTTACTGCGGTATTTCTGGACCGGTACGACTTGGGGACCTTCAAGAGATGAGCATACTGTCTCAAAGGACTCAATGCAGCTGCAATACCTGGTGTTGCAGGTGCCCATGGGCAACGGTGATCACTTCACATCAGGTGACCCAATAGCTCGTTTGCCCCCTCTAGCATAATAAAACATGCCTCAAAATAGTGCATTATTGCCTAGGCAGGGAAGTAGGCAATTGCGGGCCGAGTATTGGTTTAAACTGACGAGCTTGCGAGTCCGTTGAAAAATACGAAGCCCGCAATTGCTGTTCCTGCCAAGGCAAATATAGAGTTTTCTCAAAAATCGCCAGAAAAAAACCGTGTTGGCGTAAAATCTTCATCGCTTGAACTCATTTTTTGAATTGCATACAAACAGAAACTTAACGTGAAAAAACCATCACTCTTTACCGCCCTTTTGCTTATAACAAGGAGAAACGCAAGATTTGTTTTAAAAAAAACACAAGCTAGATATTCCAGACACAGATAAAAAAGTTATGTTTCGAATAAAATATGGATGTATAAGACTTGTGCCCTCATTTTATTATGGCCCTTTTCACTAGCTAGATAGTAATGGAATTTGTATGCAACATTGCGGGCTTGTGTAGCGAGCACGCAATGTTTTTTTTATTTAATTTGAGAACTGTCAGTAAACTATGTACTTCGCGTCTCAATATGTAGATAGTAATGTCAACATTTCCGGACATTTTTGAGAAAACATATTTTCTACCAAGTTGACACCCGAATTCTGGTGATTTAGAACGGCACCACTATATTTAGCCTTATAAATGCGAAAGGGAGTTTTTTATCTGCGGTTATTCTGTTTGTTACGCTTTCACGGATAAACCGCTGAACCAAGAACTTTTTATCCTCTGACCAAAACCTAATGGTGCTTACAGCGGCTACAAAATATTGGGTTCATAAGTTTTTTGTAACGTTATATAACATGACAAAGTTGTACAAATTATAAGAGTTTTGTGGTGTTTAAAATTAAATTAAATATAATAAATATCAGAGGCCCGTTTCACGAAGCTACAAGTTACAAATTACAAGCGGAAGTCTCTTCCTAACTCCTTTTGCTGGAAAGGGAGTTCCGCTTGTAATTTGTAACTTGTTGCTTCGTGAAACGGGCCACAGGCGGCAATCTCACACAAATTGACCTAGTCCCAACTAACCCCTAGGCTTGTACTATGGCTACTAGACAACGATAAAAATACTTATACTTTATATAGAGAAATAGACACTTACAAATATACAGAAAAACCGTTAACCGTTTTCGATATATTTAAATAATATCTAAGTAACTGATCTATGTAAGTATGTTTATCGTTGTCTAGTACCAATAGTACAAGCCTAGAGCTCCGTTTGGCACTAGGTCAGTTTGTGTAAGTTTCATCATCTTGTACTTATCCCAATCATTTGCAGCAGCACGTCCTTTTCTTCCAAAAGTCCCGTCATCTCAGTATTCACTCCGTTTTTCATTTCATCACATTCCAGCCATCTCCTCTTAGGTAGGGTTACCATCCGTCCAGATTAGTCCGGCTTCTAAATTTGTCCGGGATTTTTGTACAACTGTATTTCTGTAAAACTACAATGACATATTAAATGCCTACCATACCACTGTAACTAATTGAGTAATGTTTCCATTTTGTGACTAAAAACTCCGGATTTTTATCGAAATGTCAGGCCTTTTGTCCGGACTTTTCAAATTCCTAAACGGTAACCCTACTCTTAGGCCTCCCCCTTCCACTATACTGACTTTATTTAACACAGTATACACGTGCACTTCCCATAGCGCAGGCTCGAATGGGTCATGATTGCAGGAAGTAATTACTGGACTATGCACGAGATCCGACTAATTTGATGCTTTCCACACGATGACTTCGAAACGGAATGTTGACAATTGGTGTTGCGTATCGCTAACCACGATTAGTTCACATTCTAAGGGCTGTATTAATTTTATATTGAATGAGATGGCCATCTTAAGATACGATAAAGTAATGGAGAAATGTGGTGTTGAGTTCGATTAAAAAGTGTAGCAAGTATTGCCGTGAGGTATCAAAACAATTCCAAGAAAAAACGCACGTTCGATCTTGGCGGGAGCACTCCCGTGCCCCCAACATGTATAAATATAAGATATACGCAGCGTATGTTTTTTTCTGATTTAGCAGTTCTTGACCAATTTATATAAATGTTTAACAAGTTTTGATATTCAATCTCCAGATCTGTCCCGTTGTTTCATATGACAGAGAAAATGAAGGTTATATTTATAACTGTCAGTTTTTTGTGGGGATTCGAAAAATTGGCCCCTAGACTCTTATTTAATCACGATCATATTGCACTTATTTTATTCTTTTAACAGCCTTTAATGTCCCACTGCTAGGCAAAGGCCTCCCTCCCTTCTTTCAACGTAGCCCTATCTTGGGCAGTCTCCCACCAGTATTGAAGGCATCAAGCTCACCCCGCCAACGTCTCCTTGGTCTGCCGCGACGCAGAAATCTATCGCGTGTGACCCATTTGGAACACACTTTAGCCCACAATTCCCCGGCATGCGAACCATTCTCATTTAAGCTTTAGGCTGCTTGGGCAACATAATAGAGTTGTGCCCGCTCGGTCTTTGAAGGGAGCGCTCCGATCTCGGTCAATCGGTCAAAGGAACTAGTTCGGTCTTTTATTTCCTTTAGGTCCTTTAGCTCCGGAGCAAATTTCGAGATCTGAGCAGGACACGCTTTGAAATAGGTACTATTTGTCTCGTTCACATCGAGTGCCGTGCCGTGTCCTCTACTTACTCGTTCGCTCTGTTTCGCTCATACGTTCAACAATTGCTACTGACCTAAAGGATCGAAGATCGATTAAGATCGTTCACGAGGAACTAGTTCCTTTCGGTCCGTGACGGGAATTTATTCCTTTTAGTTCTTAGTTCCTGACTGACACAAGCCTACTACAAAAGTTATTTGAGTTTTGAAGCGTAATATTGTTTTCCTGATGCGGTCTGTTAATTTGACTCCCAAATCCATGGCTCTCTGACAAACCTAAAGGGACAGATTTCTGAATATTTATTAAAGCTCAACAACCTTATTCATAAAAGTATTATAAATCTATTTTAGTTATTGCTCGTTTATAAATAACTTACTCCAACCTTAATCGATATGGTTTTTCTGATATATTTGGAATGTTTAAGTCAGTATTTCACTGTCATTTTTATATCACATACCTATAAACGAACGAACTTACAAACTTACTTAAAACTACACTAATCTAACAAACCGCCACCAGTGGGCATTGTTCCCAAAATGCTGGCAGCATTGCCACGTTGAATGGCAATGCTTAATCTTTGTACCAAGTACCTACAGGCCAGCATTTTGGTCACGGGTTGCGTCGATCAGGCGCTTTGACACATCTTTAAAAATACGGTGTGCTCCTGGTCCCTACGGTCCTAAAGTTTCGACCCCAAAAGGCTCAAATATGTAACTTCTATCAAGTTGACTGTATTTGCGCCCTTTGAGGGTCTCCGCTAAATTAATTCAAATGAATTAAACAGTAATTACTAAAGAAAATGTCTCTTTGTAACTCATCGCAACAAGAAATAAACAAATCCTTGATATTACTAAGCAATATTGTTTATTGCTAAATTAATAATCAGCAACTTCCTGGTCCGCTTCCTGTTGTTGCTTGCGGATAATAATTGTCAGAGATAATTGTATAATAATTAATAATAATAAATATTATTGAACTTGAAACTGAAGGGTGAATCCTCTATGGAATCAATTCATTGTCTTTTGAAATTAAAATAATATGACAAATTCTCGATCAATTCTTCTACGAACTAATCAAATATTTCTATGAGGTATTTGTGCTGTGCCTGACACCCGTATTCACAAACGACACTATGAGGTCTCACAGTGCTCACGAACGCATAGGGTATAGGGTGGTTCAAATCGTCTCATAAACAAAAGGTCGGTCAAACAGGACCAATCACAAAGCTGTATTGAACGCACTGCGTTTACTCAGTGAACGATCCCTTAAATATTGTTTGTGAATACGGGTGTGAGTCTTGGATGTTTCTTTTCTATTTTTTAATATTTATTTCTCAATGTATGTTAATCGTTGTCTATTACTCGTAGTAAATATTCTTTAATTTTTATTAAGAGCCTAGATCTTAGTTTGGAATAGTATGAGTTTGTTCCAAGGATGCACTATCGAAACTTTCATAAAATACCGGTTATTTTCAGAATTTGTACAATAAGACTAAAAAGTTTGATGTTTTTTTTATTGAAACAATAAATCCACAGCACAAATTACAATGAAGGCTTATTTCAGACATAATTACATATCGTGGACCAATTACGGATTTTCATTATTTTAACCAAAGCTTTAAAACAAAGTCAAATTGGAATTTATAATCTGAAGAAACTAAAGTAGAGTTACCCAAAAAGAAGTTAAGGCGGGGTTTCAATTTATTGTTTTGTATTTGGAATCTACGTGTGTGTGACGTGTGTGCGTGAATGTAGGTATGTTTTCAAAGTATCCCCGGCTATATGCTCTATTCCGGGTATATATTTATTTTTAGTTATTATTTTATTCATCTCCACCGTGCCAGACAATAGACTCCACTGCTGGGCAGCACTGACGTTTATACCCATTTGAAAGTTCCAGAGCTGGCCGAAATGCGTGTGTTTTATTCAAGTGCAAAAATATGGGTGCGCTTCAATCAGTATAAAAATATTTTGTATAATTTCATTTAACTAACCACGAAAAGCATAATGAGAGTTTAGCATAAAAATCAATTGTATAATTTTATCTTGCATACGATCGAATAACATAACACTCATTTAGCATAACTGTTATTTTCTTGTTATTATGCATTTTAAGTCAATTTCTTCTAACTAGGTTATGTTAGGTTAGAACTGTGACCACATTAATAATTTAATAGTAATGAAAGCAGTTAGAAATATTTATTTTTTAATTTATAAACATTATAGTTTTTGAAATTATGCATTTTGTTTTATGCATCATGACTATTATATCGATGGTTTATTATGCAGATTGAAATTATGCAATTAGTGTTATGTAAAATGATCAATAGACCATTTGTTTTTATGCTTAACATTACACACCCCAAAAATATGTATCAAAAGAATCCCCTCATAAATATGTTACGAAGTTCTTATTACACTGGAATAAGGTGCATTGGGATATATTTTAGATGTTGCGTTCTCCCATATTTTTACACTTGGCTGTACTCATGCAGTGGCTGATTCCACGTATCACAGCTAGCTGGTAACTCTGTCGCAATTCAGAAGCTTTTTTCTGAAACCTTTCATAGTTTCAGGACAATTTTACTTTTTTTTTATTTAATTAACCGTTTCGGAAAAAATGCATCTCTACCTTATAAAAAAAAAGAAAATTCGGAATACAGTTGAGTAAACAGTCTTCTTGCTCAAAAGAATTCGACTATTATTTTACTTTTTAAAATGATAATCAAGCAAAACGCTGTGGCCTGAAAGTACATCCGGTAATCGGCCCTCGTGACGCAGCAAGGTCGCTCTCTTTGTTAGTTGCCCGCGCGCCGGCTATTTCGGTGGCTAGATCTCGATCTAGATTCTAGATCCAGATCGCAACAACACGGTCACGTTCGTTTAATTCTATTTACTAGCTTCTGATCGCATACTTCAAATACTTAACCCTATTATTATTAATCGTATGGCGTATTTAAATAAACATTTCAAATGACTATACAGGGTGGAAAAAACGAACTCCTTAAATATTGGGAATAGCAAATTCTGCATTTATGGAATTAAAACTAAATTATGTGATAAGAACTAACTACATCAGCTGTATCAGCTGTTACATTGGTGACCTCACTACACGTTGACGAAAGAGCTGTAGGCGCATCAAATATATAAAAAAAAAACTTTGTTTCATTTCCAGGAGCCACGTTCAAACAACATCATGTACCAGTTCCCTCTCCACCGGATATCCTACTGCGCAGACGATAAAGGCGCGAAGAAGTATTTCTCGTTCATCGCTAAGGGCAACGAGCAAGATGGCGCCGAGAGGCACGAGTGTTTCGTTTTCATCTCCACCAAGCTAGCGTCGGAGATCACGCTCACTATTGGGCAGGCGTTTGATTTGGCTTACAGGTAAATAAATAAATTAAGACTGCGTCGACTATAACGCTGGACTTATATTGTAATGGGGTCATTCCACCGTTTCGGGTGTCACACTGAATTCATTATAATAAAGTTTATTTCATTGTAATAAGGAACTAGGAAATATCTTACGAATGGTCTACTATTTGGATCTTTTCATCACTAACGAGTCACAAAGAAGTAGCTACGGTAGAATGACCCAATGGCAGATTAACCTAAGCCCTTTGCCGAACCTCGTTCGAAAAAAATAAAGAGATAGTGATGTCCTAATATTTAATTTTACCGGTCCTTTCACGGTGCTTTTATGTCGAGTATATCTCGGGCAAAAAATGTTATTGGCATTAAAATTCAATCTGTATTCAAAAAATGCAGCGTAATGCAGTGGTTGCCACTGTCATCTGTTAATTACCGGTTTTTACATTACAGGCGGTTCATGAATGACAACGGCAAATACATCGAGATGCAGAAACTCTCGCTACAGAACAAAAAGTTAGAGCTGCAAATGAATGCGTACAAAAATCGCTTACAGGTAAGTGTACTGTATTTATAACGTACACATAACATGTTTACATATATAATAAAAACGTTGTTTACGGTTTTTATGAACGTTACAAAGGTACACCTAGAAAAACAACAACAGAAAAGAAACATATAGGACACTGTCGTGGTTTCTTAGTCATACTAAATTGATTCCATATTTGATTTGAAGACAGTGGCCCACCCTCAAACGTCAAATACAAAATCTATCTTCATCTATAGGGGCTTCTAAACGGGCCATATTTTCACTGCAATATGTGACCGGCAACTATTGGTGTCCTTCTCTTACTCGTATGTTAGAGAAACAACCAAAACCAACCAACCAACCAATAGTTGCCGGCCACATATTGCAGTGAAAATATGGCCCGTTTAGAAGCCCTTTATGACATGACACAAATATACATGGTATTTGGATCTTACTTTACCGGTAAATACAAAAGTTATTGTTTAAATTACAGGAGCTATCAAAAATCACGTACAAAGACGATCTGTCCTCATACCTGGCGCGGAACAACATTGCCGATATCACGGAATTCAAGGCGCCAGCTGACTTGGACAAGCAGATCGCTTCTCTCACTCTTGCTAACGGGTTCAGCGCCATGAATGGCAGTAAATCCCCAGAAAATGGCAATGGGCATGGAAATGCGAATGGTAAGAAGTCTTTTTTTTTAATTTCATTTTACTCCAAGAAGGGAGGGAGGCCTTTGTTGGCAGTGGGACATTACTAATGGGCGGACGTCGACGACGAATTAAGTCAAAATAATGTCAAACGATATCCGTAATATGGATATGACTACAATTGATTAAAAAAAAAGAGAACCTAACTGCAAAAAAGTTATAAAAATGTATTATTGAATTAGTTAACCCTTTATTTGGCGATGTATATTGTGGTATACATACCATAACATTCACTTTCATATCTTTATTGATATTTTATTTTTTTGCTGGATTAAAATCCAAAGAGGCTTGAATCCATGACTTTTTTTTATTTTTGGCAAATAAAGGGTTAATCCTATTTTTTTCTTAATTAGGTATTTTCAGGAATTCCTTTTATAGTTCACTATATCTACTTATATAGGGAAAATGACCTCTCCGCATCTACAGACGTAAGAGGGGCGTATTCGTAAAGAGATACTTCAGTATTTTCGTAATATACAAAATATGTACTGATTTATAACAAAAACTGCGTATATTTTTACACATACATAAAAAAGTCTTATCCATCTTGCGCTTTCGTCACCATATTGTATCCGTTGTCCGCCCATTAGACATTCATTACAGATGGATCAAAAATTGTATTATGGTTATTAGAGCACTTTTAGCGGCGGCTACTCTTATGACTATACATTTTGAACTAAGATTGTTAACCCACCATAAAACCCTGTCATGATGACCTACATTAGGAACATGAACTAAATTACGTAAAAAACGAAGCAGCGACTTTCATACTAAGGCTTAGCAGTTAAAATCTGTGACCATACTACTAATACATACAGGCCAATTTCACTAGTAATAATTCTACTGTAACTGACAGAAAATTAAGTTTTAGGAACAGATTTATAATGTTAAAGGGTTTTTTATATATTATTATTAGTGCTAGAAAAAATATAAATTTTGTCTCGTTTATTTTCAGGGCAAGACACACTGTCACATAATTCGTCTACAGACACGTTCAACTCGAGCAACGACAATAATTTGCTTTTGTCTACGCCTCCGCCCCAGCACAACGGAAAAGTTAACTTCGGCTCTGGGTGAGTAAACGACAAAATACCGATTAAAACCGGTTTTTTACAACATGCCTAGATGGTTTGGCTGAGTCACCACTTCCGTTTAAATTAATAAATCATGAATTCGGATGACCAGGGTTCGGAGTTTTCATAGCACGGTAAGACGAAAGAGAGCTGTGGAGTGGACATCAACATTAGAATTGAACTCTTACTCATACTCATTTGTTTATTTAGTTCCAAAATGCTTTTATATTCGCCCTCAGCCCCTGGGTAAAGCTGCTAAGCTAAGTTTAGTAATGAAAGATTACAATTTTAAACAAAGTGATTTTCATGTATATACCTAGTCTGGCCATAAGTTCTGTAAATGAAATTTAAATCTATTAAAAAAAAAACGAGTTTCAGAAACCTGTTATGTAGTACATCAATCAAAACCTTATTGTATATAGAATAAAAATAAGCGTAATTTGTATTCTTTACTATTGCAATCATTTGATGAACGAGCTTCAAGCATTCCATTCGGGGTAGGAAATCATGGGTCAAAACACGCACGGCCACGATACTGATAACGGCTACAACTTTTGTAAGAGTTCTCGTATTGAGTCGAAATTTGCGTGACATATTGACCAGACTTTTATGTTTAAACCCTGATACAAATGTATTTCCAAGCAACTAAAGATCCTCTTATACACCGGTCAATCTTCGTGTCTCATTAAATCGACCCTAAGATTTCGCATCAATTTGCAGCAATAAGAAAACAGACTAAACTTTGAGCTTCATAAGCTGGTTTTTGAGTGTCGTTAAGAAAATAATACTGGTCTCTAAAGATACCCACAGATAACAGAATTCATAATATTAAACAACAAAAAAATCTTAGTTAACAAAAACTAACCTTTAAACCGTTTTCAAAAAGTGAAATTTTCAAAATCCTCGTGCGTGTTTTAATCGGTTCCGGCCGTGAATGTTAGAAGATCGTATCGGAAATTGCGGCGACAATGTGGAATGATTATTAGTTCTTAAAAATGTACATTAATTAAGCTTTTAATTTGTGTATATTATGAAATTAAGAAATAAACAGAAGTTAGTTTTATTTGACTAAACCTTTGTGACAGAACTTATGGCCAGACTAGGTATTATTTAATATTAATCTTGCAATGTTATGAATATTAAAAGTGAAAGTCATTATCATTATACATATTTATAGTAAAATTTAATATTGCAATTAAATAAACGAATGAGTATGACTAGTATGAGTATGAGTAAGAGTTGAATTTTAATGTTAATGTCCACTCCACAGCTCTCTTTCGTCTTACCGCGCTATGAAAACTCCGCACCCTGCCCATGACAGTAAACAATTTATTTAGGTCTAATTAGGTCTGCAATATTATAAAATTAAATTATATATTATAGGTAAATTTAATTTACCACACAGCCTCATACGTTATGAAAGCTGTACAAATTACAATTATTTGTCACTATTACGAAATATATCATCATTCATCACTCATCAGTATGGCGATTATAAGTTAGTAAAGTGGTCCATAAAGTCGGATCGTGAAACTAATATGTACCAGTATTTCAGTTTCCCAAGTAGTGTGAAACGATTCGTGATACTTGGTAAATTTATACCCTTAGTGTTAATTTAATTATTGTTTGATTCCAGCAAACTCTTGGGGGATTTGTCGGGCAAGAACCCCGTCGTAGGCACCAAACTTGAGGGTCTGCTGCTCAACTCTGATTCAGACAGTGGTAAGCAACATATTTGAAAATATACATTAGGTTTAGTTGATTTTAGCTCGCGACGTTGCCCGGGTATAGTTCATTTATAGATTCTCACACGCCAAACTCTAGTCTAGCTCTACTGCTGAAATTGAAGTTCGCAGCTCCGATTCTTCATCTTCTGACATTTTCAATCAAAACTTTAAGTGTGTGAAAAGTTATCCGAATGTTCTGATTGACTGCCTCGGTCTATTCTCTAAGATGAAAAAAAATACGGTTCCCATATGGAATCCCTAATCGTCATTTGTCCTAATGCATCGTTTGTCCCAACTTTCGTTTATCCTAAAAGCATCTCCGATTTAATTAAACTTTTTTGTGTTGTTATAAATACAACCTTAACCTAACCGAACCGAACTTAAAAAGTTTCCTGACTCATCTGAGAACCAGTTTAGGGCAGATGAAAATTCGGACAGTCACCGAGTGTTCCGATGGACACCCGAAAAATACAATATTTATATAATAAATACTAGCGGCCCGCCAACGGCTTCGCCCTGCTGCAAATTTATGACTTTCCCGGTGGATTTTTTAATTATTTTCTTTCTTAAGAACCTTGTCCTGACAATGACGAACACAACAAAAAATTAATCAACCAAATCGGTTCAGTCGTTCTCGAGTTTTACGCTTAGCAACACATTTAGCGATTCATTTTTATTATATTGATAGGCTGGCTCGGCTATCTCTGCCAAACTTCATTCAGATCTGTAAAACGTTTCAAAACGTTTGAATAACAATATTATAGCGTATATGTTGCTATTTTCGCAGATTTCGACCCGCGCGCGTTTGAATCGGACCCGACGCCGCGTTACTCGGCGCCAGCGCCGGTTGAACAAGCCGTCACTCCCACACCGCCGCTGCGTAAGTATATACATAACATAACCCAGGCTTACTTTGATCAAATAAAACATAAGGCCAACGTTGTGTCGTATCAGGTGAAAAGGCTGGCAGAGAAGAGAGTACTGTGGCAATTATTTCACCGACAAGAACATAACTTTTTGAGGATGAACATAAGCGGTCTATATATGTTTGCATGCTCGCATGTTTGTTGGGTCGTAGGGTAGGGTAGGGATATTTGGTAGAGGTGTACAGGCAAACCTAAAACGGTTGAAAATTATGCAGTAAATAACAAATTCAACTGAAAGTAGGTACATCCGAAAGAGCCAGGGATTCTAGCCGGTTTCGGCTTCAGGGCTGTGTGCCTACTATATACTACTAGGCTACAAAGTATTTTTGAGCATTACATAGTAAAAACTTGAGCGAGACCGATATTTACAAGTATACCGATATTTACGATATTAAATTTGAGCGAGACCAGTATCAAATCTGTTTTTTTTAAATAGATAGTATGAAACATATTTAAAATATCTTTTAAGCATGTTATTTTAAATTCTGTTTAGGATATTATAAAAAAATTATAAATATTGTTTATCATAATAAGTCAATTGTTTTCTTTTCTACTTTTCAGTGGCGCCTCCACCAAAAGCGTCGAAGCGTCATAACACGCCACAGCAACCGCACACCCCTCAACCCCCCACTCCCCAACATACCCCCCAGCACCCAGTTCAAAACGGGAGTGACCTCTTCGGCTCAACTCCGTTCTCGGTTCCGAACCAAACCTATTCTCCCCCTATAACCTCCCCCTTCGCACCGACAGCCAAAACAAACCAACCCAACTACGATATAAGCGACTTTAATCTCCAAACATCGGTTTTCAACAACACTACGTCGTTCACAAACGGGCTGAGCGGCTACGATCCCTTTGATACACAGAAAAACAACAATATTTTTGGAAATGGGTTCGGAAATACATTTAACGGCTTTGGTAATCTCAGCGAGAAACAGACCGTCGAATTGGGCAGCAATTTCAACGGGTTCCTAGACAAAACTATTTCGGAGATGAAGGTAACCGTCATTTATTTATTTTTTCAATATTTATAGACGGTAAATGAATAAATAGAACAGTGTTAGGTAATTATTGATTTCATAAAAATGTTTAATTAACGGAATTCAATATAAGTGAGGCCCCCCAATAAAGAAAAGTAAATTTAAATTAAAAAGAGCACTACTCCCAATATTTTCGTTAGACGTTTCATAATTAAGTATTAAGTATTGTTTGCTTTGTTTTATACAGCTCGACGAATGGTGAGTTGTAATTGTAATTTGCCATATCATTAACAGTTAATTTTGATAGGTAAATAGGTTTACATCAGTGAATTTAAGCGAGAAAAACGCTATTATAAATCGAACGTCGAGCGTAATTTTTACGCACGCTTACGAATTCGGTTAAATTTTTTGAGCTTATAATGAAGTTTCGCTTGTAATTCCATAGAAACAAAAATAAAAACAAATAAAAGGATTTCTTCGAAAATTTTACACTAATGTTTGGCTCTATGCTTGCTATGTAAGTTTAACAGTGAATATACTCGTATGAGCGGATCTTCTCAAAAGCCCCATTACCATACACCTATAACTTTATCGAGTGGCATCATCAATTTTTTGTTTATTTTTTCCAGGATGGATTCAGCAGAGGAATCGCCTTTGGAAACGATGATTTTTCAATAGACAACCTTGACCCTCTGAAGAAGAATTAAGCTGAAACTGTTTAAGAAATTAATAAAATAGACAAAAATTATAGTTAATAAAAATATTGCTTTCATCCACACAATTTCAATCTAATTAATGCAAATTACAAGAAAACAATATAAATTTTAGTTACTAAGTGTTGCGTGGATTTAAACGATATTTTAAAATTTAATAGCTGTGTATTGCCATGTGATTGGATTGTATTAAAAAAGTTATCTTATTAGTGGCAACATTTATGATTAGTTACGAATCCTATTTAAATTCCATATCAAAATTATATTTATCCTTGAAGAATCTCAAAAACCGGCAGTGTGTAAAGACATCACTGATTTAAAAAAAATAGGTTAGATTTTGGTGATATAATATAGATAATGCGCGCATGAGTACGCTCAATGTCATTCCAAAAGTGCCTTACATACGATAATAACGTTTTTGAGTAATTATACAATATTATTAATGTTTTTGTTTTTTCTTGATTTACAATGCATGTAGTTTCACCAGTAAATTTTTAGCTAAAATATATTTTGGTAGAAATTGCTGCCCAAACTGTGAAAACGGTTATTTATACGATGGTAAGAAAAGATACCCAGTTCGAATAAAATTTGAAGATCGCCTCAAATTATTCTGTGATAATTCTTTTCAAAGTTGAGGGACTTCAATATGTATATTATAAAAAAACGTCCAAACATGACTGAATTTTATTGGCGGGAATAATATCATCGCTTTTAACCAGATGTAAATAAATAATATAATTTAAGGTCATTTATATACATTTGTATTAGTGGACGGATGACATTGTAGCTTTTAAGGGTCAACATTCCATGAACTTTTTTAATTAATAACGAATTATGTAACTATTTTTACTCCTGATAATTATACACAAAATATTTTTATTAATAGATGTATATAAAGTGCCCGTAATAAACTGTTGTATCGCATTGTCTCATTAGTGGAATATTATTTTAAGTATTGTGTACACTAATGTAACTTTAAGGCCAAAAAATACATATTGTGTATTTTTAATAATAAAATTTACGTTTATAATTTGTTGTTTTAATTGTTATCGTTAATAAGGTAATAAATCTACTATACAGATCAATACTAGTTATCGAGTTACTGCAATGGAGGATACAAAGTCAGTACCTAATGAACAGTCTATTGATATCGGAGGCCAATTCTATAAAGTTTCGTGTTTACAATGCTGCTGGTGTTAAGTGGCCAAATGTGGCGTTATCTTTGAAAAGGGACCTTATTGTCGATGGCGCTTCCGCCATTATTAACGATGATCCGATATAAATATAATGTCGCGTAACGCAGTGCGGCGTAAGCGCTATCGACAATAAGGTCCCTTTTCATAGATAACGCCACAAATTTGTTTTGGCATTACCTACTCGAGTTTCTACCAGTTATTTTACAACTGCTAACTAGCTTTAAAACTGTACTTGATAATAGGCTAGTTGCCTCTGTTTTAAAGTAGGTCTCAAGTTATTAATTATTGTCCGATTAGATGAAAAAAAAAATCCCACATTTTTTTAGGACCTACAAGACCGCAAAACTTTATTTTAAAAGTTTAGTTTTCGTTAACGGGCGAAAACGCTTACAGCCATATTAGTCTATAGATTATCTGTGCTGTGACGTCATACGGGCCGAAAACAAACATTTGTTTGACAGTTGACGAGAGCATTTGACATATACCTAGATAAACATTTATCATTTTCGAAACCTCGATACTTTTATTAATAAAAACCATGACTTCCACCAGTTTACATGGAAAATATAGTAAGTGTACGACCTGAGTGGACGCTCGAAGCGGGGCGTTGAGCGGGGCGGGCAGCGTCGCGGGCAAGCGTCCACCACATTCGTGCAGCGTCCACTCAGGACACCAGTATGGGTTTCATTTGTTTAACATGCACGCCGCACGCCCCGCCCCGCTGCACGCTCAACTCGAGCGTCCACTCAGGCCTTAGACTTACAAAAACACACAGATTAGGTTTTTACTAATATTAAAACGACTACGATCATAACACAACCTCAAAAGTCCATGAGTCATAAATGACAATGTCATGTCACAGCACAGGGGCTCTACTCGCTCTACTTTGAAATCAGTAATTCGAACTTCGGATCGCTCCGTCACTTTCTTGCGAATTAGTGACGCGTCGAGAGCAAAAGGGATAGCAATAGACGAAGTTCGAATTACGGATTTCTAAGTAGAGCCTCAGAATACTTGCAGAATATACCATTGCGAATTTCACTCGTATAAGAACCGACATGAAGTTTGCTTAAGGTCCTATGACGTCACAACATGCCCGACAGCGTTTTCAGAGTTCAAAATAAAAAATAAAAATAGCAGCGTTTTACCTTACAATAAAACGCTTATTAAGCGAAATACCTTATTCGAAGCCTAAAATAATATTTGAGAGTGGCAACACTGTTTGTTGAATGACGTAGTGGTTACTGATTGGCTGACATCTCCCGCCCTTTCCCCCCTACTTCACAAGTTTCGCTTTTCTACCACCAGGGGGCCGCGGCGCCTAGGTGGAAAGCGCGGCCTCATCTATCATTGGATCTCAAAGATATATTTATTTAACTACAGATGTAAACGACTTTGCAATAAAAAACAGAAATATGCCTATTTTACAATTTATGCATGTAAAGTGAACTACAAGTGAGTGAAAGTGAAGGTGTAAAACATATGTGCGGGTGCAAAAAATGTACCCACAACTTGGCACATAAAATAAATGTGGTTTATTGCAAACAAAGTTTAAAAGTTACGCCAGGCAGAAATAAAAGTATAGGCTTCGAATAAGGTATTTCGCTTAATAAGCGTTTTATTGTAAGGTAAAACGCTGCTATTAAGCTCCAGTACCGTTATTCGAAGCCTAAAATAATATTTGAGATCTGTCTGTTATCGCCTGGTGGTCAGACGCCAATGTGATCTTTGTACTTAGTGACAATTGAAACTGAAGCAAGTATTGAGTGCACCTGCACTGCACATAGCGAGTGTTTGTACACTATGAAAAAACTGTGAAAATAACAAGATGTACCCGTGTGATTATGGGATAATGGTACTGCTTCACGTTGTGAAAAAGGTAAGACAAGGTTTATTGGAACAGAAACCACAATTTGTAAACAAAGAAAATATATTGATAACACTTAATAAAATGTTTTTCATTTACTTAATCGATAACCTTCTACATGAAACATTCGTGAACATACAGGCACTAAGTGCCTAAATATATCCAGAAAAAGAATTACAATCACTTGACACGTTAGTTAATGATTTCTGTATTAGTATACATATTGTAACATGACCTTTATTATTATTATTAGGTAATGGTAATGAATTACATGATGAATATAAAATCCTCAGTTGTTTTTATACATTGAATAACATGTAGATTGGTTAATTAGGTACTGGGTTAAAATAGTTACTAATAATTGGAACAGAACTGGAATCAGAATTAGATTGTTTTATTTCTCTGCAGTAAAATTTCTTAAAAGTATTTTGCGAGCGCCAGTTGCCGCGAGCTAGAATTTCGTCTAAAGGACAATCCTGAACCCAACTTTTCGAGGCTACTGCTGGACGCACGCTGCCGGGGCTGGCCCGAATGCCTGCATCCAGGAGCACCTTTTTGACCCAGTTCGCGACAACTGTCCGCGACGCTGCCTTAGGGGCACCACATACAGTTAAAAACAATGAGTTGCTTTTACACAAATTACGCCTGTCGGCTGAGAGTGAAATCACTTTGTTGATCCAGTATACTGAATCTAAATTTTTACAATCTTTATTTCTTAATAGTCGCCATCCCGACTGTCTATAAGTAGCAGTGTCTGTTTTAGACCCGAAAATTGGCCAAAAAGTGATATAATTTTCGTCGACAAAATAATTATCAGGGCCAATAGCTAACAAGGTAAGGTCATGGACCCTGCGTCCCGAGCACAACAAAAGCAAGATTGCGGCCCTTTTGGAGCACTCGAATAGATTTTCTTCGTTAATGGGGTGGCTTTGTAACCACCTTACTAGTACTTCGGTATCCCATATGGGGACTTTATTTATTTTAGGATTCATATTAGAAATAGCTTTTAACGCATGCTTTACGAGCACATGTGAGCTTAAACTAATACCATGATTAGGACCGCAAAGTGTGACTATCGCGGATTTATATACCAAAATAGTACCATAAGATAAGCCTTGAATGTGGTGTAAGTCTATCAGAAACCTAGCTAAATCAGAGCCAGAGGGGTTATAAATGTTTACTTTAGATTTGTGGCACCACGAGCTCCACCTATTCCAGGCAGGTTGATAAGTTTTAAGGGAGGATTCTCGCCAACTAGCACGTAAAATATTCTTTTGGTCTTGCGACCAATCTTTTACACTTTCAGCCCACCCCCACATTTCCACACCTCTAAGGTCATTGCCTGGACCTTGAGCGGTGGACGGCCCGTGGCTGTATCTATCAGTACTCGATCCAAGTTTCGAATGGTAAACGGGGGGGCTATTGATCGGTTTTTCAGATCGGGTCTCCAAAATACTTTTGGCCACCGTGGGGCTACTATCAAGTACGTGCCTGCTGAGGTGTTCAGGTGGGCTAACACTCGAGGGAGTAGGAACGGGGGAGGGAATAGCCAGGCCAGTTGGTAATCCCAGGTCTGGCTGAATGCATTGTGGAATTGGGCTTGTTGATCGGTTACGTCCAGTGAGACGTAGTTGGGGACTACGTGAGCTGTCACAGAGGCAAATAGGTCTATGCAAGGAGTCCCCCATTTTGAAAATATCATCGCTGTTATCTCGGGAAGGAGATGCCATTCGGGTACGGGACATAAGCGAGACAATTGATCCGCTTCGGTGTTGAATCTCCCGGGGAGGTAATGAACCTCGATAAGAATGTTGTACAAGTCTAGGAGATAAAAGATTTCGTAACAAAGATCCATCAAGGCGGTGGATCTCGTCCCGCCTTCGTTTCTCAAATACGAGACTACGGTCTTGTTGTCGCTCTGAATCATTAACGATGAGTTGGACAGGTACAGACAATGACCTTTTAAGGCGTATAGCACGGCCCGCATTTCTCGTTGATTGGAGTGAATATTTGCCTCTGCGCGAGACCATTTTCCCCAAATTCTCATGTTGTCTATCTGGGCTCCCCAAGCTAGCTCTGAGGCATCGGTCACCAGATAATGGGACACTGGGGGATGATGAATACTCGAGTTGCTGTGGACATTGGCAAGCCACCAATTCAGTTCGATTAGAGCTTTTTGAGGAATCGGGAAGCGATAACGGGGGTTCTGGTAAAGTAGGGACTGGCAGTGTTTTAACAAGGCCCGATGGTTCAGGCGCCCACGCAAGACTGGGAAACTGGCAAAGTTTATAGAGCCCACAATGCTCTAAATTTCTTTTAGGTTTGCCGATTTTCGTTTCCATAGTACTTTTAACCTTTGTTTTAGGTCGAAACATTTCTTTATTGGAAGATATTTTAGGTTGGAATGCGGGTTCCAACAAATCCCCAAATACTCTATCGCCCTTTGAGGGCTTAAAATTGACTTTTCGTAATTTATTTGCCAGCCCAATTTCTGGAGAAGCTGCACAGTCTCCATACCTTGCTTTTTTAAAGCGTGAGGGTTCTGATTTGCTAATAGGAAGTCGTCGAGATAAACTAGGATGCGAATCCCTCTGTCTCTTAAGACTTGGGCTACCCAATTGGTCAATGTGGAGAACATTTTCGGAGCACAAGCCAACCCGAATGGGAGGCATGTCATTTGCACTAGTTTTCCGTTGAAAATCAACCGTAGGAAACGTTTGTGACTTCTTGCAACTGGCAGGTGGAAGTATGCATTTGCCAAGTCTATCTTTATGAGCCAGTCCGATGGCTGTAGGAAAGTGGGTATTCTGTGCATGTTCACAAGATGGAATTTTTGAACGGGGAGATACCAGTTTAAATTTTTCAAGTTGAAAATGGGGCGGAAAGTTCCATCGTTTTTGGGCGTCAAAAACATTGGGGAAATAAAGCTTGGGCTGCGGGTCGCAGGTTCCAACGCTCCCATTTTCAATAGTTTTTGAATCTCTAGATCCATTTCTTTTGAGAAGGGGGTTTGTACATTGCTCGAACTTGGCAAAAACAGTGGAGGTTTTATGACAAAAGGGATTCGAAAACCCTTGAATCAGCTTTATCAAGGTTGGAGGGGCCTGCAGAGACTCCCATTCCCTTACAAAGTTTGATAGCTGACCCGCTTGAAACGTGTTCAAGTCAGAATTTTCGTTTCGGCGGGTACTCCCTGCGCGGGACATTGGGACCTGAATTTCTACCCTGGCTACGGATGGGTTGTTGATAAGGGCCTGGATTTCGGATACCTTTTGATCGACTAAGCTTCCCCTGAGGGTTTGTGGGTGGTCTTTGTGGGCGAAAAATGTTCGGCCAACTCATATGACAAGTGCCTTGCGCAGGCGGAGGACCATAAGGTCTGGGCATAGACATATAAAAGTTACTTGGATCATAAAAGCCCTGCGGGGGCAGTTTTTGAGTATAATTCGTTTGACTAGGACCTGCTTGCGCAACAGGTTTGGTTTGGTTTAACGTGCGTGTTGGCCAAAACACTTTAGATCTGCCGCCGTGTTTCTCAATAGCCGCCGAAAACTCCTCTTTTTGGAACAGATACTGAGAACTGGGCGGGATTTTTCGTAAGGTCTCTTTAAAAAAATTATCTTTTACTGAGCGTAGAATTGCGTCCCTTCTTTGCTGAATGAGATCAGCGCGATGCCCACATGCTAATTGGAGAAGATCGTTAGAAATTTTTTGAAAATTGCCTTCTATAAAAACTTCTTTTAGCTTATTCTGTAAGGATTCTGGGGACAACTCTGTCGTAGAACGAGACCACGACAACAGGGACTCAAAAGCGGAATCAGCTGCTTCACTTTGTTTTATGAGAGCCAGTGTTATTGAAGCAAAACCTCGCTCAGTGACACTCAAATTCAAAAACTTATCAAAGGGCTTTATTTCTTCATTTGACTCTAGATCGATAAAGGCTGGTTGGGAACAATATTGCTTTTGCACGTCAGAATAACGAACACTTGACCAATTTTCGGAATCAAAATGGTGGATCGAGTTTATGAAACTAACGTGAGCGGTTGAGGATTTGGGTATTGCTGGTTCTTTTAAGACAGTGTTTAATGACAATTTTAAAGCATTTACTGTTTCACCGGAAGTCGGTGACTCCTCTGCATTATCGAAATACAAGTCACCACTCACGTTAGCGTCAACTACATCACCTATTTCAGAAGAATTTGCCATTGGAGACAAAGGGGCCGATGATTGCCACATGTTCCCAACAAAATTTTTGATCTCACTGACCTGTTCAGATAAAAGGCGAATTGCCTTCCTGTAATCATTAGGCCGTCGTCGCTTACTTTTGCTTCCCGACTTGGGCTTTCTAGCTTTCCTTTTGGAAGGCTTTTTTGACGGCGGCGCAGTCGGTGGTTGCTGCTGCGACGTAGTCGCAACGGATGTCAGCTCTTCATCAGATTCTGATGACGAACTTGAGCTTGAACTTGAGCTAGAGTCCGTCATATTCTGTAAAATAAATTTATATTAAAAATTCGAACGGTAAAACCGTTAAATATTTAAATTATTCAGTACTTACAAAAAATTCCAATTTTTGTAGTGAACCGTACGTTTCGACAAACAGAACGCCAATGATAGATGAGGCCGCGCTTTCCACCTAGGCGCCGCGGCCCCCTGGTGGTAGAAAAGCGAAACTTGTGAAGTAGGGGGGAAAGGGCGGGAGATGTCAGCCAATCAGTAACCACTACGTCATTCAACAAACAGTGTTGCCACTCTCAAATATTATTTTAGGCTTCGAATAACGGTACTGGAGCTTAATGAACAATTTTTAAATAAAAAATATGTAGCCATCTTACACTTTTAATATCTGAAATCGATAAATATTGGTTTCTTAAGTCTAATACTAAAGAAAATATTAATTTATTAAGCCAAATTTAATATGAGGCAAGTAGCCTATTGGCCTATTATCGGTCAGCCAGACCTCACGCTTGTTTTTTGAATCAGAGACTTCAAATAGGCTAAGTCCCATTTGTTCCATGGTACTAGGTACGAATTTTGAACATTACACCATGGCTTACTACACAATGCGATGCGATCAATTGGAGCTACACACCAACTACACCAAACCATGCAAACTTAAAACATCTCGCAATACATCTAAGCTAGCCGTGCAGCGTCACTTTAGTACCATATCCACACTAATAAACGCGACCCAGACCAAACGATAGAAGAGATGGAGTACGCATAGCCGTTGGTATTTATCTCGCTTACTCTTTATTGGTTATTTAAAATGAAATGTTAGGAAATCGTAAATTTAATAAAACTGTGGTAAAACCAAGCAATCTCATTTACGAAAACGTAAATGTAACCCTTCATGGAAATCTCCACCATAATTATGACATCGCACGCTAACAGGGGCACGTTTTATAAAGCTACAAGTAACAATTTTACAGGTCTAAACTGGCAACACTGCTCAAATAGCTGAGGCCCGTTTCATGAAGCTACAAATTACAAATTACAAGCGGAAGTCTCTTTCTAACTCCTTTTGCTAGAAAGAGAGTTCCGCTTGTAGTTTGTAACTTGTAGCTTCGTGAAACGCTATCAACGCTATGGCTTGTACTTTGACAGAGGGGAAATGGTGCCACTGCGAATGCCTACTCCCTTCCGTGTTGCCAAATACCTAAATACTAAGTTGTGCTATAGTACACTACAAATCATTGCGCAGCAGTCGAACTTAATAGATTAAGTAATAGTATATCAAACAAACACACACTTTAGTAATTTATAGAATTTCATTAGAAGCCATTAAATACGAAATTAACAAAGCAAGTTTTTTGTTTAACTCACTAAATACTAAGAACCGGTAATGACCTTTTGAAAACCGGTACCGCACACGACTCACTCCACTCACTCACTACAACTGTCACTTGTTGTTGTTGCTGTCGTCGCAAGCGAAGTTTCGCGAGCGAGAGTTTTAAGATAAATCATCATATTTCTCTAAGCAAAAGGCCTTCACAGTGAAAATTATGTTCTATATGTAATCAAAATAATTTGTGACTGTATTCCGTAGCAGTATTGGTGGTGATATCTCAGTATTAGGGCAAAATGGTTGACTTAAGCGGTGGCCAGGACGGGCCGTTGGAGCATGCATTTTCTAATTCAGTTTTCATCGTTCCTGGACTCGTCGTGGTCACTTTAACAGGTAAATAATTCAATTAAATCCTCTTTTCAGAGTTCCGGCTGTTTCAAGGCAGGACATCATGTTTTTTGTTAGTATAGCAGCTAATTCGACACGGTTAAATTCTTTCTTCATTGCATGTTATGTTCCATTAAACCAGCGGAGCGTAACTTGCGTTATTAAATTTAAATGTACCTAATCTGTCACCTGCACGCTTAGAAATATTCAATACACACCATGATTTGTTTACTTATCACAGTAGTATTTCATTTATTAAAATTCAAAGTGTAGTTTATGTCACTTTGTTTACTTTATTGTTGTTTGTTTGTTTGTTTACGTTATTGTGTACTGTTGCTTTCTTGTAAGATTTTGGCTCTTTAAAGATTTATTTTATTTGTTACTCTATCATTGAAGTATCATTGAAAATATACATTTGGTAAGTAGTTCTTTCTAAATAAATACATGCTTATAACAGTATCATGAGAAATATTACCTCACCATAACAAAATAACCTTCTGTGTACGCAATAAATGATTCTAAGTGTATTGGTAGCCTTTTTTGCCCTAGGCACTACTGTGTGGCACTACCGTACCAATTTTATTTGAAATAAAAGCAGTTTAAGTGTCAATAGAGCTCCTATTTCTGGGTGTTCTTGGCCCTTAGGGCCTGCTGAAGATCTAACATAACCTAAACCTACCTCATTATGATATTAATATTGACCAGTTGTGCCATTTTGTTGTGCCACGGGGAATACACTATAGGTAGCTGTTGAAAATATATTTTAAAATAGCTACAATAATCCGGCTGCTGCTATATTGAATTTTGATTACTGTCATAACTTTCGTGACACCAACATTAAGACAAATCGATTGACATAAGAATCATCAAAATCGGTCCACGCGTTTAGTTTCTAGAGCGCCACAAAGTAACAAACATACATATATAGGCTGATAAACACATTACCCTCCTTCGGCAGTCGGGTAAAAAGGAATCCATTCAGACGCAAGCTAATTTGAACGGGATAGTTTTTAGCTAGATTTCATGAAAATCGACTTGGCCGTTTAATAATTATCGCGTCTGAAAGAAAGGGTAGCCTTTACATAGTTAACGGGAATTTAATCCCCTCCCTCCCCTCACAAAAAAGAGAGATGTTATTCAGGGACACAATATATAAGTTTTTGGTGTGTCTGTCTTTGGCATCGTAGGGTGACGACACCAATGATGGACACTTTTAGATGACAGGCACCAGTAATGGACACTTCACTCTTAATTCAAATTTCACACGGTCATAAATTGATTGTTGCAAAACAAATGAATAACCCTTATCTTCTGTAAAATAAGAATCAAGTGTCCATCATTGGTGCCTTGTCCATTACTGGTTCGAACACCCTAGCTCGCAAACTGACGGACCATTCCGGATGCAAGTTTTTTAAAAGAAAGCTGGTTTAACCTTGTAAGGCCCAAGCTAAAATTATGCTATTAGATCTAAACGCCCAATGTTAATTCTAATGTACAATATCTCTACATGTACTTGCGGCCCAAGAATAATTTATAATAAGTAGTTACTGTACATTGCAATGTACATTGGGCGTTTACTTGTGGGTAAAGCCCAATTTGACTGGGTCTGAGTTACAAGTGATACTTTGTACATTGTGATGTACACTGGGCCTTACGAGGTTAATCGGGATGGTTCTTAGCTAGGTTTCATGAAAATCGGTCGAGCCGCTTAAGAGATATCAGCTCTGGAAGTTGGGCTCGCCATTATATCGGGGGTTCTTGGGTGTGATTCTCTCAAAAACGCTGTCGAACGAATGAACGAGTGAATGTCCAAGCGGCGAGTTTAAGTAGTCCCGTCAGAGCGAACAGAACACGATTAGCGCGCGCGGTTTCAATTTGGCAGCATGGCTTCTCGAACGTAATAGGCTGCGGGTCGGATGGGTCTACTTAAACTCGCCGCTGCGCTTTCGCTCGTTCGTCTGACCGACCGACATTTTTTGAGAGAACGTAAACACCGCAAACCTCAACTGATTTGCATATCACTAGTTCACTACATATCTTATTATAAAACAAAGTCCCCCGCCTGTCTGTATGTTCGCAATGATCTCAAAAACCACCTAACGGATTTTCATGCGATATTCACCATAAAGAAAAGAAAGTAAGAAAAGAAAGAAGAAAATGAAAAAATATTAATAATTATTATTATTATTATAAAGAAGTCGTCTCTGGCTCTCTGCCTACCCTCTTGTAAACAGGCGTGATTTAATGTATGTATGTATTCACCATAAGTTAGATATTTTTTCACGGAAGTTTTTTATGTATAACTTGCAGTTGCCCGCGGCTACGTCTGCGCAGAAAAATTAATCTTAGCCTATGTTACTCAGGGATAACGTAGCATTCTAATGGTGAAAGAATTGTCGAAATCTATCCAGTAGTTTGAGTTAATTCGTTACAAACAAATCTTTCCTCTTTATAATATTAAAGTGTAGATAAATTCTGGTATATGTAACAGTGTTACAGAAAACTCATAAACCGAAGCGAAGCGAGGGCGGTTCGCTAGAATTACAAATTATAATAAAGTAATGTAAAATGGCCTATTATCGTTCGCAACAGTGCCAATATTGTTAAATATACAATATATTTGCCATTCGTAAGTAAGTAATGTGAAACACTTGTGCAAACTTGCCTTAATACATTGTATTGAATTAAGTTGTTGGTTTAAACCATGAGCGATTAGCGATAAGGATTAATTTTGTAAATTTACACAGCTTTTCAACGCCGACGGATACTTCCTTACCACTGGAGGGTACATCCATAACTGTTGACACGGCAAAATTTTGGGATTATCCGGCATTTTGTTTTAGATTTTTTCCATTTTGTACCTACACTTATTTTTTCCCAAAACTAAGACGCTCTAATAGAGCCATTTGAGTCGCAACTCGCAAAGCCGTAAGTTCCGCTGGCGGTGTAAAAACGTAATGTTATGGACTTGTGACGACATCATTTTTAGTATGTCTTTTTTCTAAAACTTATTGTATGTACGCCACTTGCCGTTTAAAAAAGAATTTCCAAAACATATAAGATTGGCCTCGTCCTGGTAGGAAACGAGTAAATGGTTTTTTTTTTAGAATAGAATAGAATAGAAATAACTTTATTGAAAGTAACACAACTCGTAATATAGGTAGGTACTCAAAGACGACGACTCGACTTTCGAAGTTAACTGGAAGAGATCCCTTCGCCTTTGCACTACTTTTATTTCTGTAATTTTAATGTAGTTGTTTTGTTACATACATACTCAAATCGATGTCACGAAAGGAATTTTGAAAATTACTGTTACTTTTATATACGAACTTTAAGATAGCGTGCACTAGACTAGAAACGAATGTATACATATATGTATGTAAGTAAACACTTAATTGTACAAAACACAGATATTCAAAAGCACTATTTAAAGAATAGGAATTTACAAAGGCGAACTTTATCCCTTTGTAGCATATTAATCTTTGGTTCATAACTTTTATAACGCCGCTATCGCTCCCGCTCCCGCCGCCGCCTTTATCTCGCACCGCATATAAATTCGTAACGTGGCACCACGTTTCGATATAACATAGCATCTTATTGATAACCTACTGCAGTCGATATTTGATACAATAACATAATAAATTACCGACGCTTGCGCACATAACCTAAATACCTCAAAATGGCCGACATAGAAGCGGAGAATTTGGAAAATTTGAAACTTGAAGAGCTCTTGAAGAATGGGAATCCTCAGGAGATCAGGAAAAATTTGCTCGATATGTTGGATTCCCCGGATATCACTGAGGAGATGAAAGAGGGTCTCAGGATGATGCTGGAGGGGAACAACCCCAAAATTTTGGGGGGGAGTGGGCCGTGGCTGGCCATTTTGTTCGTGATACTTATATTCTCTATTATATGTAAGTGATTTTTGATTGTACTGGCTTTTTACCGAGAGTTCGTCCGCGTAGGGGTACCCTATGTCCGTCTCAGCTCTACCTCTGTACCTTTCACGTTATCAGTTGAGGCGACTGACCGTGGAGGCGGAACTAACAAACAAACAAGTACACTTTTGCGTTTTGTAATATCCTACTAATATTATAAATGCGAAAGGTGTGTTAAGCCCGATTTACAAGTGGACAGTGGACAAGTGACAGTGTATAGTACAGTAGTATAAACCGATCGGACAGTGGCGAGTCAAGTTCTCTGTGCCAGTGGATCCGAATAGAATCGCTTTCTATTTTCCATTCCACTGTCCTTGCCACTGTCCTTCCGCTGCAACGGCTGGACGGATTTGGATGAAATTTGAAATGGAGAAAGCTTATACCCTGGATTAACACATAGGCTACGGTAAAACCATATCGTCTTCGACGTGTTATCGTATGGCCAACGATATGATAACTCTTATTTACGTGACAGTCATGGCGGCCGAGTTAAAAACAATACCGAATCAATATGGTTCTACAGACTTGCATAAAAGCCCAGGCTGATTTGACTACACAGTATCTTATCTTATATTTTCTTATATCAAGCTATTTCTGTCCCACTGCTGGGCAACGCCTCCCTCCTATGATATGAGAAGAGTGTAGTTTTTAAATTAAAGAGCTTTTATAGGTATGTATAAAATTACAAAATCACACTGTACAAATAATAAAGTCTACGGAACTCTATGGACGCAAGTACCCGCACTTCTCCGGTGTTTTTCCTACGGAACCTTAAAGCTAAAACGATCATTCGTAAGCTTCATTTAAATCGCTGGAAACTGACATAGGTCGTTCCAAAAAACATAATTGTGCGAGATATGATATCTGTATATCGGCCACGTTGCGGACTTGCGCAAATCTATACCAGATACCAGATATTATGTATTACATGTTTATTGCGATATGGTATCAGCGAGCCAGTTAAAAACACAGCCAAGGAAAAGTATTCACGTACCTCCGCATATAACCCTGTCGCATTGACACGGCGTTGGATACGTTATTTTAACGATTAACAATTTTATGTTCGTAATCTGTTTTGTTATCTTAGAGTAAGGAAAGATACTATTTTTTTTTGTTGTTTATGCAATAAGATATACACGCACTAAAAGTTATGAGCTGCTGCAGCATAAAGTATCAACTTTGGTGAAATACTTACTAAAAATTGGTTTTTAATAAACATAAACACGCCCTTCCAACTTTTAAGACTCTATGTAGGTATATTGTTGTCTAAATACTAGTAAAAGGCTAGATAAGTACTATAGTTAGTTAGAAGGTTTAAGAATAGGTCAATAAGAGCCAAATTGACCCTTGATATTTATTTTATAACTATTTATGTGAGTGAAAGAGATAGCTAGCTTCAGCCGATACATATTATAGCAACAGATAATAATTTATATTATTTATTAAACGAATAGGTATAAAATTTGATAACAGCATTGTATATTATAAAGCCATCGGTGAAGGTTCATTATACTTTGCAACATATTGTTATCTGTTTATTAAATTGAGCTGCAACGTTTAATAAATCACTGTCCTTTGATAAATTATTAGTTTATCTAAAGGTGTCGACTAGATTACACGCCGGTAAGTTATCTTACAACAATTGCAAAATATACTCAATAATATCATTTATTCAACGAACTCGATAAGTTCTGAACGCATTTGACAATAAAAATAAATTGAAATTGTGAACGCATCCATAAAAATTAAAAAGGTAAACTTTCCATTCCCGCCAAAAACAGAAAAATGGCCGACGACGCGTTGGAGTTGGACGTCGAGGCGCCAAAACTCAACATCGCTGCCGCCATTGGCGACAAACTCTCCGAATCAATTAAAAACTTGGACGTGATGTCTATGCTTCATAAAATGATCGACCAAGTGCCGCAAGACGAGGATGCGGAAGGAGTCCAACAGAAACTGAAAGATGTTCTAGAGAAGTATAACTCTATGGGTGAAGACGAGAGGGAAGAGTTTACAAGTAAGATGAAGGAAGCCTTAGCAAGCAAGATTGCTCTAAAGCTAAAAGATCCCAATGCTTTTAATATGAGCGGTCTAGAAGACGCGATTCAAGATGCGATAAAATATCATCTTATGTTGGTTGGCGGAGCTATTTTTCTTTTCGTGATTCTCTTAGGTACGTTGAAACTGTTAGGATAATTAATAATTATTATCAATTGCTTAATAAATTATTAACAGATGTGTCAGAGCATGAATAACATCAAAACGCGTGTATTGACGGTAGCGGGTTTCGCCGACGAAGCAACTGGGCCAAAGTCATCATTATGCGTTTAACAATAGAGTTTGTATATGTGTGAGCACGTTAGGTATATATAATTTGTTTCGCTATTTGTCAGGCACTACGCCCGCACTACTTCGTTCCTGTTTATATCTGTTCTCTCAAGGGAATTTATTCGGAATATTCGGGCGGTAAAATTCTCTTTTCTTTTTCCGAGATTCAAGTTGTCTTATCAAACTTTGATAGCCGGCTAAGTATTAAGATTACAATCTCGATTTAAACAAAACAAAGGAAATATAAACATTTTCCAATTATACAGCTACTGGCCGTAAGTGTTTCTAAAAACGCGCAAAGTCGTTTGTACCGTAATCGGTTGATTTATGTATCTTTATCGAGGTACGATTGCATCTTAATTGACTTTTCTGTTGATTGTGACATTTGTTATTACATAATTGCGGTAAACAAAACATAATTAGGCGTTTTTAAGTGACATTTTGATAGTTGAACTTAGCCAATACGTTTATGTTAAATTCGTTGCAAGATTTTGCTTATTTGACACGCTTTTTTTACTTTTTTTTAGGTTTGTAATGTAACTAAAGGCCTTAAGTGCGGTGAAAATGGAATGAATGAGTGAATGGAAATATACATGTGTGTGTTTAAATAAACTACTATTCGTGGCATCGTGAATCGACCTACGTAATAGTTGATTGTTCAACAAGGGACTAAAACAAGCCATAACGACACGAGATAGTTTGCCACGCGAGTTGACCGCGGGTGTCTATATTTCGAGTGTCATTATGGTTGTTTAGTCTCGCATTAAACACTCTACTTTTCACTTTAAATGGGGGGAAAACAACATATACAAATTTTAAATAGTTATTACCTATAACAAAGTTACTTCACAAACGCCGTGATTGGTTGTTTCGGGGTCTCCAAAGAAAATTATAAAAAAATACTTTATTCGTTGAGATTAAAATAAGGAGCTTTAGTCCCGATGTGCAGAGAGTAAAGTAACATTTAAAGAGCATGAGAAGTGAAAAAAAAATTAACCTGCTTAAGATCATTTTGTTGATTTGAAATTTAGATTAAATATAATTTCTAATAACACTAAATTATGGTGTTATGAGACGGAAGCAGAAGGGAGGATTTAAATGATGTCCAACTAACATATTTTTTGCACAATAGTACAGTCAACAGCATAAATAAGTGATCATTTATGTACATTGTCGCTTTAACGTCGTGTTTGAAATGTTATACAAAATTGTGAAACGATTGAAAGCGACAAAGTACATAAATGATCACTTATTTATGCTGTTGACTGTACATGAAAACGTTAAGTTAAGGTTAACTTAGCCCTTGTGCAAGGTTTGCGTATAAAACATATCAAATCTTTGATAACTTTGTCCCTCGCCCTTTTTTTAACAATGTCTAATAAATGTATTTCTCTTTCCAGTATTCTTCGGTTATAAGCTCTACAGATCGATCAAGGAGAAGGAAGTCAAAAGAGAGGAGAAAAAGAAAGCCAAGCAGATGAAAAAGAAGAAATGACGAAATAACGCAAAGATTTAGACCCTTGGGACAACGTCGAAACTGATTTTACATTTACTTATTTTAAATGACGAGATAAATCTATTTATTGCTAAATGTTTTATTTTATTTTATTACTTAATTTAATAAATAGTACTGTCTATGAGTAGGTTTGACTTAGCAAAAAGGAATTTGATGTGGTTACAGTTCGAACTACAGTATTCTTAACAAAAGTTTTTCAATTAAAAATGGATCATGATGTCAATTTCAATAAAACACCCTCTTTTATCAAACTTTTTTGCCTATTCAAATTAGAATAATAACTATTTTTAACTGCATTTACAAACCTAATCTTATGCTGCCAATAGACATAGTTCCCAAAACGCTAAAGTAGCTGTTAATATACTATTTTCTATTATGAAAACATTTTATCAATTGAAATTAGTACCGTTAGTAGTAATTTTATGGGAAACTACTTTCGATTTTATCAAAACTTTTGTATATTAGTTTTTAAAACTGAAATAAAAAATATATTTTATAAATTTTTTGGTGTTCTACCCAGTACTTGTATAGTGACGATATTGTCAAAAATACATTTTTGTCTCGAAATTTAATGAATGTTATCTGTGTATATGTGTTGTTGATCTATGGTCTTTTTTAACCGTAAATCGTTGTAGTATTCATATGGATCCCAAATATTTAGCAAAAAATAGTAAAACCGATTCGATTTTTGATTTGATTTATCTAATTTATTTATATTGATCGATGCAATTAAAAATAACGAAGCAGTTTCAGTAGATTGAAAAAAATCATAACGCGCAACAGAAAGTCATTAAAAAAAAAACAGAAATTTTGTTTGTAAAATCGCCATTACGCTTTTTAACTTACTTCAAAACAAAAAAGTAGATACTTATGTATGTCAAAAAAAAGTAGGTTCTCAATTCGGTTGTGTTTTTTAATGTTTGTTATTTTAATCAATCTGTTTTTGTTATGAGACATATTTTAGGCATCACTACTACATGATATGACGCGGTTTTTATACCGTTAGTTGTTATATACGAGTAGCACAATTTGTCAATTTTTATTTATATTCTTGTGTATATTTAGAAAATTGAGGTACTGAATGGTCAATTTTTTTATTTATTATTTCAGGGGTACCCCTTGATATCCTTTATATAAATCTATGTAAGTTAGGCTAAAACCACACTGGATGTAAAAACACTGTTTTGTGTGGCCGGCGCCATAGTCTGCCACCCATCTCTTTACTAGCGTTTACTAATCGTACTGCCTCCTGCGGTGTGACCTTAGCCTTAAAACTTCAGAAATATTTTTTCGATATAGTAAACAAACATTCCTTTATATTTCCATTTAAATATTTACTTTGTTGTCTATTGAAACGCCAATATAACGTGAATTAGTTATAATATTGATTCTAATATAGATAAATGTATTTTGATGTGGTGCATATAAAATGAAAAGTAAGACTTGTTTTATTTGTGTTCCCCTAATCCCCTAGTCCATACCAACTCACTTGTCTTATTAAGTAAACACTTATTATTTTATAACCTCCAAATGTTTTTGGCTAAAATGGCCGTTTTCTAGTGAATAAAGCAACTAGAGACCACATTTTGCACACTATTTTCCTGATTTTACATCATGGATGGTTCTTTATGACTACATTGTAATTTTAGATGAAAAGGGAGCATTTTGAGGTTATGAAAGTGTTTACTAAATAATACAAGTCAGATGGTATGGAGTATACTTAGCCACATTTGCTATAGTTTTTTTTATGGCAGCAAGGAGAATGCACAAGAGCGCTCAAGCCATCGACATTACAATCTCAAGACTGCAGTCCTAAGACTTCATATGCGTTGCCAACCCTGAGGACTAAGATGGAATGTCTCTATGGTAGTAATTTCACTGCTGCTTTATGGAAATAGAGCAGCGATTCTCAAACGTTTTTAGCGACGGAACTCTCTTGATAAAAGTCACTGAATATTTTACGGAACCCTAAAGTCGAGTCAAAAATCAGGCGAACTAACTTGACAGCCGTAAATGTTGCCAGACATAGGAAAAAATAAATAGTGATAGGTTTATGTCGATATAACCTTGTGTCTTCCAACCCGCCCTTTTGTCTTCTAAGTACTTGGGTCAGAATGAGTATAATAAAGCAATAGTACTACTGGTAGGACTACGGGCCGTAGTGACTACATGCTGAATTTTTCGTTGGGCCTTAGGAGGTTAAACTAAAAATGATTAAAAATAAAACCAAATTTTCTTAACTTCTTTTATTGAGTTTCTCTTTCATTAGGTACGTTGATAATTTGGTATAAAACTGTCTTAAAATTACACGTATACAGAACAAGAAATACGCAATAATTTACAACTAAATTACAATTAACTAAATGCATCAAATATGTCCAGCAATTTTCAATTAGATCAAATGTACAACAAATATTTAACATACGATTAAATATTATATTTGGAAGCCGATTAATCATTAAACAACGGGTTGATTTCGTTGAAAACGATGGCACTATGACTATTTATGTAAAAATACAATTACTTGTTTTGACGAGTCATCTATATTGGAATGAAGTAGCAAACATTCCCTTTCATAATACTTGAATAAAAATTACTATACGTTCCGTACCCGACGGGAGCCCGCTGCCCGTCCAGCTATCTCGAGCCCCATCTGGTCCGGTACATCTGTCACGGCTGGTGGCTGATGTCCAGCTGTCCTGGTGTAGGATGATGAGGACCAGTGCTGCAGCTCTAGTCGCCAGTAAACGTACTGGGGGCTATCTCGAGCTCCAGCTGGTCTGGGTACTGTCACTGGAACTGGGGACGTCGCTGGACTCCGTGGCTGGTGGCTGATGTCCAGCTGTCCTGGTGTAGGATGATGAGGACCAGTGCTGCAGCTCTCTAGTCGCCAGTAAACGTACTGGGGGCTATGTCGAGCTCCAGCTGGTCCGGGTATATGTCACTGGAACTGGGGACATCGCTGGTCTCCGTGGCTGGTGCCTGATGTCCAGCTGTCCTGGAGTAGGATGATGAGGACCAGTGCTGCAGCTCTCTAGTCGCCAGTAAACGTACTGGGGGCTATGTCGAGCTCCAGCTGGTCCGGGTATATGTCACTGGAACTGGGGACATCGCTGGTCTCCGTGGCTGGTGCCTGATGTCCAGCTGTCCTGGAGTAGGATGATGAGGACCAGTGCTGCAGCTCTCTAGTCGCCAGTAAACGTACTGGGGGCTATGTCGAGCTCCAGCTGGTCCGGGTACATGTCACTGGACCTGGGGACGTCGCTGGTCTCCGTGGCTGGTGGCTGATGTCCAGCTGTCCTGGTGTAGGATGATGAGGACCAGTGCTGCAGCTCTCTAGTCGCCAGTAAACGTACTGGGGGCTATGTCGAGCTCCAGCTGGTCCGGGTACATTTGTCACTGGAACTCGGCGACGTCGATGGTGTCCGTGGCTGGAGGTGGTTCCTCGACCTGTGATACTTCGGATTCTGAGTGAGATTCATCGCTGTCTGAGTCGTCCTTCTGTAAGTGATAATGATAAAGTATTTTAATTGAAGTTGTTCGTATGGATATTCAACAAAAGTTAACGTCTGGGGTATTACTGTTATTTAATATGTTATTATGTATCATTTAACCGATCAGCAAAATATTCTTATTTTGGTTAACAGAAATATGTATTTGGTCAGCCAAAATAGCTAGTTGGTAAGCAACTTATGGTTAGCAAACATTTATAAATCTGTCTGCAATTAATGATATACTGAACTGCTCTAAATTGTTTTGGTCAGCAAATTAAATATTTGAGCTGCATTGAGCGACCCACAATTAATCAAAGTTTGGTAAGCAATCAGTAGGTAAGCAAAATATTTCATTTTGTCCAGTAAAAAAAAGGGGGCAAATTTACTGCCGTGCAATGCACATATACCAAACCCATCATCAAATTTTCAAATTTAACAGTCTCGACGTCTTTATTACTTGAGGTATAGAGCGTGTCAGATATTTTTGGGCCCAATGTAGGATAATATATTATTGCTGGTGACTGTACGTAGGCGTAATAGAACCAGTGATAAGTACACTAACTAACTGTTTAACTGTTAGAGAATGCCTTACGGCAATTAACTTCGCCTTTTGTATATTAAGGGTAATCTTTTGTGCAATAAAGGCTAAATTAGTAGTTTATGTGACTGGTGCATAATGAGAGGCATTATACAAGAGTGTGGTTTTATAAAACTAGCCGAAAGGCTCGTTTCATATTATGATCTTATGATCACACGAGTCGTATACATAACTTAATCTACATGAATATCATACGTTTTCTACAATATGTGAGACACCAGTATCTGTGGTTGCCCTGTTAAATGTACCTGTATCTGAATGTTTATTTATTATCGGTCACCGATATTTTAATGTAAACGTTAAGATGCAACCACATCGATAACCGATACTTTAATGACATGAAATACTTTAATGTAAACAGGTTCCTTAATATAGGCCATTTACGTATCATATCTGAACATATTATGGGGAAGTTATGATTTTTTTATTGGTCGTAGAATTTCTATTCCCATTTTTTCCCGATCTTGTTTTTTTCCAATCGCGTATTTTCCTATCCGAATTTGTCCCAATT